>CM060881.1:119155000-119755000 GCA_030762935.1 Hymenopus coronatus | reverse complement strand
TAACCGACAGAGAAAACTATCACAATGTTGCATTCTTTTCCGTTGTTATTCAATATATTTGTAATTACTTTCTCTACACGTACTATGTACATAGTGTATTAGGAACGTATTATAATACACCCAAAATTCGATTTCGGATTTCACCGGCAATACATGGTTTAGGTCCCCTTGAATCCCCCCAAAAAAGTTTTGGAAAAAGGTCCGTGTGTGGTGCGCGCGCGTATGCGTGTGTGTGTGTGTGTCTGTGGCCAGCATAGCTCAAAAACGAAAAATCTGTTAAATATTAAACTTGGTGTTTAAGTTCAGTATCTTCCAAGGATGCGACAAGAAAATTTTCAAGAAAATTCCCCCACCCCAACTACCCTTTTCATGGAAATATTTTCGAAAATTTTGATTTTCTCAACAATGGCTCTAACGTTTTTCATTAAAATACTGTATATTAAAGATATTTACTTGACAATTAAAATGTATTTCTTAAATTCCCTGGGAATAGCCTCTAAAGACTTCTTTATTCTGTATGAATTTTACGGAATTTTGTATAACTGGCAAACTGTAAGATAGACAAAAACGTACTGAACAGAAAATGCAGAGCTCGTTAAAACACACAATTTATGTTATATGCATTTTTTTCGTGGAGTGGATCATTTTTTAGATATTCCTTGTTATTAGTTTCAGCTTTAAAAACATAGTTTTCTCATACAGGAATTTTCTCGATTAGCATGAAGTAAAAAAGAAGCATAAGCAGAGATGTAGAGAAAGTCATGTGAATGGAACACATAAGATTTTTTTTCCTAGCATTTTATTAATTATTCATGTGGCACCTGGATTCCAAAAAATAAACTTGTTGACGACCTGTACCTACGTCCATTACAAAGTCAGTTATGTAATCTAAGTACTTCTGTCAAGACATAGTAAATAGTCTCCATTATGTGGTCGTAAAGTAAGTTCTGATCATCCGGTGGTAATTGATGATACATTTATCACGACTAGGCGTGACGGGTATAAGGCTCCCGGGTTGACAACCCTCTGTTTTATTTTGTTCCTGTTCTCCCTCGCTTCTTGCACCTAGCCCAGCTGTTCCACGTCATCACAAAATGCCTCACGCCATAAATTAACCTGCATCCCTGTCGTCCAGCAAAATAAACAGCGAGACAAAGGAAACTTTGCTTAGTCGCGTTCGTTACACAAGAAACGCGATCCTTCTCGGTAGATGATCAAGTCCCTTGTTCCATTGCGTTCTCTCCTAACTACTCAGTAAGTACAGCAAATATTGCATTCCACCGAAAAAGTAGATAACGAGATGTCTGTTTTGAGACTCCAGGGAACCAAAAAGGGCCGTTAGGTGTGCGTATAAGTATGTGTGTATACGAACAGCACAATTTAAAACCGATAAGTTAATTATCAAAATTTTTGTTTAACTTTAGATTCTCTCAGGATTATGACAGCAGGTTTTACAAAAATCTCTTCACTCCACACCACCATTTACATGGAAAACGTTTCTTATCTTTTTTTCTCTCAAATATGGTTCCAAAGATTTGTATTAATTTTTTATATATAGAGGGGTCCAGGGTCGTCTCCTTAGCGTGGTGGTAGCGCAGCTGCTTCCCAATTGGGAGACCTGGGTTCGATTTCAGGTACGGGCGTGGGAACTTCCCCGCTGGGAGACCTGGACTGGGGGTACTCACCTCGTGAGGTCCCTGGGTGGGCCAACTGAGGAGCTACTTGATGGAGAAGTAGCAGTTCCACGTCATGAGGACCGCATTAACTAGCCGGGAGGTTCGAGGAGCTGACCATGTCTCACCCTCCAATACTGCATCCCATCCATGACATCTGACTTGGTCCGAGATGGGGAGCACAGCGGCCGGGCGGTAGGCCAAGGTTCCTTGTGAGCTGTTGTGCCATGGAGTTGTATTTAGAGGGGTCCAAAAATGTATACACTGTTTGATCATAAATTAGTTTTCAATGTATTGATAAGTAAATATTTATAATAATAATATGAATAATAATTTGTTTAAATAAATTAATGAACAAGCGCAATAAAAGCCACATTACAACCAATAGTGGAAAACCTACTGCTATGTAGTGGATTCCACCAAGGGTGATCATGTATAAATCCATTTTTACGGTGAAACAGCTAATGCAGACACATTATTATTTTAATTTGCCCTTATATCTCCTTTTCTTAGAATATTTAGATCCTAATACTTAAGAAATAGAACCAATGTTGGTACCAAACTAGAACATTTTAGAAGAATGTACGAGTAATATGTCACCAAACGTAGTAAATGCCATTAAATCACTGTGTGGCCAAACCGTTATTAACGTTACATTGCAAAGTTAAAAAACATGTGTGTTATTTAGTAACAGATGTGATCCTATGTAGAGGATATAGAAGTCTTTCCTGTTTCATTTCATTATATAATATATTAATGTAATAATCATTAATAGGATATTAGATTCATGAAAATTGTTGCGGCCACAAGCAATACTCCTGGGAAAAAGTAACAGAATTTCATTCATTTTATCTGCTGACGACAGATCTTATTTACTAGCCGAGAGTATGACTTGCAATATAATGTAACAAAATTTAATAACATTTTAGAAAACATACAATATGGAAATTTATTTTAGTAAGGCAAAAGTATCAGCTTTGGACGGTTAAAATATGAAGAAAAAATAGTTATTGAGTGCCAAACCATAGAGCAAGTACGTAGCTTTGAATATCATGGGTATATGTCGAGAAAATAAATATACAGAAGTACAATCAAATAAATGAAATACTAAGAAAACGTTTTGGAAAAATATTTCCAAAGAATGTTCTACAATGTATTATCAAAGCTGATACTCCTGTATAGATACAAACATGGACTTTGAAAGTATAAGATTAAAAGCGAATTGAAGTGCAAAAATGTGGTTTCTCAGATATGTTGAAAATGTTACCTTACCAGACAAATTTAAAAACAGTTAAATAGATACACATTAAAAACTGACAGTATAAAAGAGGAAACTAATAATTATAAAGAAGATACCACAATCACGTACAAGACTGCCAAGCCAAGATTTATCTTATCATCCTCTTGGGTCGACCAAGAACAAGATGGAGAGACATTATTGGCTTCGGAATGTGTCAGCAATGACTCAATCCACGACGAGAAGAAGAAGAAGAAGAGATAGAAGAAGTAATTGATATTCAAATCTCAAATATGATGAAAAAGTAGCTTAATTTCAATTTAATTTTCATTTCGAGCCAACTCGTGCAGTCAAAACACCATCAATGTTGCTGAACATGTCATAACCTGCTCTAACGTTTACATTGGAATCCCTGCACATGATGATTCAATGTTTTCGCACAGTGATGCCAATTTATGTGTAATTGCCTGATGCAAAACAATATTTAGGATTGAAGAAGTAAAAGTTAGGGCATTAAATCTGGAATCCGTGCTGGATATTCGATAGTCTTTTCAACATTACCATCCTTTGAATGGTGAGCTGGAATGCTATCTTGTTGCATGTTAAAGCTCTTGGATCGCAGCTAAAATCAATCTCTACAGATTTGTGAAATAAACAGCACTGATGTTTTCAAATAATAAGCATTTTATTCACCTTTTGCCGCCACTGTTAGTGTAATTTAAATAAGAAAACAAAGGTTGTCAATTCTAGGCCACCTAAATACAAGACATTAAACTTGCACCGCCAACTTTGAGATTTGTATCTCAATTCATTATAAAATTATTGAATATTAGCCCATGCGAATATTTTTGGATACCTTATATATGCATACCTTAAACTTTTTGTGAATATCTGTGAATTTCTCTTCATTTAAACTACTTTTACGTAAACCGAACAAATAGACAAAACTTTACAAAATGTGCATGTTACTAAAGCACACGATTTGCGTGAAATCAAATTTTTGTATCCTTAACCCTTCCGGGACATTCTTTGTTTTCAAATATTTCTAGTTTTTCAAGTGGTAAGTCGATATTTGTAGTATAGAATCTCAAAACTACCAGATTTAAGAAAACACACTAGCTAGTTGCGGGCTCAAACCCGCTTAAGTACGATTTGTTGTTTCTTTTTCGGAAAAAGCCATAGGTTGTCTTCCTCTAGGAAAGTAAAGCCGGTAGTCCCATTTCATATATTTACAGAACACGTATCTGATACAGAAACTTCTTAGCAAAAGTAAGTGATCTTCCACGCCCAATATGGAATGGGAATCTGAGAATAGCAGTTAAGAGCATCCATAAATAAAATTAATTTAATCAATTTGATTAACAAGAAGTTGATGAAAGAAATTGCTTTTGTATGAATAATATGTATAAGAGTGGTTATTGAAGATCTTGAATGTATCATATCAGTTTTTTTTTTATAAATATACGTTTTTGAGTTCAGGAGACCCCCAAAAGTGTATCTGCAATATAACCTCAGCATCGAATTGTTGGATGTACCTAATACTACCCTTCCTCTACCTGCGATAGATATGAGATACAGAAAGTAAAATGGAATGTATATATAAGGTAGCTTTTTTCTGGGGAAAATTAACAAGGGTGAAATTTAAATACTAATGGTAACTGTAGCAAAATTAAATCGTTTAATCGGGATTAGGTAAAGGTCGTGCATTTCTAATCTGATGGGCAGTGAAACAGAATGTGCAAGCCTTGAGGTAACAGCATCAGGAAGCCTGGACGTTACACTGCTATTCGTTCGAACAAAATTTGGCTTAAAGCAATGCATTATCGGAAACGTTGGTATTGGTAGGGGGTAGAGTGGGGAGGGGGTGGAGGACGGAAATGGCTTCAGGGAGGCAGTGGAGTTTTCTCCCAGTTTTACTCGCTTAATAGGACTCGGTTCTTCGTGCTGTGTATTCCACGATTTAAAGGTTTAAAGTAGACAATCGCGACCTCCTGAACACTTCGATTTTATTCTTAATGTATTCTGCCCTGATCTGCGCTGAGCCTATTTCTCGATATCTTCCTCAATCGCCTTCCTGAGTCCAGGATTAATTGTGCGAGCAGATCTTACATTTACAAGGGAAAAGGGAACAAATCTGAGTAGCTAAGAGAAAACAAATGCTTCAGCACATTTAAGAGAAATTTAATTAAATTTAAATGTCAGATGTGAATAATGAAAACTAACGTTAGCTTTTCTGTGGTTTCAGGCTGTGGTATGCAGGGTGTAAACGTTGCACCAACCAGAATAACACCTCCAAGTAAGAACTTATAGGCTCATTCACATTTTATATGAATTATTTTATTCAAATAATGTCCAATCTAAGATTTAAGTTTATGAACTCCATCTAAAATTACAAGTTAGATAAATAATTCAAGGTATTCCTAAACAGAAAATTTTCAACAGTACGACTAGGGATGACTGCCTCCGTGGTCGCGAGGAGGTCCCGGGTTCGAATCCCGGCTGGGGCGGGGAATTTTTCTTTGGCCAGAATTATTCCCTATCCCCCACAATGTCTGGAATATGTATGTGAGGGTGAATGTGTGTGTTTTTTTTGAGACAAATAAGGGATTTAAACTAAACGAGCTGTTTCTAGTGCAAAGCCCCTGATATGACCTTGGATGTTAAAAAAAAAGTAGGGAAATTATTACTTGCTTCCTTGTAGGTAAGTAGAAGTGAAACAGGTTTATGCGTTAGTCAGGTCTCTTGAAAGATGCTTGCCAAGTGGCTATAATCTGTTTCTTTGCATGATCTGTATGAGAAAGGTTTAATAAATAACAAGGAATGTCTTTAAAATGTCAACAACAACAAAAAACTATACGTGACATAAATTGTGTGTATTAACGAGATCTACATCTTTACTTTCTCTTGTCCCCTATGTACAATGTACATAGGGATAGAGAAGTATTGCATTCCACCCAAAAATTCGATGTCGAGATTTCACCGGAAATACATGTTTTAGGACCCCCTGAATCCAAAAAAAGCATTTCCAGAAAAAGGTCCGTGTGTGTGTCCGTGTGTGAACACGATAACTCAAAAACGAAAAGTAGCTAAAATACCAAACTTGGTATTTAAGTTCAGTATTATCCAGGGCTGCGACACGAAGATTTTGAGAAAAATCCCCCACCCCAAACTACCCTTTACATGGAACTTTTTTCGAAAATTTTGATTTTCTTAAAAATGACTCTAACGATTTTGATTAAAATATCGTATATTAAAGATATTTACCTGACAAATAAAATGTAGATCTTGAATTTTCTGGGAATAGCTTCTGAAGACCTGTTTATGCTGATGAATTTTGCTTAATTTGGCATAACTAATAAACCGTAAGAGATAGACAAAAACTTACTGTGCAAAAAATGTAGGTTTTGTTAAAATACACAAATTACGTCATATACATTTTTTTCGTGGAGCTTACCGTTTTCGAGTTATTCATTGTTATTAGTTTCAGTTGTGAAGTACTTACACTTTTCTCAGACGGGAGTGTCCGTTTTTCTTTTGTTCTACTTCTGGCCAAGAAGCGATTTGTAATGACAATCGCATAACGATAGCTTTTAAAACATTTTACTATTGGTTTAGCCTAGTGTATTTCCTTATTTTCTTCCCACTTATAAGGAACTAAGTAATAAGAACATTGTGCTGAATACCTCGGTTAACAAGGTGCAGAAAGAAGAATAATCTTATGCAAGAAGTTTGTAGAACGGCTAGAGAAAGTCATGTGAGTGTAACACATCAGATTTTTTTACATGGTAAGGTTTTGTCTAATTATCTCTTACGGTTTAGTATTTCAAAGCTCAGTAAAATTCATCCAGAATATGGAGATTATTTTTAGAAAATGCAATATATACATTTTATTTGTTATTTGTAAAGCACAACTACTAACCTGACAACTAAAGAAAAACCATGTAGACACCCTAAATTACACATCGATATTAAATAAGCATTTAAGTGATATTTTTTATTCCTAAAGTATTCCTTATTATCAATTTCAATGTAAGCGCTCTTTTGTTTAGTTTTAGCGTAAGCGTGCAAAGCGGACCGCTTTAAAGGGTTTTACTTTCGCTTGAGCTTACTGTATTCTCTTTGTACATACAATGAACATATGTAAAAAATTCTGAAGCTGTTTTTCGATTAACCTACAAAAGGCAGCAGCTTAAGCTTAATGGGAATATGTGAATGAATAAGTGAATGAAAAAAAATCTGACTTTTTACTCCGCACACGTATCTATGTACATAATGTATACAGAAGGTATTGTGTCTACCCAAAAATCGATACTGAGATTTCACCGGAAATACGTATTTTGAGATCTACTGAGTCTAAACAAAGCATTTTTAGAAAAAGGTCCATGTGGGTGAATGGGGTAGAATACTGTTAAATTACCCAACATGATATAGTTTAGTATATTCCAAGGTTGTGACATTAACATTTTCAAGAAAATCCAGCCACCCCAAACTACTCTTTACATGCAAAATATTTCAATCTTTTGTTTCTCAAAAATGGCTCTAACAATTTTGATTAATATACCGCACATTAAATATATTTAAATCACGTATATCTTGAATTTTCCGAGAATAGTCTCTGAAGAACTGTTTATTCTTGATGAAATTTGTACAATTGGTACACCGTAAGAGGTACACAAAAAGTTAAGAATATAACAATGTATATCTTGTTAAAACATAGCATTTACACATACACGTTTTGGTAGATTTGACAAATTCTGAGATATTCCCTTATTAGCTTCAGTTTTAAACTACTAGGTTTTCTCAAATGTGAAGGTACTTTTCGTTTCATCTCTCTTTTGTTTTACTTTAATTGTTCAAATAGCGACCAGCTTTTAAAAGATTTGACACTCGCTTTAGTCCAGAATATATTCTTATTTCGTTTCCACTTACAAGGATACAAATAATGAGACACTTTCCGGAGAATATTACACTATTTCTCAGCCGGTGTTTCCATATTTAAAAACTATATTTTCTGTGATGTTGTGCCGTGTTGTAGATTAAAATCTGAACCAGAAGTTTTGCCGTCTTCTATGGTCAGCATTTTCAGCGACAGATAATGTATGATGTAAAACCCAGAATGAAGTGGAAAGAAAGCATTTTTAAATATGAAGGCAGATTCTGCCACTGCATGTATCGATTAATATGATATAGATAAAAGAATAAAATGTAGGAATAGTTTATAGAACAGGCAGAGAAAGTCGTGTGAATAGAATACACGAGCTTTTTTATTTTTTCTACACATACTATGTAGGTACTTAGTGTATAGGGAAGGTATTGCATTGCACCCAACAATTCCTTACCGAGATTTCATCCGAAATATATGTTTTGAGACCCTCTGAATTTAAAATAAAAATAATGTTTAGAAAAGTATTCGTGTGTGTGTTTGTCTATCAGTGTGTTTGTCAGTGTGTCTGTGTGAGTATATGTGTATGTCTGTGTATGTATATGTGTGTGTGTTGGTGAGCAGAATAGCTCAAAAACGATAAGTCTGTTAAATATCAAACTTAGCGTCTAAGTTCATCATCCAAGGATGCGACACGATTTTCAAGAAAATCTCCCACCCCCAACTACCCTTTATATGGAAAAACCTTCAAAAATATTGATTTTCTCAAAACCTTTCATTAAAATTTCTTATATTTAAGATATTTGCATGACAAATAAAATGCATATCTTGTATTTTCTGGGCATAGCTTCTGAATACTTATTATTCAGAATGATTTTTGCATAACTGGTAACCCGTAAGCGATAGACAAAAATTTACTGCACAAAAAATGTAGAGCTTGTAGAACCACACAATTTATGTTATATAACCGTTTTCGAGGTATTTCTTGTTATTGCTTTCAGGTTTAAAATATTTCAACTTTTCTCTTGAGGAAATTTGTCAATTCCTGGCCACGCAAAGATTTGGATTTCAGATCCATAGCAACTACATTTTAAAACGTTTCACTGTCTATTTAGCCTAGCGTATGTTTTACTAAGCTTCTAATTATAAGCAACTAAGTAATAAGACCATTTATGTTAACATTTATCTCAATTTTTAGCATCATTTGGACAGAGGAATAAGCTTTGACAATAATTTGTTGCAGAAATGTAGAGAAAGACATGTGAATGGAACACATAATATTTTTACTTTCTTTACACGCACTATACACATAATGTATAGAGAAGGTATTGTAATGCACCCAGAAAGTCGATACCCAGATTTCATCGGAAATATATATTTTGAGACCCCCTGAATCTAAAGAAGCATTTTTAGAAAAATGTCCGTGTATGTGTCTGCCTGTGTGTATGTGTGTGTGTCTGTGAGCAGCATAGCTCAAAAACGAAAAGACAGTTAGAAACCAAACTTGGTGTTTTAAGTTTTCCAAATATGCGTTTACATACTGAAGTCTTATGTGAGTTTGTTTTGTTTCAAACGTGTACGGCGCTTGAGAGTGCTATGATCGTGTAGGCGTTTCGCTAACATCAGTTCGGTTGGAGTTGTTACCGATGATTGTTCATGTGAATGGAACACATAAGATTTTTTGCACTTAAACTCTATATTTACTGTAGCCTACTGACGTTCTTAGTCAGGCGTTTCTAACTAATTGCTTATAGAGTAAAAGAGATTTTGATTTTCTTAAAAATGGCTCTAACCATTTTGATTAAAATCCCTTATATTTAAGACTTTTACTTGCCAAATAAAATGTATATCTTGATTTTTCTGAGAATAGACTCTAAATACCTCTTTATTCTGGATGATTTTTATTGCATTTTGTATAATTGATAAACCGTAAGAGATAGACAAAAACTCACTACATAAACAATGTAGATCAGGATAAAACACAATTTATGTCATTTACATTTTTTTCGTGGAGCTGATCGTTTTTGAGATATTCCTTGTTTTTGGTTTTAGCTTTGAAAAACGTTTCTCACACAGGAATCAGTCACATAGCAACTAGCTTTTGAATATCACTTTAGCCTATGGTACTCCCTTATTTCGCTTCTACTTTCAAGGAACCAAGTAATAAGACTATTTCTGCTATTTTTTCTCGAATAGCATGAAGTAAGTAGAAGTAGAAGCTTTAACAATAATTTGTTGCAGCGCTGTAGAGAAAGACATATAAATGGAACATATAATATTTTTTAAACATATTTTATTAAGTTATTGCTCAACAAAGTAGGACATTTACGTCTTCTTTCATATTTAATGTTAACAATAAACATGAGAAATAAAGAAAGGTGTAGATGTTTACCTCAGGCGGAGTACATCAATATCTGGTTAGGCAAACATCTGCAGGCGACACGGCAGCCTCTAAATGAAGATGGAAACTCGAGGACAAGACATTAGGGAAATAAAGAATGTATGAGAAGAGACCCGCCCAGATGCGTTCAGAGACTATGCTGCTGCTTCTTCTTCTGGTTGCCGAGATGAAAGTTGATTACCGTCCTCATCACCAAGGGTTGCGAAAGGGTGCTAAAGTGATTTACTTCCACGTAAAGAAACTCCTATCACACAGACAGTTAACAATATTGACCTGGGCAACGTACAACGGAAGGAGTCGATAGAACGGGTTTGGGCGCGGTTCAAACCTAAAACCCCTGTCTCTCTATTGATAAACCCAGAAATGTTGCCGTAATAATTTTTGTGAATGTTCTTTACGAGGAAAAACAAGGCTTTCATTTACACCGAAATTGTTTATCGTGCGATTCGATGCAATCTGAAACTAATAAGATTGTTTAATTATAGTGTTTATTGCTAAGAAATTAAATAAATTAGAGTTAGTTCAGGATAAATTGATATAAGAATATATCTAAGCTTATCAGACTCGTGGAAATTTTACTTTGTGTCTACAAAAACCTTTCAAAAGTAACTTAAATGCTGCAAAGGATATTAATAATATTCTAGTGCTAGAAAAAACAATCACCAGCAAGGGCGGAAAGGAAGCACACATTTATAACTGTCATCTATATCGTATAGCATGGTTTATGATTATCAATAATGACAGGATGGAGAGGAGTTTGGTTGGCAAGTTAGTTGTCAGATTTTTACTTTCTATACGAGCTATGTACATAGTGTATAGAGAAGGTATTGTACTCCACCAAAAAATTCGATACCGAGATTTCACCGGAAATATATGTATCCAAAAAAAGTATTTCCAGAAAAAAGATCCGTGTGTGTGTGTATGTGTGTGTGTGTCAGTGTGTCAGTGTGTCTGTGAGCACGATAACTCAAAAACGAAAAGTAAAATTCCAAACTCGGCATTTAAATTCAGTATCTTCCAGGGATGACACGAAGATTTTGAGAAAAATCCCCCCACCTCCTACTACCCTTTACATGGAACTTTTTTCGAAAATTTTGATTTTCTAAAAAATAGCTCATAACGCTTTTGATTAAAATATCGTATATTAAAGATATTTAGCTGAGAAAAAAATTGTGTATCTTCAATTTTCTGGGAATAGCCTCTGAAGACTACTTTATTCTGGGTCAATTTTAGAGAATTTTGCATAACTGCTAAACCGTAAGAGATGGACAAAATCTTATCACGCAATAAATGTAGAGCACCTTAAAACACACAATTTATGTTCTATACATTTTTTTCGTGGAGTTGATTGTTTTTGAGATATTCCTTGTTTTGGGTTTTAGCTATAAAAACTTATACTTTTCTCATACTGGACTTTGTGAACTCGTGTCCATACAAACAAAGGAACTTCAGTGGTAGAGCAACCAGCTTTAGACTATCACTTTAACCTAAGGTACCCCCTTATTTCGCTTCTACTTTAAAGGAAGCAAGTAATAAGACTATTTATGCTAATTTTTGCTCCATTAGAGGAAGTAAATAGAATAATTTTGTTGCAGTGATATAGAGAAAGGCACATGAATGGAACCTATCAGATTTTTAAAGTTATTACACAAAGGCTTAGTACACGGGTCAGTAACCATAAATGCATATTTAAGATGCAAGTTAAATGTGAAGAATTGAAAGAAAGAAAGGATACAAGAAAGAAAATATATGGAGATATATTGTCTCGGATTAGCTGAAGGAATCTGATCTGGCTTCGTGTACTTTAGCTACTAAATTGCTCATGTGTTGCCAGTTCATCTAGTAAACCAATAGATACCATCAGGACAATCCTATTTCTGAGCTTAAAAAGTATTTGTATGAATTAAATGTCTCGTTACTAAGCGCATTCCGTCAAAATTTTTACCAGTCTTCATCCTGCAAAATGGAGAATTTATCCTGCCTTCCAGCATCCCTCTAATCTATGTTATTTCTGACATTTCGTTTCTTCCTATAGGCATATTTGCGCCTTTACTACAAATGCATTATATTTACTTTTCTAAAACCTTACAATCTTATCATGGCACGACATGTCATGCAATTCACTATAGTAGTTGTGGAAAAAAAAAAAAAATATATATGTATAGGAACACACGACCGGCTTAGTACAACTTGCAGCATTGCAAATGAAAATCGAAATTACTCTGGTTCTGAAAACATTCTTGCTTTGTGTAATTCACCTTTTTATAAATTCAGTGAGTTAAACGTTAAATTCTTTCTGATGCCGGCACCTCATGAACGTGTATGGGTGCCAAAATGTTTGATTTCAGTAAGTTGAAGCGACGACAACTCAAGATATCATGATGAGACTTTATATGTTTCTGGTAATACCATTATTAGTTTTGGGGAGAACTCTACCCTCAAATTAACATGTACTTATTTATCTAAGAGTCCTGTTTATGAAGCACGCCCTAGAAACCATCGATCGAAGATGAAGTTCGCGGCATTTTGCAACTTCTACAGAATAATCAGAATTTTGTAGTAACCATGACATTGCACCAATATCTTCATTAATATTTTAAGAACATAGTTTTATTGTTTAACTTTGTTCCATCTGTTGCAACTTTTTTCCGATGCAAAGTCTGAAAAGTTGCAACAGATGGAACAAGTTTCATATCTAGATTTATTATTTTTCCAAATATGCTTATGTTTCTTTTGTTGTATCACTCTATATAAATAATCTAAAAGAAATTACAAGTTTTGATATTGTAAAGTTTATTTAACGCTTATTATATTCAGGATGAGTAAATATATAAACTAATATGTTCTTCTAGATTATATGTATAAAAACAGTTCAAGTTGCATAATGTTCTATTTCATAGACGTAAGTTATAACAAATAAAAATAGATAGCTACTGAATTTATCCATCCATCCATCCATCCATCCATCCATCCATCCATCCATCCATCCATCCATCCATCCATCCATCTCTTTTACTCTATAAGCAATTAGTTAGAAACGCCTGACTAAGAACGTCAGCGGTAACAACTCCAACCGAACTGATGTTAGCGAAACGCCTACACGATCATAGCACTCTCAAGCGCCGTACACGTTTGAAACAAAACACTCACATAATACTTAAGTATGTAAACGTCAGTAGGCTACAGTAAATATAGAGTTTAAATGCAAAAAATCTTATGTGTTCCATTCACATGACTTTCCCTACATCTCTGCAAAAAATAATATTAAAAAGATTATGCTTCTATTTACTTCATGCTAATCCAAAAAATTAGTAGAAATAGTCTTATTACTTGTTTCCTTGTACGTAGGAGAGAAATAAGGCAGAACCGTAGGTTAAAGTGATGATTAAAGTCTGGTTGCTATGTGATTTGTTTGTATGGATAGGAGTTGAAAAATTCCTGTATGAGAAAAGTTTGTTTTTTAAAGCTGAAACTAAAAATAAGGAATATCTAAAAAACGATCAACTTATGAAAAAAATGTATGCAACATAAATTGTGTGTTTTAACGTGTTCTACATTTTTTGTGTGGTAAGTTTTTATCTATCTCTTACGGTTTAGGAGCTATGCAAAATTCCGTAAATTTCATCCAGAATAAAGTAAGCTTCCGAGGCTATTCCCAGGAAAATGAAGATATGCACTTTATTTGTCAGATAACATAGCTCCATGGCACGACAGCTCACGGGAACCTTGGCCTACCGCCCGGCCGCTGTGTCCCCCATCTCGGTCCACTACAGACATCATGGATGGGGTGCAGTATTGGAGGGTGAGACGTGGTCTGCACCTCGAGTCCCCCCGGCCGGTTAATGCGGTCCTCATGACCTGGAGCCGCTACTTCTCCATCAAGTAGCTCCTCAATTGAGCCCCCAGGGACCTTACGAGGCTGAGTGCACCCCGGGCCAGGTCTCCTAGCGAGGGAAATATCCCCACGCCGGTTCTGGGGATCGAACCCAGGCCTCCCTCGTAAGCAGCTGAGCTACCACCGCGCTAAGGATTTTTTGTCAGTTAAATATCTTTAATAAAAGATTCTCAAAATCTTCGTGTCGCCTCCCTGGAAGATACTAAACTTAAA
Source organism: Hymenopus coronatus (assembly GCA_030762935.1). Taxonomy (NCBI): domain Eukaryota; kingdom Metazoa; phylum Arthropoda; class Insecta; order Mantodea; family Hymenopodidae; genus Hymenopus; species Hymenopus coronatus. Next base: position 119,740,699 of record CM060881.1, on the reverse strand, counting down.
TACCAAGTTTGGTACTTTACTCACTTTTCGTTTTTGAGTTATGTGTTCACAGACACACTGACACACACACACAAAATTACGGACTTCTTTTGAAAATGTTTTTTTTTTTTTTGGATACAGGGGACCCTAAAATATATATTTCCAATGAAATCTTGGTATCGATGCAGTAAAAAGTGTTTCCCGTTAGTTCGAAATAAAAGCTGTGTACGATATTGTAGTAAATACATATTAGTATCCTTACATTTAGAAAAATATTTACTGATTATCAGAATTTTCGATATTCCGGATAGTCAAGAGACATATCTTCTCAAGATAGTAAGGATATTTGAAAAAATTAAAAAAAAAAAGTATTTAACTTTAATATTTTAAATACATGTTGGATTTTTTCCTATTATACTGCCTTTAATTCAGTTATTTACTAACTTGATTGTCTACAAGTTAGTGGAATCAACCTGGGCATAGGAATGTCTTAAATAAAAATAAGACGTGTTACATTCATATGACTTTCTGTACTTATTCTACACAAACTAATCCTACACATTGTCTATCCACTTTATGCTAATTGAAACCAAAATTAGCAAAAATGAGTTTATTACATATTTCGTTATAGGTACAAGGTAAATATCGAAATACACTGGGTTAAAACAAAAGCTACATCTTTTAAGAGATTGTCGGTAAACGATATCCTTGAAGTTACATTCTCTTTTCATGATAAATAAAATAAAGGATAAACAACAAATAACGTATTTTCAGTCGAGAAGAGGTGATTACTTTACACCTGAAACCAATAAGAAGCAATGCATCGAGATTCATGAACTCCACAATTTGTGCGCTTTAACGGGATTGCATTTTTAGTAGTAAGACTTTGCATATTAGCAGTATGCAAAAGTCTCTAGAATTCAGAGTTCTACACGTCATTCTCAGAAATTCAAGATTTTCATTCGTTATGAAAAGTCTTAAACTATATCATTGCTACAATGTTTGAGAAAATGAAAAGTTTCGATAACTGTTCCATGAGGGGTAGTTTAGGATGAGGCATTTTCTTGAAAATTATCGTAATACTGGCATGGAAGATACTGAACTTAAATATCAAATTTTGGATTACGTAACGGATACACACATGCACATTAATGGGCCCTTTTCTAAAAATGATTTTTATTCAGGAATCTCTAAACATGTTTCCGTTGAAATCTCTACATCAATTTTGAGTGTAGATCGATGTAAGGTATAAAATACTTTTACCTACTTACTAGATCTAGTAGAGGATGTATTTAGTTATTGAATTTTGCAATTCACATGGACACACCCAATGGAAAAAAAGAGATATTCATCTACGTCTATGATATAAATTAGGGATTTAGTGCGACTGTCACTGCCGACGATCAATTGGGGGGGGGAAAAAAATGAAACCACGAAGCTCGAAATCGTGGAAAAATTGAAATGGTGTTTGTTTTATGAACACTCTTTAACTGCTTTGATTCTCAATGTCTCAATCTATGTTTGTGTGAAATACCGCTTAATTTTGCTCAGAAGCCTCTTTATCAAGCATGAGTTTATTTGCTTGCCGTAGATCCATTGAAATCGGGGAAAAATCATGGGAAAAATTTAAATAGAGTTTCATTTATGAACACCCTTTAACTGCTACGATTCTCAATGTCCCAATCTATGTGAAAGACCACTTAATTTTTCTCCGAGGTTACTTTATCAAGCATGAGGTTCTTTTGCGTGCCGTCGATCTACTGAAAGAACACCCAAATGAAACCACGAAGCTCCAAATCATGGGAAAAATTTAAATGGAGTTTTATTTATGAGCACTATTTTAAATGGTGTGTTTCTCAATGTCTCAATCTATATTGAAAGACCACTTAATTTTGCTCAGAGGCCTCTTTATCAGGCCGTAAATCTATGACAGGGAACCAATGATTTTTTACTTACTTCCTTTCTGAAGGAAACCAAATCATGGATACGCCGCATTTTAATGTAGCATCTTCAAAATAGAAAAATCCCTACTTCTCCCAGATGATACTCGATGGATGAGCTGGGCGAGCTAGTGGGACAGGTAATGGCCGATTACAGTTAGAAAGCGGTCCCTTATTTAGCTTGTAATCTGAAGACGAGTTCGTCTGATCATAACCTTATGTGAACATTGAAATAAAAAAAAAAAAAAACACTCAGCATTTTTTCAACGTTGACTGAACGGAACATCCTGTATTCGGAGTTAAATTTTAAAATAGCAAAAAACTGATGTGTTCCATTCACATTGACTCTCTCTACATCTCTGCAACAAATTATTGTTATAAAGCTTAAGCTTCTTTTTACTTCATACTAATTGAGACAAAAATAGCAGAAATATTCTTATTACTTGCTTCCTTGTTAGTAGAAGCGATATAAGGGAGTACCATAGGTTAAACTGACAGTTTAAAGCTGGTTGCTATGTGACTAAAGTTCTTTAGTTTGTATGGACAGGAGTTGACAAATTCCTGTATGAAGAAAGCTTAAGTACTTTAAATTACTTAAAAACAAAAACGATTCGCTCCAGGAAAAAAATGTATATAACAAAAATTGTGTTTCAACAAGTTCTACATTTTCTGTTAAGCAAGTTTTTATCTATCTCTTATGGTTTACCAGTTATGCAAAATTCATCCAGAATAAAGTAGTCTTCAGAGGTTATTCCCAGAAAATTCAAGACATAACATTTTGTCAGGTAAATATCTTTAATATATGATATTTAATCAAAATCATTAGTGCCATTTTTGAGAAAATCAATATTTTCGATAATTTTTCCATGTAAAGGGTATTTGGGGATGGGGAAATTTCCTTGAAATATTTGTGTCGCATTCTTGGAGGATACTGAACTTAAATACCAACTTTGGTATACAACGGACTTTTCATTTTGAACTATGCTGTCCACAGGCAGATAGACAGATAGACACAGACACACACACGCACAGACAAACACGCACATGGATCTCTTTCTTGAAATGCTTTGTTTGGATTCAGGAGATCCCAAAACATGTATTTGCGGTGAAATCTCTGTATCTAATTTTTGGGTGAAATAGAATACAATACCTTCTCTGTACATAGTACGTGAAGAGAAGGTAAAAATTACCTCAAACTCAGAACACAACTCGTTAGTTTCAACAGTATCGAATAAATCCAAAGATATACATGAAAATAAGTATAACATAAAATGTGCGACAGTTAAATAGTAATATGGATTATTTTTGGTTCACCCCGGTGTAATAATTTCTTCATAATGAATACCCAGACTAGTTCCTCTCATTTAAACTAGCGCTGGTTATGCATGAAAAGCAGAGAATATGAGAATACTGACTGCGAATTAGTTTTTCTCATTCTGTACGGAAGCAACCTACATTACTAACTTGTGTGCACTTTTATGAGGTAAATGCGCTTTACGGATGCAGAAAATACGGAAACAAGTTTTATTGCGTTAGTTTTGGACAGTAGTAGCAGGGAGGTAATATTGTCGGCATGATATTATGTTGTCTGTACCCTAGCCAACGTTATGAGATTGTTGAAGTTCATTCCAGCCAAGCAAATAACTTGGGACTACAATTCCCAGTTCACTTTCTGCCAGCACACCCCTGCCGAGAACCTTCAAGACGCTTGCAAGGGAAGGAAGGACAATCTGTAAGATAGGTGGGGTGTGACTCCGGTACTGCCAACCCTCCTATTTTATCACTACATCCAGTGACATTCGCTGGGGTAAGAAGCCCTCGCACCAGCTCCTGTTAATAATTATAGATCCCCTTGTTTAGAGTTAAACTAACGCATTTAATTACAGTGAACTTACTTTTGCAGAAATAAGCAAACGTTTCTACCTAATTGAGAAATCACATTACAAGTGATGAGAAAACAACAAGAATTTTCTATAATGGTCAACACGAGAACCTATGAAAACATCTACGTGTTGGCAGTACACAGAGAAATGTAAAGTCGAGAGTTTTTTCTCTATTTTTTACTTTCTCTATACCTACTATGTACTTAGTGTATAGAGCAAGTATTGCACTCTACCCAAAAATTCGATACCGAAATTTCACCGGAAATATATGTTTTAGGGTCCCCTTTATCTAAAAAAAACATTTTCGGAAAAAGGTCAGTGTGTGTATGTGTGTGTCTCTGAACACGAAAACTCAAAAACGAAAAGTCAAACTTGGTGTTTAAGTTTAGTATCTTCCAGGGCTGCGACACGAAGATTTTGAGAAAAATGCCCCCCCCCCAACTACCTTGACATAGAACTTAATTCGAAAATTTTGATTTTTTTTAAAAATGGCTCTAGCGATTTTGTTTAAAATATCGTATATTAAAGCTATTTGCCTCACAAATAAAATGTATATCCTGAATTTTCTGGGAATAGCCTCTGAAGAGTACTTTATTTCGGATGAATTTTACGGAATTTTGAATAACTGCTAAACCGTAAGAGATGGATAAAAACTTACTGCACAAAAAAAGTAGAGCACGTTAAAACACACAATTTATGCTATATACATTTTTTTTCGTGGAGTTGATCGTTTTTTAGACATTCCTTGTTTTTGGTTTCTGATTTGAAAAACATACTTTTCTTATACAGGAATTTGTCAACTGCTGTCCACACAAACAAAGGAACTTCAGTCACAGCAACCAGCTTTTGAGTATCACTTTAATCTATAGTACTCTATTTTGCTTCTGCTTACAAGGAAGCAAGTAATAAGAACATTTCTGCTAGATTTTTTTTGATTAGCGTGAGGTAAATAGAAGTATAAGTTTTCTAAAAGAGACGTAGAGAAAGTCATGTGAGTGGTACACATCAGATTTTTAAACTTGTTCCCGTTTATATTACAAATATAAAAGATTTTCTCCATTAGAATCAATGAGCTAAAAAGCAGCGTACCTAAAAAACTGGATGTAGTAATTCATTTGGATTTTGGTTGGCATGATTTGACTATTTAGGCAACGCCATTTGAGACCAGTGCCAACTTAGGCGAGTGAAGTGTCTAGTACGTTTGCCGTCGCACTCTGTGGTGTAATGACTACCAGGCTAACTTAATATACCCAAGGACGCGGGTTCTAACCCGGCGGAGGATACGATGGATATTTTCGGAGGTAAAAATCCTTAGTATAGCTTCCTTCGGAAGGGAAGTAAAGCCGTGGTTACGTGTCGTAGATTTACGGCACATAAAAGAGCATCAAGCTTGATAAAGAACCCTCAGAGCAAAGTTAAGCGGTCTTTCACGCCGAATAGGTCGCTGAGAACCGTAGTAGTTCAAGGGCGTCCATAAAAGTCCATTTCTTTTCCTTTCGTTTGCCAATTGGTAGTAGTGTGGAAGCAGTGTCTCTTTCACATATCGAGAACTATTAAAGATGTAGTGATTGGGGAAATATTTCCCTTTATCCAATATTTTACTTCTACCCTTTCCAGCGAGATGCTTTAACTTCCTTTCTTTCCTTCGTAAAAAGTAGCCAGGAGTTGAGATATAAGATTTTAATTTCATTTGTCTCACAATTCTACATTCTATGTGCAGAAGTACCCAGTTAGAAATAATAAATGTATGTATCTTAGCTCTCTCTTAGCTTCTCAAAGTCAGTGTTATCGATACTAAATTCTGAAGACATATTCATATATTATACTCAGTTTCAGTATACAATTATTTATGGCACCCACCACCAACCTTTGTAAAACTATCAGATTGTTTTGAAAGTCACCATGAAGACAGCTTGTAACGACTATTTGTCTCCTCTAATACCCCCCTGTTTTGTTTGTAAGATATAGTATATCATCTATAGATTAGCTGTAGATTAGCACAATGACTTGATCAATGAGACACGAAAGAATCCATTCTTCTTCTGAACTTAACTCAACTCCCAAACTTCAACCTCATCTCACATATTCCATCTCCATCCCATGCCTTCTACCAGTAGATTGCCAAGTAACCGCATGATACAACCTAGATATAAACCGTCTCCTAACTTCAACAAACACTACTCTGTCTTATGCTATTAAATGTGCAGAAACTGATTCCGACATCTCGACCAGAGCAGAACACTTCTCAGAAGACTAAGGAAGCTATCCCTAATTTAGTCGTTCAATTCTCAACCAAAAACCTCTGACGGTTTACCAAATGTGTGTGATTTAGTTCTACAGTCGAGCAAAGGAACTGTGGAAGCGTGAAGTGTGGTGAAACCATGATATTCTATTTTTTTTAAAAATGTAGGCGAATTTTAAGAGTGTTTTTATCTCAAGCTAAAATACAACAGCTTTGTGGAAGGCTTACAGTTTACGTAGACCGCACATTTAAAATCCACCCCAATTTTTATAAACAATTGCTTTCTATTCATGCGCCAGTAAGCGACGTTTACATGTCACTTCATTCTTCGTGCTACCAAATAAGATAATTAACCATCATATGCTCCAAAAATCTTCCTGCATATTGTGACCAATTGGTGACACTTGGCTTAGCATTTTCACTTTTACTGATTTTTATAGACTATGAAGTAGGTTTACACAAAACTACAAAGCTAGATTGGTCCTCAGATGTGATAAAAGATGTATTTTTCATCTAACTGGTGGTTCAAAGTTTTTGGCCTTTATAGAAATTCAGATCGAATTTAGAAAAAAGTAAATATTTAAAACATTTATGTAGATTCCTCTTTTTAAACCCAGAATACATAGAGGGCTGAATTGTCGAAGATTTGATGGCTGTACAACCAAGAAATACACGAATCCTGTAACTACGTGCTGCAGATATACAGTGCGGTAAACTCGATGCTTCTTTCGGCTATTTGGGCTGATTTCACAGCTACTACAAATCGAACAAAAATAACTGGGAATATTTCCATTCCAAATTGAACGGCTTGTTTATACTTGGCACCCGAATTTACAGTTTTGTTGATGTGTTTATTCAGTTACGAAGTATAGGAAAAAAGAGAAACAAAATCATAGAAACATTTTTGAAAGAACGGACAACAAAGCTTAGTAACCAGGACATACTAAGATTTGAATTTGTGTAAACTCTTTCTTTTAAACTTTACCTGTGATAAAAAACTACTCAAAGTTGCTTATATGAACGATTTTATTCCATAAAAACTTCGGGGGACTATGCACCCTATCAAGAGAAAATGTTTTAACCACACCAAAATTGTGATGTACCAAGTCTGTACAAAGAGAAAGGGGTTAGAGAAGTTAGTTACTTATCACAAGCACTTAAGATGGATTCAATTTACTAATCACAAGCATTTACGAGGTTTTAATTATCCTAGAAATATTCAACTAGAACTTAATTTATTAAACCCGAACGAAACGCATCACAATTGTTTTATTTCTAATCTGCAGCAAGGGTTTTAAAACTTCAGCTTACTTGCAGCAGCTGTGTAAAATGACTCTGCGTACCCAGGTCCAGATCAATCGGTAGAGCAGTTCTTGAGAACTCTTATACTCAGGGAGCGTACACGGTGCAGGGATTTACTTGTTGAAAGAAATAACATTTTCTTTTCTTTGAAACAAAGTTCACTTTTATTCAAAACTTTTCAAATCAGTTTCAAATTTGAAAGATAATCCTCTTTCTTTTAAAACTGAAAATGGTGAGTAATTTAACGAATGTATTCCCGACGAAATATCTCTATTGGTGTTAAAAATATTCAGTTTACTACGTATCTTTCCCTTGCATGTAATGTGCTTTATTTCTAGCTTGAACTAAGACGTTCCGGACAATGCCTTCAATTCCCCGGAAAAAATCAATTATTTCGTCGAAAATTCTAGCTGATCTATTCGATGTGATATTACTTCGAAGCACAAATTCCTTTATAACATTAATCTTCTTGCTTGAAGAGGAAAGTTATCTCTGTCACAGTCTCTCCAAGACGACCTCCTTCCCCGACGAAGTCAGAAGGAGAAGTGTAAAAACTTTCAAAATTTTCCTTGGTTACTACAAAAATGTTCCAGATGCAGGTTATTGACACAAAATTAAACAACTCGTCGCTATAATGAAAAATATGATGTGTTCCATTCACATAGCTCGGCAACAAATTGTTGTTAAAAAGCTCATGCTTCTATTTACTTCGTGCTAATTGAGAAAAAAATTAGCAGAAATAGTCTTATTACTTGCTTCCTTGTAAGTAGAAGCGAAATAAGGGAGTACCATAGGTTAAAATGATAGTCAAAAGCTGGTTGCTATGTGACTGAAGTTCCTTTGTTTGTATGGACACGAGTTCACAAAGCCCTGTATAAGAAATGTATATTTTTTTATAGCTGAAACAAAAAATAAGGAATATCTCTAAAACGATCAACTCCACGAAAAAATGTATGTAACATAAATTGTGTGTTTTGAAGTGCTCTACATTTGTCCATCTTTTACGGTTTAGCAGTTATGTAGAATTCCGTAAAATTAACCCAGAATAAACTAATCTTCAAAGGCTATTCCCAGAAAATTCAAAATATAAATTTTATTTGACAGGTAAATATCTTTAATATACGATATTTTAATCAAAATCGTTTGAGCCATTTTTGTGAAAATCAAAATTTTCGAAAAAAATTCCATGTAAAGGGTAGTTTGGGGTGGGGGATTTTTTCTTAAAATTTTCGTGTCGGATCCCTGGAAGATACTAAACTTAAATACCAATTTTGGTATTTTACCGACTTTTCGTTTTTGAGTTATCGTGTTCACAGACACACGGATACACATGGACCTTTTTTTCTGAAAATACTTTTTTTGGATACAGGGGACCCTAAAACATATATTTCCGGTGAAATCTCGGTATCGAATTTTTTGGTGGAGTGCAGTACCTTCTCTATACACTATATATATATATAGTACGTATAGAGAAAGTAAAAATCGCTTAACGAATATAAAACCGCAACGAAATTCCGTCTTCTCAAAAAAGTAACAACATAAAAACACAAAATGACGGAAGGAGACGTTTCAGGCTATCAAAAATACAAATAAAACATAATTTTAACATGGCTATTCGTCCGCAATGTTAGATCTTGCTTCAAGTCTAATGTCACAATATTATTATTTTCTCTTCAGTAAAGTTTTGTAACCATGACGCAATCACGAACAATGTTCCTTTACCGCATCTGTTCCAAAGATTCGATTATTTTGGAAGAGCTTAATCGGGTTGAGTTCAGGAAATCTATTGTGTGGTGAATTTTAAGAGCCTGGGTAGATGGTTGACGGCTTAGTACCCGAGATTGCAGGTCACCGACGTTGTTGTTGACGACGCCGACGTCTCGCGCTAGAGGGAGACACGTGTGGAACAGAAATTAAGTCACGTCTTGGATCCTGTCCCTCTTCTTTATATGGGATGATAAGGGGGGGGGGGGTTCTCGTGCAGCAATGTCGCTAACGTCGGTGTATACAAGCCTCTGGAGTGACAAGAGGGGACCGTCTACATCTCATATGAGATATGCATGGGATACTCCACAACAAAATAATCACACTAAGGTACGCCAAGCAGGGAATTTAATTAAAACTATCATGTTTTCCATTCACATAGCTTTTTCTACCTATTCTGTAAGATTTTATTCTTACAAAAGCTTAGTTCTTAGATCAGTTCGTTAAGGATCTTAGTACCGTTTAATTTAGTATATACCCTTATTCCCCTTGAACCTACAAGAAAATAAATATCAAAACCTTTCTGCTAATACTTATCTTGTTTCGAACGAATAGAACAATAGACTGTTGCAGAATAGGTAGAGAAAACCACGTGAATGTAACACATCAGCATTTTTTCACGTAGAGTTTATCACTTCTCTTTATTTTTTCGTACTTCGAAATACGGATATATAATATGGGGATACAAAATGAAAAAGGTTTTAATGTTGTAAGGTATCATAAGTGTTTGCTTGTATTCAGGCACACTGTGTTTTTGCAATAATTCATTGTAATGCGTAAACCTAGTGTGTGTTTATGTCCCTCACCCTTTTTGATTTCTATTTTAATGGCATTCTTGCAGGTTCTTTTATCCTATGCATTAGCTCTGCACAACCTGCAGCCTTGCGCTTTCATTTATACCCTTAACTCGAGTAGCACTAATTTTATTTGAATAATCTGGCACATTTATTGGCGTTTCTTCTTACCAACATTTCATCTCCTCCAAGCTTCTCCTCCCATAGGTATAAATATTATATAGAACACACAATAATTAACACTTCAAAGTTGCACCACACGCTATAAACCTTCCTAACAAACTTATGTTAACCTTTACGACTGCAAAATATATTGCCTTCTGCTTCACGCCTTTGAAATGAGTAGATGGGTAACTATCATTTTCATAAACAGTGAATGCAAGAATTTGTAGGATTATGGCTTGTTTTAGAAGTTTTCTCCAGCTCTCTTTAACATTTTCTCTTTCTTAGTCCCAATTGTAAACTTACAAACAAAATAGTTTCTTGCTCTCTCATACTCTATTACACAAGTATAACAATTTCTGAAAATAATTTTATTTAAAAAATATAACGCTCATTTGATAAAAAAATAGGTAGGTGTCAATAATCTAGTTCACTCTAGCTAATACAATATATTTTAGCGTTCTGATCTTTACTATGGTGATAAGCATAGCAACAACAAATATAGGACTTTTACTGAAAAGCACATTTTCTTTAGAAATTTGGACCCACGGAAATCTCTAAAATGATGTAACATGATAGATAAATGTTCTCAAAAAGATAATGTGTTCAAAGTTGAAAATTATTAGAACTGAATATATACACAACGGTATTAGTAATTTGGCGACAGCGCGAGAGTAGAGAAGGATGAAGCTAATGGCAATGCTCGTATGTATGCAAGATACACACATATCCACCATTTAACTCCATATGTCCTTTAACGTTGATACAAGCTTTATAAATGTACAGGTTCTTGCTTGTTAATATATACGTTCTAAACTTGTTTTTTAAATTTTTAAATATTTTCCCATTCATAATTCTCTAGGCAATGCAATTTAGTATTTATTATTTCTAACATATTGTGCTGTCCTTAAAGCTAAAAGAAAATAACCATATTCGTTTTAATTTTTCTTGCTCGCATTTACACTGTAAATAGTGACTAGAGAAGGTATTGTATTTCACCCAAAATTTCGATGTCAAGATTTCACCGCAAGTATATGTTTTGGGTTCTCATGTCTCAGAAAAAAGCATTTTTAGAAAAAGATTCGTGTGATAAAAACGAAAAGCCCGTTAAGTACCAAACTTGGTATTTATGTTCAGTATCTTCCAAGGATGCAAAACAAAGTTTTTCAAGAAAATTCCCCCACCTCGAACTATCCTTTACATGGAAAAATTTTCGAAGCATTTTGTTTTCGCAAAAATGGCTCTTACGATTTTGATTAAAATCTGTTATATTTAAGATATTTACACGACAAATAAAATGAATATCTCGAATTTTCTGAGAATAGTCTCTAATGACCTCTTTATTCTGGATGATTTTTATTGAATTTTGCATAACTGGTAAACTATAAGACATACATAGACAAAAGCTTACTACACAAAAAATGTAGTTCTCGATAAAACACAATTTATTTACATTTTTCGAGATATTGCTTGGTAGTGATCTCAGTTTTAAACTTTCTCATATGGGAACCTGTCAAAGCTTGGCCACGCAAAGAAACGGTCTTCGATCCCATAGCAACCACATTTTAAATCATTTGACTCTCGGCTTAGTTTAGTGTAGTCCATTATTTCACTTCTACTTACAAGGGAGTAAATAATAAGGCGGTTTTTGCTAATGTTTATCTCGTTTAGCAGGAAATAGAAGAACAAGCTTATTAATAATAATTTGTTACAGAGATGTAGATAAAGATATGTGAATGGAATACATATATGAAGGAAACGTTCTATAATAATTAGTCAATATAAAACATTGGTAAGCATTTTGTAAGTTCATTTATAATAAAGCCTGTTTTTTATGTGAATATTTTTAAAAATGCAACACATGTAAGTCAGATTTTGAAGCGTGGCTAAAAAATTATATTTACTTTTATTATTATTTTTATTATTGCTATTATTATTTATTTATAGTATCTGTAATAGAGTTCAACCACGTATTTTTTATCTATCTACTATGGATCTTTACTTTCTCTACACGTGTTATGTACATAGTGTATAGAGACGATATTGTACTCCACCCAAAAATTCGATACCAAGATTTCACCGAAAATTTATGCTTTAGGGTCCCCTGTTTCCAAAAAAAGCATTTTCACAAAAAGGTCCATGTGTGTGTGTCTGTTTGTTAGTGTGTCTGTGAACAGGATAACTCAAAAACGAAAAGTCGGTAAAATACCAAACTTGGTATTTAAGTTTAGTGTCATCCAGGGATGCGACACGAAGATTTTGAGAAGAATCCCCCACCCCAAAGTACCCTTTACATGGAACGTTTTTTGAAATTTTTTATTTTTTAAAAAGTGGCTGTAACCATTTTGATTAAAATATCGTAATTTAACGATATTTACCTGACAAAATGTATATCTTGAATTTTCTGGAAATAGTCTCTAAAAACTACTTTATTCTGGATGAATTTTAGGGAATTTTGCATAACTGTTACACCGTAAGAGATGGACAAAAACTTAATACACGAAAAATATAGAGAACGTTAAAACACACAATTTATGTTATATACATTTTTTTTCGTGGAGCTCATCGGTTTTTAGACATTCCTTGTCTTTGGATTCTGCTTTGAAAAACATACTTTTCTCATACAGGAATTTTTCAACTCATGTCCAAACTTCAGTGACATAGCAACTAGCTTTTGACTATCACTTTAACCTATGGTAGTCCGTTATTTCGCTTCTACTTACAAAGAAGCAAGTAATAAAAATGTTTCGGCTAATTTTTTCTTAATTAGCATGAAGTAAATAAAAGCCTACGCTTTTTAACAATAATTTGTTACAGAAATGTAGAGAAAGTTATGTGAATGGAACACATCAGGTTTTTCAAATATCACAGCTACAAAACTAAATTAACCACAAAGAAACTGCATATTTACGCTGGCATGTAGCCTTTATCTGAAACGATATTTGTTAGTGTCTCACCCTGTATTTCGACATAATTCATGTTTTCATCTAAGGTAGTAGTTGAGTTCATCAGAGAGGGCGCTTCCTGTTCATAGTCATTTGTTTTGGGGCTGACTTCCGTAACACGATTGTGCAACAAACTCGATTGACTTGACTCTGCCAAAGTTAGCTTGTAGGGCAGTTGTGACTTGGTGATATAATTACCCAATATCGGCACCCTCATAATGGTGCAAAGTTACCAACACAGATCACGAGGCTATTACCATCCACAGGGACAGCGAGATATAGTGTGCGGTCCGCAGTACACTGCCGCAATGGTTAAAGCTTCCCATAACGTTAACTGGCGGTCAGACTGTCCTGGATCCGTTCTTATCATCGATGGTGTGTACCTCGTTGTATCGATAGCAACTCTATGTAATGAAAACTCTTATCATCGCCGTTATCCTCACAGTTTGTCTCTCTCCACCTCGAGGATCACGAAGGACATTTCTGCCGTTCACACACACACACACTTGGGCCGCGTCATGGCCGAGTGCTCAGACCACTCGCCACTCGCGCGACCGCATGTGAGATTTCTGGTGGACAAAGCGGCGCAGGGACTGATTTTCTCCGGTTTCTTCATTTTCCCCGCCATTACATTCCACCGGGGCTCCATCTTCATGTATCATCAGTGTCATCGCCTGCGGTGCCAGAGCAGTAAAAGCGGGCGTTGAACACTACCAAAAAAAAAAAAACAAAAAAAAAAAAACACATTAACACACACACACACACTGACCTTTTATTAAATGTTGTTTGTATTTGAGATTTGAACTAAGAACCCCTTATATACTAGGCAGACATACCATCACTGACACGGGTGGCCGTGAACAGCGAGTTACGGACTTGTGAACGAGACTTCTGTGGTTCAAATCCCACCAGGACTATCTTGTTTTAACAGGGTTTTGTATTGTATCCTTTACCTTTATTCTCATAACTGGAAAATTTCCTTTGTCAATTATCTTTTCATTTCATCTCCCTCCTATAGTGCCGTTCGTAGTAAAGGAATTAAAAAAAATGAAGACAATATTCCCACATCATAAAGTCGACATCTTATATTTTGTCTCACAGGAATTCATATAAACGGTACCTACATAATATTAAGTCGCATACTACATTAAAAAAAAGTGAAATATTAACTGGCTGTCCAATGTTGCGCGGACAATTTTTGTAAACTCAAATAGCCTTTTCATTTGTTCTTTATGAAATTATTGCGCATAAACGTGACAGCTTTTTATGGCGAATCGATTTCCTTAACCCTTATAATGATAATTTCCTATAGCCCTGCCTATTTCTAATAACGAATGAAAAATTCCCTAATATTCAGGATGTAAAGAAAGGTGCGTTTGACTTCCTTAAATATTCCCGACTATTCTCCAGATTGAGTCAGACTTAAAGTACTTACAACATTGTAAGTGGTCATTGGAGTTTTCATCTCAAAATAATTTGAGATCACCTTGTGGTTTACCGGGAAACATGCGAGCCAGTTCAGAAATCCAATGCTATGCCGGTATGTTACCATGGTAGCTCAGTGGTAGAGCAACCGTCTAGAGATCGGGAGATCCGTAATTCAAATTCCGGCTATGTCATTGCATTTTTCAGCCTGGCTCTATCTATCCGATTTCTGTCCTATAATGGCTTGTGTGGAAAAAAATTAAACCAATCCGTATATACTATAATAGTTGGTTATACTATGAATCCTGGGTCTTAAAGCACTTACAACATTGTAAATTGCCATTGATGTCGTCATCGCAAAATAAAATAATTTAAGAACACCTGTGGTTTACCGGGAAAGAAGCGAGTCAGTTGAGAAATTCATTGTTGCATGTTTCTCAGTGATAGAGTAACCGGTTAGAGCACGGGAGATCCGTGGTTTAAATCCCTCCATGACATTGAATTTTTCAGTCTGACTCTACTTATCCAACTGGAAATATTGTTATAGTCTACAAGTATCCTTAGCGGTGGAACAGTGTTTGAACTATACTTATGGACGCTCTATAAATGCTATGGTTCTCAGGGTCCCATTCTATATTGTCCGCTTAATTTTACTCAGATGCCCTTTTATCAGTCTTGATGCTCTTTTATGTGCCGTAAATGAGACCAACGGCTTCACTTTCCTTCCGAAAAAAGCCATGCTAAGGAGTTTTACACCCAAAAAAAAAAAACCATCGCCCTCCACCAGGTTTGACCCACGGCATTGGAAACAGAGTCTAGCATGCCACTCCTAGTCCAAGGAAAGGTCAAGTAGGAAACGTTTTAAAGTTTCATACATTTTCTTTTGGCTCCATAGTTAGATGAGAAGGTGGCGCCTGACAGAGTGGTTAGACCTCTCGCTTCCAACCTAGGTGGCCCAGGTTTGATCTCAATAGCCCGCATGGGGATATATGGCGAACTAAACTGTCTGGGCGGGTTTTCTCCGGGTCCTCCGTTTTCTTCCGCTATTCTTCCGGTTTCCATCATTGCTCCATCATCACCTTTCCTATCATCCATTTCGCTTTCATTTCATATTATCCACTTCCTCACGTTTATGCCTGGTTGCGGGTCGACCACTCCTTCCAGGTTCTTTATTCTATGGTTATATACCGTTGGCTCCTCAACAGGTTCTGACACTCGGTGTTAAGTCCTCGGGGGCGTATGTCCTACATACGGGGAAGGTAAACCGACTGCGTAACGTAGGACAGAGTTTTCTTTGTCCAGTCAGTTGGAATTGTTTCAAATATCTTTATGAAACTAATACTTAGATGAACACGTTTATTGAAAATGTTTAACCGATTTACAGAACAATATTATAGCGAACAGAAAACTCAGATGTTTTTAATATGTACAAATGAATACCTTAATATCTGATACTTTTGGCATTTTTAAAACCTTGCAGAGTTCACTCTATTAAATTTATGCTCCATTTAATATCTTTACTTTCTCTAGCCCCGTATGTACAATATACATAGGGATAGAAACATTTTGTACTCCACCCAAAAATTCAATTTCACCGGAAATACATGTTTTAGAACCCCCTGAATTAAAAAACAGAAAAGCATTTTCAGAAACAGGTCCGTGTGTGTGTGTGTGTCTGTCTGTGTGTGGGTCTGTGGACAGCATAGCTCAAAAAACGGAAAGACTGTTAAATACCAAACTTGGTAATTAAGTTTGATATATTCCAAGGATGCGACACGAAGACATTCAAGAAAATCCCCCCACCCCTAACTACCCTTTATATGGACACATTTTCGAAAATTTAGTTCTTCTTAAAAATGGCTCTAACGTTTTTGATTAAAATACCACACATTAAAGTCATATCTATCACAAATAAAATGTATATCTTGAATTTTCTTGGGAATAGCTTCTAAAGACCTGTTTATTCTGGATGAATTTTGCTTCATTTAGTATAACTAGTAAACAGTAAGAGATCGACAAAAACTTACTTTACAAAAATTGTAGATCTTGTTAAAATACACAAGTTATACCATATACATTTTTTTCGTGGAGCTTACCGTTTTCGAGGCATTACTTGCAATTAATTTCAATTCTGAAGTACCTATATTTTTCTCAGACGGAAGTGTCCGTTTTTTGTCCGTTTTTCTTTTATTCTACTCCTGGCCAAGCAAAGAAGCGATTTGCAATGAAAATCGCATACGACAGCTTTTAATACATTTGACTATCACTTTAGCCTAGTGCATTCCCTTAGTTCCATTCTACTTATAAGTAATAAAATTCTGCTAATGTTTATTCGATTAGCATGGTGTTGAAAGAAGAATAATCTTTTGAAGAAGTGTGTTTGTAGAGTACCTAGAGAAAGTCATGTGAGTGTAACGCATCAGCCTTTTTTTTTTCTTTTTTTTTTCTTTTTCTTTTTTTTTCTTTTTTTTTCTTTCCACAAGAATGAACGCTTCAGCTATAGGCTCTTATTACATTAATTCCAACTTTTATAATTTTCAACCTATATACTACAAGGAGGGACTGAGTGCTTCTCCGGCAACTCCTTAATTTGGAGAAAAACAATCAAACTGAGACTTGTTGAACCCCACCACTCGCATCTTGCCCCGGCACATGTTTTTTCAAATCAACGATATACAAAGCAATTTTCATGTTTTCTTCCGTCTATGATCCCTAGAGGATTAATAAAATTACATTTTTGAGGATTTTATACATCTTTTGTTTTAATAATTGCTCAATATTTGTTTATTGTTTAACAGTCGCCTTTACTTTTACCAGGGTCAAGGTAACTTGAATGAAGAAACGTATATTAGAGCTTAGTTTTGGGTTTCGAAGTGCACACAGAGCAGCCGTGCTATAAAGATAAGGTAGTGGAGAGGGTTTTGTAGCGTTAACATTTTTATGAAGAGAGAGTTTTACAGCGAATCTTCCCTTTTATCCCTCTTTACTGTAATTTTGTATAGTCTCGAATATTCCTAAATATGGATGAAACATTTTATATTCACGCAAACAGTAGTGACACTACGAGGAACGCATAAATTCCTTAACCTCCCTTTAACAGTCTTTTAAAATCTCGGAATCTTCTTCGCATAAGTACCGATTATCTGTGGAAGAGTGCTCAGTGGGATTCGTCTAGTAACTCCTTACTATAATTATAGTAGCACATTTTAAACATTTGTACATTTTTCGTCCATAGCTATTTGATAATGCAAAACCTACGTAATTTGCATATAATACAAAAATGCCTTTCATACACAACGGAAAAGATTTCGCTTATAAGCCCCTAATTTAACTTCTTTTGAAAACACACTTAGTTTGCGAACTCAGTTCATGATTTCTAGTGTTTGCAGTTTTCTCTTTATACGATTATTTACATGGCCCTAGCAACCAACTTGATTTAACCAGTAGAAAGGAAAGAAAGCAATGTTTTCTTATGTGAGATATTTTGGCAACCAGAAGCTTCAGTGCATATATCTATAAAATTAGAATAAAGGTTACCGCGAAGTTTTGACACTGTTCCATTACTTAGCAGCAGTATTTGTAAATATTAATTAGAGAGGTGACTCAGTTGGTTAGGTCCCCTGAACCCAAGGCCGTAGGTTCAACCGCCAAGACAGATGCTTTTTAAGGGTGCTTAAAAGTGCTAGCCACATATCAGAATTACTGGCATGCTAAACAAACCAATGTTTGGAATATTCTTTAAATCGAAGTATGGACAAATTTGATTCTTGTCCTGTAATAAAATTCAAGTATTTTAACTTGAATATAAATTCAATCAAAATAAATAGTCCTGGAAATTATGATAATTAAATATAAAGCTTCGTTATAAACAAATATATATATATATTATTCAAATTACAGAAACGAAATAACAGACGGTCAATTAGCGCCTTTTAAACTCTGTCTTCTGTTTGATGAACTGTTACATCATGGCCTCTAGGTGCTATATTCATGCAATAAAATGTAATCGGCATTTGTGTTTGTACTTTGCAGAGAGCTGCAACTGTGAAACCACAACTATTTTGTCCACTTCATGATATTTTCAACATTTCAAGGGCTCGCCAGTATGTTCTTTTGTAAATCTAATGTCCTCATATTGAACAGAAGGTTTTAAATGTTTTTCTAACATCTAAGGCAACTTTTGCATTAGGACCAACTCGTCTGTAGGTTATTTACGTTGGGTTTAAATCGTTTTATTTCACTCAAAACACACTCATATACATACTTCCAGACATTACTGGAGATAGGGAATAATCCTGGTCAAAGAAAAATTACCCGCCCCAGCCGGGAATCAAATCCCCCAGGTGAGAAGTCAGCTCGCTTAACACTCGACCACGGAGGCAGGTCTAAATGTTTTTTTATATTTATTCATTGTATGAAATTAGAAGCTGCTTTATAGCGGCATGTCCATCAGATCAGGTTGGATTTTTCAGTCGTAGAAGAGTTATCAAAGTCGATTGATTAGTTTTTGAGATTACCACACAAACACACATTTTCTCTCTTTACAGTAATTGTATAGATAGAGGTTGTTTGTAATTCATTAGTCTTACGTGTTTCGTCTCACTGATGTTAGAATAAAGACCATTGATAAAGCTCTCACGGATGAAACCTACTGTATTGAACTTCATAAGGACTCCGCTGCACGTCTGCACAATCGCATTTGTGTAGCAAACAGGTCGACTGCCTTTTGGCATCTTAGAAGATCGACTGAAGGAAAAACAGAGGACTCGCTGTTACAGCAAGTTTTCTTCTGTGTAGCAGAATTAGAGGAAATGCCGTCTTCTTGGCGCAGTTTATATCACGTGATCCAACTCGTAACAAAGTTGCAGCATGTACGGAAACAAACTCGCATCCTCCTTGAGGAAACCAAATTGGATCTTACACATTCCTTTGAGTTGGGCCTTACTAAGTGCAACTCGGCGGACGGATACGTTACTCCGAATCACTGTATCCTGTGTAGCCTTTGAGTGCAAGCGAAGGGCGTATATTACTTGAAGAAAGATCAAAAAGGAAAAAAGTAACGCCATGCCTCAGCGGACCCTTAGGGAGTGCGTGTGGTAAGAGAGTCAACCACTGCGCTTTCTTCCTTCTTTCTGTTTCTGCTCTCCTTAATCTAACTATATATCCATGCTTCCCTTTGGGTATCATATTATTTGCTTGTGTACTCTTATCTATACTGTCTGTATCAAAAGCTTGCTCCATCTTAAAGCAATTTGCAATAAATAAATAATTCACTATATAATTTTTGACAGAATCACCGAAGCTCTATCAGCAATGTCATCGGTGACAGGCCAGCTGTCCCATGAATGAAGTAAATAAAGCTCTCGCTCGGATATAGAGGCAGGGTGTAGAGTGTTT
The DNA here is from genome assembly GCA_030762935.1 of Hymenopus coronatus. NCBI lineage: Eukaryota > Metazoa > Arthropoda > Insecta > Mantodea > Hymenopodidae > Hymenopus > Hymenopus coronatus. The sequence goes on along the minus strand of CM060881.1, from coordinate 119,720,866 downwards.
AGGTTCCAAACGCATCCAAAAAATTAATATAGCAAGGACAAGTGACACGTACAGGCTACAAAAATTGCTTTTGAATGAATTCTACCAGGAGACGAAAACGAGGATGAATTCAAGAACATGGAAGAATGAGGTCATAGAAACCAGGCGAGACAAGAAAAGGACAATGTATACATACAACAAATTAGTTTTTGTCAATACGAGCTGTAAGAAAAGTTTTGTTTGTTCTACTTTTCTATTAGTCATATCGCGACATTCCGAAAGACATCTCGTTGACGTATATGGTGTGAAAATATCCTTTAAGTTCTCATCTCCAAACTACTTCTTTCGCTTTGCTTCAAGCAGAATGCCATCCATTCTAGCTGATCTACCATCCGTGATCAGATGGCGAATTGCAGCTAGTCTTTTGAGTTCTCACCCTTTATAGCATACCACTTGGCTCCGTGACAAGTATATTGGGTTAGATTGTTAATCAATCAACTGCTGTTTTCTGTAGATCGCTTTATCTATTTTCAGTTTTAGTACTGTTTTAGACTGACGGTGGAACTTTGGGTCATGTTATTTTATGTAATCCAGTATTCACCTTGTGACTGAGGGAAAGCACAAAAACAACAGCCAAATTGGTCGGTCCACTGGGTTACCAAATGAAGGCCACAGATATGACCGCTTCAGACATTCCGTTCGAAAAGAAATGAAAATAATCTACACCGATATTAATCAGAAATTAATGACAAAGGCTTCTAAGCCATAAGTTTGCGGTAAACGTAAACTATATTTTGCAATTGGATACTAAACAAGCACCTTTTGACGCGAAAGTGAAATTAACAATATATGATTGCGACAATTTTTATTAGGCAATTTATGTGTTTGATTTTAAGCATGTGCATACTATACGCACGTGTGACTTGTGAAAATGTCAGATTTTGTACGATTTTTCTGTTGCAATTATCTCTGATAATTCAAGATATAATGTGAACCTTACGGCTTCCTCTTTCGAGTCTGAAAACACTGCCATAGATTTATTCATTTCAGAGTCTGAGGTTCGTAAATTGACAACCATCTTTTCAAGTGGAATTAATAAAAACTCAAAACCATTAAAAACTTAGTACTAAATTTTAGGAGCATTATGGTTTAGCCAATTTTACTTTTGTCTACACGTACCATGTACATTGTGTATAGAGAAGGTATTGTATTGTACCCAAAATTCGATACCGAGATTTCCCCGGAAAAATGTTTTGAGACCCCCTGAATCCAGGAAAACCATTTTTAGAAAAATATTCATGTGTGTATATGGCTGTGTGTGTGGGTGTGTGTGTGTGTATGTTTGTGGACAGCACAGCTCAAAAACAAAAAAGTCTGTTAAATACCAAACTTGTCAAGTTCAGTATCTTCCAAGGATGCGACACGAAGTTTATCAAGAAAATTCCCCCAACCCCAACTAGCCTTTACATGAAATAATTTTTTTGAAAATTTTGATTTTCTTAAAAATGCCTAACGATTTTGATTAAAATATCTTATGCGAAATGTATATCTTCAATTCTCTGAGAATAGCCTCTGATTCTTCATTCTGGATGACTTTTATATAACTAGCAAAAGTAAAAAATATACAAAAACTTACTGCATGAAAATGTAGATCTCATTAAAACACACGATTTATGTCATATACATTTTTTGTCGAGTTAACCGTTTTTGAGATATTCCGGATTATTGGTTTCAATTATAGCCACTTAGTCTTTTCTCAAACGGGAAGATATCTTTCTTCTTGTTTCTCGTTTGTTTACTTCTGGCGAGCAAAGAGATTGGAATTTCAATTGTTTCACATAGCGATCGGCTTTTAAAGGACGAGACCTTCGCTTTAGTCTGTACATTTTCTTATTTCTCTTCTATTTATGTGAAAGGAACACATTGCATGTTTTCCCTTCTACTAACAAGGGACAAAGTAATAAGGGAATCATCTCGATTAGCATGATATAGAAAGAAGAATAAGCTTTTTAACAATATTTGTTACAGAGATGTAGAGAAAGTCAAGTGAATGGAGCTCATCAGATTTTTTTTCTAATTTTACTGAATTCTGGTAATATACCCCTTCATACCTAGTTTCTTAAAATTTGCGATCTGTAAGCAAGAGCCTTTTTAATCTTAAGGTACAATGAATGCGTATTTGGAACGTTCTAAATCTATCGTTGTTGAAAAATTGTACTTGGACCATGTTTGAGATTTAGGAAATGGAAAGGATAATAAAGATTAAGAAATCAAAGAGGATGAAAAGGGTGTCTTAGATTCTAATACGAAGTGTAACAATTAGCAACGTAGAACATGGAGCTATAGTGGATTAGTCAGTAGTATGCCGGAGTAGGTCAATAAAACTTCGATTTTATCTGGAGTTTCTTGTGCTTCGAGTTACAAACCCGTGTGCTTTTTGCGCTTCGAGTTACAGTTTTTATACCTAGATAGTTATTGCGTTAGGCTAGTTAGGGCAGTCATGTTGCCATAGTAGCTCAGTAGTGCAACTATCTAGCGGCTGGGAGATCCGTGTTTCAAATTCCGGCTATTGTATTGAACTTTTCAGTCTGACTTTACCTATCAGCACTAGACTGATCACTCATTTAGTGGATTCGCCGTGGAGCAGTTTAGCGAGTCACAGAAACTTAATACTTACTCTTATTTATGATATAAAGGGGAAGAGTGATTTTTTTTTTTTTGAGAGCAGTAATGTTTACCGAACGAGCAATCTTGCCAACAGAAAAAGATTGCTTTAAACACGAGTGGCATGCTTTGTTTTTAGACAGTCTTGAAACTTTATAGATATATAATAGATTTTATAAATATCTTGGTTTACTTATTTTATGGACTTGATGTTCAAAGTGTTGCGATATTCAGCTGTTGAATTGCTTAGCACCAGTGTTGAGAATATGATAAATTACAGAACCACAAAATCCTATATAACGGAGGCAGTGAAAATAATAAAACGATGAAAATAGTGTGACAACATTTTAATGTATTAATAAGAAATTTCCTTTACAAATTCTGCCAAAGATTTCAAATCCAACAATCGTCTGGTTCTGCACATTCCATATTGACGACATTCATGTTATCGGCCATTCTACAGGTCGATACAAATATTCCATAATTTATGGCTTACTTGAATGAGGCCATCGTCACATTCCGCCTCCTAGTCAAAGCTAGCTATACCAGCTGGTTCACATGTCCCTTATTATTTTTGTAGATAGGCAATACTTCATACTGAAAGCAATAAGGTTGAAATTACCGTGCTTGTCGACCATTTAGTAACCCGCAAATCTAGCCTGCTTTTAATAGGAGAATAGACCTTAGCACCAATAGTTAAGTCCGTTCCAAAAGCATGCGTTTAATAACTCCTGTTACAGTGCATGTAACACCAATAGGATCGCTGTCATATGTACCGAACGTAAATTATAATGAATGAGGGTTAAACAAATGGCTTGAGCTACCAGTTTATAAAGACATCGGAAGCGGAGAGGGATACATGTGTGACAATATAACTACAAGTTTTAACGGAAAAGGCGGTCGTAATGATTATAGCTCAACTGGTTAATTTCATGTTCCCTCATCACCTCCCAGGATTGTCAGCGGTTCGGGTCCCACAGTCACTTTTTTTTTCTTTATGTATTACCCATCGAGGTGCAGAGTTAGCTCTGTGTTTGTCACACTAATAAAGTTAGATGTAAACTAAAAGGAATACGAATTAAGAACTAACGTGTTCTTCAGTTTCGGATCCTTAATTTTCCTAACTTCAAAGAAACTTCTCAAAGACTTAAAATAATACTGGATTGATAACGTTAAAATAATCATAAATAAAAAGAAAAACAATAAAAAAGATAAATAAGCAAGCTAACAAATATTCTGATTTGTGTCGAATCAGGAAGAAAAAAATCTGATTTGTTACATTCACATGACTTTCTCTACATCTCTGCAACAAATTACTGTTAAAAAGCTTAGGCTTCTATTTACTTCATGCTAATTGAGAAAACATTAGCAGGAATAGTCTTATTACTTGCGTCCTTGTAAGTAGAAGCGAAATAAGGAAGTACCATAGATTAAATAGATAGCCAAAAGCTGGTTCCTATGTGACTGAAGTCCCTTTGTATGAACAGGAGTTGACAAATTCCTGTATGAGAAAAGTATGTTTTTCAAAGCTGAAACTAAAAAAAAGGAATGTCTTAAAAACGACTAACTCCACCAAAAAATGTACATAACATAAATTGAGCATTTTAATGTGCTCTACATTTTCTGTATGGTAAGTTTTTGTCCATCTCTTACGGTTTAGCAGTTATGCTAATAACTGTAAAATTCATCCAGAATAAAGTAATCTTCAGAGGCTATTCCCAGAAAATTCAAGATATATATTTTATTTGTAGGCTAAATATATTTAATATAAGACATTTTAATCAAAATCGTTAGAACCATTTTTAAAAAAAATAAAAATTTTCGAAATTTTTTTTATGTAAAGGGTAGCTTGCAGTGGGTATTTTCTTGAAAATCTTCGTGTCGCATCCTTGAAAGATACCAAACTTAAATACCACGTTTGGTTTTTAACGGTCTTTTCATTTTTGAGCTATGCTGCCTGCAGACACACATACACAGACAGACACATACATGGACAGTTTTCTAAAAGTGCTTATTTGGATTCAGGGGTATCAAAACATATATTTCAGATGAAATCGCAGTATCGAATTTTTGGATGGAGTGCAATACCTTCTCTATAACTATGTACATAGTACGTATGGAGAAAGTAAAAAAAACGAGGGAAAAATTATATCAACGTTTTGGTAAGACTCGAAACTGAATCGAGCATCTTGGAACTCATACTAAACGCCGCGCGTCAACAAAATTCGCTACTCTTTAACTATAACTTGCGGCCCCAAAATCCATAATGTTGATATGCAGAAGATGGGTCTCGGAACGATGTTTTCAGGTTAGCCTGTAATCTGTGGGTTGCATATAACCGGAGAATAAGGGGCAGGTGAACCACCTTGTATAGGAGTCTTATAATTTTATAACACTACGCGACAAAACTTTCTACTTTTAACACCACGGACACATAGTAAAAGCCCTAGTTTTAACAGAAACTACCTAAAAACTCTTTAAATTTTGCCTACAACTTAAATAGAACTTACTCAATACTCTGAAATTTAGAAGATTTAATACGACAGTTTTAAAGCAGTCATTTTGCTTAGATTCAGGAACAGTAGATGATACACCTTTAAATAATCGGGTTTCAGAAAATTCAGTTACTATCCTCAATCGCATTATCCTTAATCTAACTGGTTTTATCTATTTTCGTCCAGCCCAACATACTTGAAAAAATATGATTGTTCCATTCAAATGACTTTTCTCTACATCTGTGTAACAAATTGTTCTTAAAAAGCTCATTCTTGTATCTACTTCATGCTAACAGAGAAAAGTAATAGCAGAAATAGTTTTATTACATAACTGATGCCTAGAATTAAAAGTAAAATAAGACTATCCTAAAGCGATAGTGCTATCTTTTAAAAGCTGGATTGAAATTTGTCCTCTTTGCATGTCCAGGTGTTGACAAATTCCTGTATGAAAAAAGTTTAAGTATTTTAAAATACAAATACTAAGGAAATGATTAAATTCCAACAAAAATTGTATGTGACATAAATTGTGAGCTTTAAAAGCTCTACATATTTCGTGCAGTGATTTTTTGTCTATCTCTTACTGTGTACAGTTATGTCATTCAGAATGAAAAGAATTGCGGAGCATATTCACAGAAAATTCAAAATAAGCATTTTATTTGTCATATAGCTTTTAACAAAACTCGGTGAGTTATTTTGAGGAAATGAAAATGTTCTAAATTTTTTCCACGTAAAGGGTAGTTTGTAATAGGGAAATTTCTTGAAAGTCTTTGTGTCACAACCTTGGAAGCTGCTAAACGTAAATATAAAGGTTGGTGTTCAACTGACTTCCCGATTTTGAGTTATCGTGTTCTTACACCACAAGAACCTTTGAATATTATATATTGGATTCAGTGAAATCTTGGCGTCGAACTTTATAGATATAGTATAGATTTTATAAATAGCTTACTTTACCTACTTTATGGTCTTAATGCTCAAAGTGCTGCGATATTCAGCTGTTACGTTACTTAGCATCAGTGTTGGCAACATGAAAATTTACAGAGCCACAAAATTCTATATAAGGAGGCAGTGAAAATAATAAAACGATGAAAATAATGTGACAACATGTATTGCATTCCACCCAAAAATTACATATGTACTAAGCAGAAATAGTAAAAAAATTTCTCTACATCTCTACAATAAATTATTGTTAAAAAGCTTATGCTTCTATTTACTTCATGCTAATCGAGAAAAGATTAGCAGAAAGCGTCTTGTTACTTATTTCATTATAAGGAGAAGTACCCTTATTTAAAGTGATGGTCAAAAGCTGGTTGCTATGTGACTGAAGTTCCTGTGTTTGTATGGACAAGAGTTGACAAGTTCCTATATGAGAAAAATATTAAGTTTTTCAAAGCTGAAACCAATAACAAGTCATATCTCAAAAATGACCAACTCCACGAAAAAACTGTAAATTACATAAATTCTGTGTTTTATTCTGGTCTACATTTTTTGTGTTGTAAGTTTTACAGTTTACCAGTTATGCAAAATTCAATAAAAACCATCCAAAATAAAGAGGTCTTTAGAGACTATTACCAGAAAATTCAAGATATACATTTTATTTGACATGTAAATATCGTTAACTATAAGCGATTTTAATCAAAATCGTTAGAGCTATTTTTAAGAAAAACAAAATTTTCGAAAATTTTTCCATGTAATGGGTAGTTGGGGTGGGGGAATTTTCTTGAAATCTTTGCGTCGCATCCTTGGAAGATACCAAACCTAGATACCAAGTTTGGTACTTAACGGTGTTTTCGTTTTTGAGCTATGCTGTCAGACACACATACACACACGGTCCTTCCAATTTGTTGGATTCAGAGGGTCTCAAAACATGTATTTCTGGCGAATTCTTGGTATAGAATTTTTGGGTGGAATGCAATACCTTCTCTATACACTATGTACATAGTACGTGTAGACATAATTGTGCTATTTGTTGATAAGTGTGCTATTTGTAACAAACAAGATACACCCGAACATGTCCTGTTTGAATGTCCTCGACATGGTGAACAAATAACTCAATTACGAACTGAACTAACTGGGCACAAAATAGCGGACACATTAAGAAATGAAGACTTATATATCCACCTAGAGAAGCTAGCGAATATAATTAGTAAAATTTCCTGGGAAGAGAGAATTGAACAAGTGGAAATGCCAACCCGTGCACTAGCCAGAGACGAATTAAAAAGATCCGACAGAATTCGAAATCAGTAAACTTAAACTTATAACTGACACTCTGATAAAAACTTAAACACAGAAATATAAGCAAGTACTATTGCAACTTAAATAACTATGAACCCAAGGGAGAAAGTTCGTAGGAAGAAGAGGAAGAATAAATAATGCAAACTAATTCTAAATGGAGACTGGAGACTAATGGAAGATGGAGAGCCGAGCATCGTAGAAGGAGGCGAAGAAGAAGGAGCCGGTGTAGACCAGAGTGATAAGAGGGATGCAGAGGGCGTGTTAAAGCAGGAATGGTGGATTATGGGCTTCTGGCGGTGGACAGTACGAGGCAAGGGGAGATGACGTTGAGGGGGAAGTGTTAGTGAAGTGCTAAATAGTGTTAAAAAGTTAAATACAGTGAGTTTAGTGTAATGATGATGTAAAAGATTAGGTATAATTAGTAACAGACATTAGCCAAAGGAAGTAAAAGACAATTTACTATAGTTTACTACAACGTAAAGAAATTATTGTATAATATAGTTATTTAGTTGCGCTGGTAACCAGTGCATATTCTGCTGGATACCAGTAGTATAGGATTAGTTTTTCATTTATCTTAATAATCTAGAGCATAGTTTTATGGGTAAATAGCTGGTTACCAGTTATTTGGTTACTGGTTTCCAGTAATTAATAATACATGGTTTAGTGTTAGTGAAAGTTGTTTTATGGTTGGAATTTATTTTATTTCAGTTTATATTGTTTTTTTTTAAATTAAATGTTGAGTTATTAGTATATAAGTATTATCTGTAAAATAATGATGTATAACAATAATTTAAAAGTGGGAAATAAATTATAAAGTTTGCAATATACGTCCTGGTATAGGGAACAGGATGCCAAGATGTATTACAGATTTTATTTTATTTTATTTTTATTTTTTATAGTACGTGTAGAGAGAGAGAGAGTAAAAAATACTCGTTTCTTACTAGGACTAGAGCAGATAATCAACAATCGCCAAACCATATTAATGAGGCCAGAAAGACTTAAAGTATGGGTTTATCCGAAATTTGGCTTCTAGGAGAAAGGAAATTCATCCAGGCAGTTCACTCCAGCACACTTCTGAGTGAGCTATTCTGTTTTATCCCTCAGTTCATTTTTCTAGTAAACTTTGTGAGCTCCTGAATGATTTGGCAGCCGACATAGGATGTAATATGCTCGAAAAACATTGAAAAGACACCGGAAGGGGAAGAATGGACAAGTATACAGGAAACCGTACAATTAATGTATGCACATGTAGTGGTTACTGTTAAATTTTTCATACATGAGTGTTGCCCCTCATGCAGCTACCCGCTAACGACCTCTACTGACCACACGCCGGGGGTTACTTTGTCCTAAGTGCGTGTCTACAGACCTTCCTTCTCCAGGTGTGCGGGGTAATTGTGCGGAGGAGGGGGAGATTTTAGCTTCCCTTGCAAATACTGAAAATGACTCCCCAGACCGTGATGTAGGCGAAACCTCCAGATGCGAAGACGTACCGTATTAACTGCATGATAAACTACGGCATTCGGGTCATCGCTTTATCCGCTATGGCTCATTCCTACCTTTTATTAACACTAAACACATCATAAAATGGCTTTGTGTGGTGATAAAGCATCGGCTCTTTGTGGAAAAGTGATATGGAAAACGCATACGTATTTCATAATGACTACAGAAGTTTTCATCCTGAAGCATATGAGCAGTCTCCTGTGAACATTATTTTATAGGGAATCTTGTGTAATTCGAATATGAATGGTTTAATTAAATATTTACATTATCCAAGAATTTAAATTAAAACATGACACAGGAAATCTACACAGGGCGTCCTAATTTTCTGATGTGATAGAAGGCATGAAATTAAACATTTTTCCTAAAGAAAGCAATGTCCAGATATGCTTCATTTTCAAATGATAATAGTATGAAAACATCTAAACTTAAACAAATTCTAAGGTTACACTGTAACTTTCTGATTTAACAATATCATGTATTACGAAAAACGTAATGACATATTACAGGAATCATTCAAAATTGCCGAAATGTGCAAATGACATCTTCAAGTAACTCCTGAAGCACTTTCCAAAGAAAAGTACCAGACGAGGGTGATTCAATAAGTACTCCTGTTAGGAATGAAGACACTTTTTCAAGATAAAATTATGTATTCCTCAACTTATTCCGCTTTTAACGGCTCTAAAAATAGGAATTTTCAAATGATTCTCACTTAATAATGATCTCATTTGTTCCAAATTTTGTTCCCCAGAGCCGTTCTTCATGTTTTGGGATAAGAAGAAATCATAGGGAGTCTGGTCGGGCGAATGAGAGGAATCCTACTGCAGTTGATAAAGCACTTGATGCCTCTTTTCCTTCCTTAACTTTGATTATTAATTATATTTATAGATTTTAAATCTGTTACACTTACCTCGCCCAAAATGGTTTACAATTAATAAAATTATTTTAGGTACCTGATTCTCTTTACTCCGAGATGAATGTGCTGGTCTTTGTCGTGGTGAAATAGCACTTTCTTCTTCGCCAACTTCTCCTTCAACTTCTTGTCGAATCGAGCCAACAATTCCTGTATCATTTCACAGTAATGGTTTTTGCTTTCTCTAAGACACCCTTACCAAAATATCGTCGCTGTCACTTTTCCAGCCGATGGGACTTTGCCTTCTTTGGAGCAGATTCGCCAAAATCATCCCCTTTTCATGTATATTGCTTGGTTTCTGAAGAATAATGATGAATCTAGGGCTGATTAACGGAGACAACTCGATGCAAAAAGTCTTTGGGATTTCGCTTGAGCAACGTCAAATGCAGCTTGAAGTTAAAAGGTGCACAGTAATCAATCCGAACGGGCCGACAACTTTTTCACCACTAACTCTAATGAAAAGTATGAATTTCCGTTATCATTGACACACCTATGACACCTGCCACCTCGCGCACTTTTTTCCCCGATCAGCGATAATCATATCGTGTATTTTTTCAATAATTTCTTCGGTAGCGATATCTGCAGGACCTCCTGGACCCTTCTCATCAAAACCGTATGACCAGCCTCGTTTAAAATCATTGAATCAATAGATATCAACCAATAGATATCTGTTCTCATTAACTTTTCCTGGATAAACAGCCTCCAGATTTGCTTTATCTCCTCGCAAGTTTTTCCCAACCAAAAGTAAAAGGGAATCACAGAACGATACTCTACTTTTTCCCTTTTAGTGGAAACAGGTTGAACGACACACTGAAACGCTGCCAAATCTAAATACGAGGTACGTCCAGAAAGTAAGTTCCGTTTCAATGTATCTCCGCTGCAGCACTGCGATCGCAGTTCCGCACATGCGCGGTAGATGCTCTGTAATAAGGAGAAGAAACGTGCGCCATTTTGAGATCGCTGTCAGCCACATGTGCTTTGTTGTGCTTGTTTACAATGTCAGTGTTGATTGAAAATTGTGAAATCAGATCTGTGATTCGTTTTCTGAATGCTAGGAAAGGGAAACCAATTGAAATTTATCGGCAAATTTGCGAAGCTTACGGACAAGATGCGATGAGTGATTCAATAGTGAGAAGATGGGTCCGACAGTTCAATGAAGGACGTAGTGAAGTGCACAATGAAGAACGAAGTGGGCGTCCATCTTTGGTTACAGAAGAACTGGTTCACGCGATTGATGACAAGATCCAGGAAAACCACAAGTTTACAATTAGTGCTCTCGCTATGAGATTTCCCCAAAGCTCACGATCACGAAATTGTTACCGAAAAACTGAAATTTCGTAAACTTTGCTCACGTTGGGTACCAAAGATTCTTACTGAGCAACACAAAACAAAACGGATGGGTAGTGCACTTCAGTTTTTAACCCGTTATGATGAAGACGGCGAAGAATTTCTGACACAGATAGTCACAGGAGATGAGACGTGGGTTTCTTACGACACCCCTGAAAGTAAGCGGCAATCAATGGAATGGAGACACACTCATCCCCAGCTAAGGTTAAGCCGAAACAAATCTTGACACCTCGAAAAATGATGTGCACAGTATTCTGGGACTGGAAAGGCATCTTACTCATTGATTTCTTACCGCGTGGTCAAATAATCAAAGCAGATGTTTATTGCGAGACACTTAGGAAATTGCACCGTGCAATACAGAATAAGCGCCGAGGATTGCTGTCAAAAGGTGTTGTTTTTCTTCACGACAACGCACGACCACACACTGCAAATGTGACGAAAAACCTCCTACAGGGATTTGGCTGGGACGTGTTTGACCATCCTCCGTACAGCCCTGACCTCGCTCCTAGCGACTTTCATCTGTTCTTACATCTCAAGTCTTTCCTTGGCGGACAACACTTCAACAGTGACAAAGAGCTGAAAGAAAATGTTTCCAACTTTTTGAAGACACAGGCGGCAAACTTCTATGAAGAAGGTATACAAAAAACTTATGCCACGCTATGACAAATACCTGAAAAATGTCGGCAGTTATGTGCGAAAAGTAGGTTAAGAAGTGTAGAATTTTGTGCAATAAATAATAATCCTAATCTGTACACAATTTAATTTTATTACCAAACGAAACTTACTTTCTGGACGTACCTCATATAAGACATATGAATTAGTTCCAAATTTGCTTTGACGAAGTGAAACAAATGACAGTATACGATGGTAACAACAATGTGCCTTAGCAGTGCCATCTATTTTGAAGCGTGTGTACTTACTGAACCGCCCTCGTATTCATTTTCATTCAATCGAGCATACATGGCATACTTACTAATTTTTGTCGCTGGTTTCTTTAAGAATTTTTATATATGCATCCATTTGTTTTGTTGTAACTATAAATATTAGCAGTTTTAACTAATAACAGAACGTGGTAGTTGCCGTTTAAGTTATCCGGATAAGGTGTACTCGTCACATGGTCATGAAGGTATGATAGTATTTCTAGCGCAAATGGCAAACGACTATAACGGTACATTGGTCATCTGAATCAACTTAAATGTGAATAGATAGTGCCAGACAGCTGATTGTCAAGCGAAAGACAGAGCTTTTTAATATTTTAATATTTTTACTTTCTCTACACTGTGTACATAATTTATAGAGAAGGTATTGCACTCCATCCCAGAATTCGATACCGAAATTTCACCGGAAATATGTTTTAGGGACCCCTGTATCCAAAAAAAAAAAAGAAAGTATTTTCACAAAAAGATCCGTGTGAGTGTGTGTGTGTGTGTGTGTGTGTGTGTGTGTGTGTTTGTGTGTTTTAACACAATAACTCAAAACAAAAAGTCGGTAAAATACCAAACTTGGTATTTAAGTTTAGTATCTTTCAGGGATGCGACACGAAGATTTTGAAAAAAATCCCCCCACCCCAAGATACCCTTTTCATGGAACTTTTTTCGAAAATTTTTATTTTCTCAAAAACAGCTCTAAAATTTTTTACTGAAATATCGTATATTAAGGATATTTACCTGACAAATAATATGTATATTTAGAATTTTCTGTGAATAGCCTCTGAAGACTAGTTTATTCTGGATGAATTTTACGAAATTTTGCACAACTGCTAAACCTAAGATAAAAACCTACCGCTCAAAAAATGCAGAGCACATACAAACACACAGTTTCTGTTATATACTTATTTTCGTGGAGTACCTCTCTCGTACAGGAATTTGTCAACTCGTGTCCATACAAACAAATGAACTTCAATCACCTAGCAACCAGCTTTTGACTATCACTTTAACCTATGGTACTCCCTTATGGAAGCAAGTAATAAGAATATTTCTGCTAATTTTTTCTCGATTAGCATGAAGTAAATTGAAGCATGAGATTTTTAACAATTTGTTGCAGAGCTGTAGAGGAAGTCATGTGAATGGAACACATCAGATTGAGACTTAATGGGAGGGAAGGCCGAGATATGTGTATGTTTATTTTCGATGTGTTTTAATTATAAGACTGCAGATCAATCTACGACATCAGTGTGCCAATGACTACTTGTTGGGGACATTACAGGTCTCTCTGTCATGTCTCTTTAACTTTTCAAAAACAGAAAAAGTGTTGCTAAAAGTTTCAATATTGAATTAGAAGTTTGCCCATTGCCATACTTCTTGCACTGCCACATTCCAGGAAAATTGCACAACCCGGCGCCACTTCGGAGCTTTTATCTTCCAAATAAACAGAACTGTGCTCAAACAAAAGACGGTATTTATGCACAATTTATCAGGAGAAACAATAAGTTTGAATAAAAGAAGAATTCCAATCAATTTTCATTGTATTTCATAAACAAACGTGGAATAGAAATATTTAGCATATCAGTAGCTGTTTATTCATTGTTGACTTAACTTCTAAGACTATATCGAGAGATCCTTAGAAGTTGATTCCAATGTAGCTGCGAAAAGTTATGCTTTAATGTTATTTATGTTATTTTAGTTGAGTAACTGTTTTAACTTGAAGTTTGTGGCATCGGAGATTGTAGCCTACAAAGTGATCATGTGTGACTAGAGAAAAGTACATAAATAATTTATGAAGTTTGTTAGAGGCATAATTGAGATATGCAAATACGAGTAATGCAGGAAAATTGAAATAGCTATCAACACAACTTGCATCCCCACCCGCAATTTCCATTAACTACATCTGTGCCCCTTCTTCCTCTCTAACTTTGTTACATCTTCAGAGAATGTCTACAGCATTCTGAAGACATTCGCCAAAGCTGCTTACGAAGCATCATGTTCAGTGATAAAAGGTGTGAACACGATAAACAACATTTTCAGAATTGGTAATGTTGTTGCGACAGGTTAAGTTCAGATTACAGTATCCGTCCATCTTTCCGTCGTGATATGTGATTTATGAATTAATATAGCGAGAGGCTAGGAAGTCGATGTTATGATTAAATAACGTATATATTTTAGAAGTCATTATCAATAGCATGTACGAAAATGGTATATGAAAATTAACAATAGCAGGCATAGGAGGCCACACATGAAACGCCAGGTGACATTTTCTGTTTAAGAACATGCATTTTCGAAATTAATATCGTAAATAACAAACCATTACGTTAACGTTTATACAACTTTTTATATTTTAACATCGTAGATTTCTAGTTATTAACTAATTATTTTAATGATAGCAAAATGGCAAATAAAACATATAATATATTACAATTTTAATTTCATTAATATTTTCTGTTTAAACGGATATTTAAGAACACATTTAAAACCCGATTATTTAAAACTTATATTCTAGTTTCTTATAAAAAAATATAAATTTATATGATACAAGATTTTAAACTAATTTTGGTGCCATTTAGTTGTGATGATTATCTAAAATTCCTGCAAGATAACCGATGAAGTAAACTCACCCGCAAAATGTTTATACTTGTAGTTTTGGGTGTTTCTCTACACTTTTTTAAGAAAATTTAACAAACTTTTTATGTCATAAGGAAGAGAGAGAGAGAGAGAGGGGGGGGGAGAGGGGGAGAGACTGAAAGCGAGAGAAAATCGTTTTGAACTTCTAAAGAATTACTGGTCAATGTGCAGAGATATTTAAAACTCGTGTCAAATTATTTCAAATGATCAATAATGGACACAGTAGTTTGTGGAATTGATTCATTTTAATATTGAATCCACAACAAAAATTTACTTTTGAAGGATTTCGCTCAATTTTCACCTTTCTTGGCCTAAACTACTGTAACCAGTAAACTAAGATAAAAGTTCTAGAATTACAATGAGTCAAGATTAACAGGTTTTGTGCAAAATAATGATGATAATAATAATAATAATAATAATAATAATAGTAATAATAGTATGAATGAATGAATGAATAAGTGTATTTATTAACATAGCAATATCATACATAGAATTTGAACAGTCGCACGGGTCTACAGACCGTACGTGCTTTTGTAATACACATTACAAGCAATATTAAAACAACAACCACAACAAGGAATTAAAAGAGTAAACACGAAAATAAAAAGACAAAGGAAATACACAGTCAAAAGCAATATTAAACAGCAATAAAAATTAAGAGTGAATCCGAAAATAAAGATACAAAGATATTCAAATATAGCAATTTAAATTTACAGCACAGAGTAAACCTTCATAAATGCACCCTCTTATAATAGATAATTACACTTAAAAGACATATATACACATAATATATACAACCCTAGCATAACAGTGACCTAAGTATGATATAATATACATGTATGTAGAACATTGTAGTCACTTTTGTTTAGTTGAGCTTATTCCCCCCCCCCCTTCTCTATTGGCAGCCTCCTCAGATCTCAGCTGTCTTGCCTTAAGTATAAATTTACCTAGCCCGTCCATGTTTTCCGTGCCTGCCAGTAGCGTCCAACATGCTTCTATCCCTACATTCGCAGTGGTAAAAAATCGCGGCAAATATTTTTCCCGCCATTCCTCCGTACCCCTACATCTTGCCAAGATGTGAGTCCACGACTCTTCCTCCTCGCAAATGGGACATATTCTTATACCATTCTCGTCAGAAGTTTTCGTGCTCCTCCATGCTCCTAGTCTAATCCACGCGAGCCCCTCTCTAATGAGTTTGGTACCTGTTTTGATGTATTGCTCCATACCCCACTCCGATTTCAGCCCAGACTGTACTTCTAATGACACCTTCTCTGTGCATTGCGCAATTATTTGCTGTCTGTCAATATCACAGAGACGTTTCTTAATTTTTCTCCAAATACTTCGCCTGTTTTCCTGCCCCGCCATCCAAATGTCTCCCATCCCAATGGTTTCCAACCCTTTCTTTAATTTTGATGCCCACGTCAAATTACCTTCCATTCGCAACTGTTCACGGTAGCAGACTGCCCTAATTAGAGATTGGTTTCCGTGAACGATTCTCATCCAATATTTAACTGCTCTGATTTTGCACTCTATCGTTTCACTATGTACCCCGAATTCCCTCATTATTCCGCAGTTTGCCGTACCCCTCCCTACACCCAGAATTCCTTTCAAAAATTGGGTCTTCACTTGATCCAGATTCCCTGTTTGTTCCCACCCCCATATTTCTCCTCCGTATGTCATCGTGGATCTAACTGTCGCTCCGTATACAGTTTCCATTAAGGTTATGGAGATATTCGGAATTCTGCAGCGTATCCGGAGAGCTTCCGCCGCTTTCACCCTTGCCTTGTGTTTCGTAATGTCAATGTGTTTTGTCCATTTTCCGTTCATTGTAAATGTGAGTCCTAAGTACACAAAGGATTTAACATTGTCCAGTATCTGTCCTGCATATGTCCAAGTCTCCTCCCTGCTATAAACACAACCCTTTTTGAAAGTCATTGCCTTAGTCTTATTCACATTAACTGTAAGTAGCCATTCATCGCAATAGTTCTTAAGTTTGTCCAGTCCTCGTTGCAATCCGTTTACTGTCGTAGAGCACAATACTAAATCGTCTGCGTATAAAAGTGTTGGGATCTGCAAATCCGCTACTACTGGTGCTTGAATATTCTCTGCTATCATTGTATCAGTAATATCATCCACAAAGAGATTAAATAGCAAGGGAGATAAAATGCAACCCTGCCTCACTCCCCTATAGCTTCGGCAGCTCTCGGACACTCTGTTTCTGTCGTACTTCACACAGAATTGGACATTTTGATACATTGCCTGCAATGCTCTAACCATCTTACTTGATAACCCCTTTCTGCCTAGTTTGTACCATAATGCATTTCGATTGATAGAGTCAAATGCCTTCTTAAAGTCCACAAAAGCACAATGAAGCTTTCCCCGCTTAACTAACAGTTGCTTCGCCCTTAAAGTGTCTAATATAAACGCGGCATCTATGGTACTGTGTCCTTCTCTGAAACCCATTTGAAATTTTGAAAGTTTGCCAAATTTAGATTCCCAGTCCTTTATCCGGTTATATAACACTCTACAATAAATTTTCTCCATAATTGGCAACAGAGTAACCCCCCTATAGTTATCCGGATTTCCAATAGTTCCCTTCCCTTTATAAATGGGATGAATAATGCCCTCTCCCCAGCAGGTAGGGTAATTCCCATCAATAAACAATCTGTTACATATCTGGAGCATACTCCTACCAAACTCATTAACATTGGCTGCGGCTTTAAAAACTTCCGGGGGCAGCCCATCCAACCCTGGAGCTTTGCCTCCCTTCAGACTCCTTAGCGCCTGTGCTATTTCTCGTGCTGATATTTCCTCGTCCAGTATTGTGATCTCAAAATTTCCAAAATTTGCACTTCCTTTATAAAAATTCCTTCCCTTTCACCTTTCCCGAATATTCCCATAAAATGCATTGCCCATTTTCTGGGAGAAATTTCGTTGGGCACCTGACGGTTGCCTCTTAAATGTTTTACTACTTGCCACATCTCAGCGTTATCCCCCCGCGTTAAAATATTGCTAATTTTCTGAGTAATTTTGTCTTGCCACGTAGTTCTCTTTTCCCGTAAGAGCTGTTTGTACTCCCTTCGCTTTTTTGTAAACATTTTCCTAATGTCATCTCCCCCCTCCCTTCTGAATTTTGACAGAGCCTCCTCTGCTTGTTTCTTTACAGTTCTGCATTGCTGGTCATACCAACCATTGAATCGTTTTACCTTACCATGCATTTGGACTTTCATTGTCCCCGCAGCCGTTGCTATTATATGAGTTAGTTCCTCCGCTGTAGAAGGATGAGGATGAGGAGGAGGAGGAGGAGCACAATGACCTAAAATTGAGAATATATCCATAAAAAATGTTAAATGTTACACTACTGATAACATTTTGCTTACAAACCTTTGTTTTATTACACTTTGCACAAAACTGAATAATATGAAACTATTTCGTTTCTCTTTATATTGCTTTCGGCTCGATTATATGTCTCCTCCCGCTTTGTTGAAAGTAGAACTACAAATAATTTTTATAATCGTTAAAAGAATTTAGCATGAACTGCAAATAAAGTGGCACTTAACACTTGTATTGCACCTACTACATATTATAGCTTCCAAATAAAGTATTAGATAAATCCTGTGACGTTTCGTAAAAATTAATTCAAGTAAATGAAAATCTATACTAACATATTTGTTTAATGTATATATGTACGTCTGCATACATGTATGTATCTGCGTATGCATATATATATATATATATATATATATATATATACGAGTATGCATTTACATATGTATATATTTGGGTGGGTAAGTAGTATGTATACATATATATGTATGCATGTATGAATGCATCTATTTAGTATGTATATCTGTGGGTAGGTAGATGGATGAGTAGTTTGGCGGGGATATGTAGGTATTTATGCAGTGTGTATGTATAAATTCATTTTTTTACTTCCTCTACGCGTACTATGTACATAGTGTAAAGAGTAGGTAGTGAATTGCACGAACAAATTCGATACCAAGATTTCACCCGAAATACATGTTTTGGAAACTCCTGAGTCCAGAAAAGCATATATGTGTGTTTGTCTGTGTGTTTATGGACAGCATGGCTAAAAAACGAAAAGTATGTTAAATGCCAAACTTGATATTTAAGTTTAGTATCTTCCAAGGATGCAACACGAAGATTTTCAAGAAAATCCCCCCATCCCCAACTACCCTTCACATGGAAAAAAATGAAGAAATTTTTGGTTTTCTCAAAAATAGCTCTAACGATTTTGTTTAAAAAAAGTATATGTATATGTTGGATTTTCTGGGAATAGCCTCTAAAGACCTCTTTATTCTGGATGAATTTTTCTGAATTTGGTTAATCTGTTGCGTCGTGACGTTGCCCACTTTATTATTGCCTAATTATTTGTGGTGTCAAGAATTACCGTCTCAGCTAGTAAGAAATAGACAAAACTTGCTGCACAAAACGTGTATATCTCCTTAAAAACACAACTTATATAATATACATTTTTTCCCTGGAGTCGACCGTTTTCGAGATATTCCTTGTTATTGGTTTCAGTTTTAAAATACTTACTTCTCATACGGGAACTTGTGAACTCCTGACCACTCAAAGAAAAGGACTTCAATCATATAGCAACCACATTTCAAAACATTTGACTGCCAGCTTAGTCTAGTGTATTCCCTTATTTCCCTCCTTCTTATAAGATAGTATGTAACCAGACCATTTCTACTAATTTTTATCTCGATTAGAAGTGGAAGAAGAATAAGCTTTTTAATGATAATTTGTTATAGATGTAGGGAAAGTCATGTGAATGGAACCCATCATATTTGTATTTATTACTCTTAAGCATATCTGGGTGACAATATGGGCATTCTTTACATTATATTTATACTGTTGTTTTTCACAATTTAACATCGATAATTAGAATTGTTTTACACAGTTTTAGCAACATTAATTGTAATAAGGCACACATTATTAATGTACAAAACACAGGCAATACATCTACTGCTGTTATGATTTCTTGAATGAGAATAGACCTTTGAAACTCCTAACATTCCTAAATCATTGACCATCTGTTTGTTTTCCTGTGTTGCATGTACAGTCCAGATCATTTATAATATGAAATCGATATACATATGATTTCGTTTTCCCAAATCTTGCCACTTTGGCTGTTATTTCCGAGGTGCATCTATTTTAAACTGTTGAATTGAAGGAAATAATTACTAGCAGCTGCTACTCCATCTGGTCTGCTAGTCTGCTAATAATAAAGCATTTATTTATGGTATGATGTTTAACCTTAGGATTTTGTTGTATATTACTTCTTTGGCTAACCTATCAGCTACTTCAATACCATTAGTATCATCATGGGCCTTCACCCAGATGAAGTGCAATATCCACTGACGTTATTTTAGTGAAACTACGATATTATGTAGGTTATTTATTAGTGAGTTGTGTTTTCTATTTTGCTTCAATAAGGATAATGTAATATTGCTGTCAGTGTAAGTTGTTGTTACTCTTTTTTCATTCGGGATACACTCAATTCCTTGAAGTTTCTATAGGACTTACCAGATGGCCAAATTCTCTGCCTGGTAATTTGTGTATTTTGGAAGTAACCAGTGTTTTAATTGACGGATGAGAACTCGGTGTTGACACATAACTGCAGCTACTCCTACCTTTTCCTTTGTATAGATATGTTGCATTTTCTTGACTTCCTTTTTTTCTACTGGATGATTATAATATCTAGTTTAGAGGGCGAATCATAATTTCTCTCTCCATGATTTGTTTTATACAATTATCCTGGACATATATCGTGATATCTACATATCTATGTTGAATGCCAGTCATTTTAATATTTAGGAGCCTTTGGAGAGTTGAAGTTTTCTAGAGATTTGTAAAGGTTCCCATCTCTCTGGTGTTCCATAAGTCAGGATAAAGTTCAAGTATTCCTTTGTATATTGTACATAGTGCCCTAGTTCCCAGTTTAGATATCGTGTGTGTTAAGGTTAATGCTTTGTTGTATTCGTGATGATGAGCTTGCTGAATCTAAATCTTCTATCTTGATAAATTTCAAGTTATTTCAATCCTTATCTATTGGCTTCTTATCGATGTGGATATCGGTGATATTGTGGTTTCTTTCCTTTTCCTAGTACTTTGGACTTTGTTTAATTAAATTTGATTGTTGTCTCTGGTCCACCACTCTATTCTCATTACGTCTTCAGTTTTTAGTTTTCATTATGGTGTACAGATGACAGGAAAATCATCTGTAAAGACGATTACCTCAGAATACTTATATATTCTAATGTATAAGGGGATTTTAAGAAACATTCCATAATCCAGGGCCACAGCTTAAGGCTTGTGAACAACCTTATTCTACCTTCTTTTCAGCCTATAGAATTTGGTACATAAACTTACTTTGCTATCTTGGAAGTACACCTGGGTTAGTGCATACAAATTTTTGGGACATTTCACTTGTCTTAAATTGCTCAAAATGCTCGGTCATCATGCCGCATCAAATGATCCCTGTACGCTAGTCAGAGCAATGTACATATGTATTTATGTATATAAATGTGTATGCATATATGTGATGCATTTACGTACTTAAGCATGCATATCTGTATATATATATATATATATATATATATATATATATGTGTGTGTGTGTGTGTGTGTGTGTGTGTGTGTGTGTGTGTGTGTGTGTGTAGGCTAATCTACAAACCCGATTATGTTCAACCGATTTTGTTTAATCCTTCACCATTGAAAAGGTTAAAAAGGATTTGCAAAGTTCTTTTACTTTAATGCGTATATATTGGATTTATAAAATAACATACTTCTAAGAAGGCCACTTTATTTGAAATGTCATAGAGAGAAAATAATAATAATTATTATTAGTTAGATCTCTTTTGCTAAAGATGATGTCCAACGTTTATTATTACTCTACAGAGTATATAACTGCTGCACAAACATTTTCATTTTAATGTAAACAAACTTGATGTAACACTTCATCGAATAGAAAACAGCATTTAAAAAGTAAAAATCGAACCTGTTATATTTGTTTCTTTCACTGACATTTCTCAAATCGAATATGTATGTAATGAAATAGTCAACAGTTCTGAATAATATTTATTCTAATTTTATAGATAATTTTTAAATGTCAAAACCTTCTCTTTTATGTAATAAAGTTCTGCTAAATTTACTTCTTATTAGTCTTGTAATCAAGTTCGTTTCTAATGAAAGCTAAACCATTGGATAAAGAGAATAAACTGCTAGTATTAAAAATCTAATGTGTACCATTCACATGACTTTCTCTACATCTCTGCAATAAATTATTCTTAAAAGCTTATACTTCTATTTAATGCATGCTAATCAGTAAAAAACACTAGCAGAAATAGCCATATTACTTGCTTCCTTGTAAGTAGAAGCCAAATAAGGGAGTACCATAGGTTAAAGTGATAATCAAAAGCTAATTGCTATGTCACTGAAGTTGCTTTGTATGGACAGCAGTTGTAAGAGAAAGGTATAAGTTTTTCATAGCAGAAACCAAAAATAAGGAATGTCTCAAAAACGTCGAACTCCACGAAAAAAAATGTATATAACATAAATTGTGTGTTTTAATGTATTCTACATTTTTTGTGAAGTAAGTTTCTGTCCATCTCTTACGGTTTAGCAGTTATTCAAAATACAGTAAAATTCATCCAGAATAAACTACTCTTCAGAGGCTATTCCCAGAAAATTCAAGATATACATTTTATTTGTCAGGTAAATATATTTAATATTCGAAATTTTAATCAAAATCGTTAGAGCCATTTTTGAGAAAATTGAAATTTCGAAAAAGTTCCATGTAAAGGTTAGATTGGGGTGGGGGTACTTTTATCCTGTTCTTATCAATTCTAACAATTGGGCTCTACCATGAATGAAATCAAGGATCTCTAGAATGAGCCTCTTAATAATAAGGGTTGCAGTTAAATATAACATTTGATTTGCCTCTAAATTTTCGTGTCGCATCCCTGGAAGATACTAAACTTAAATACCAAGTTTGATATTTTACCGATTTTTCGTTTTTGAGTTATCGTGTTCACAGACACACGGACACACTGACACACACATGGACCTTTTTGTGAAAATGCTTTTTTTTTTTTTAGTTAAAGGGGACCATAAAACATTTATTTACGGTGAAATCTCGGCATCGAATTTTTGGGTGGATTGCAATACCTTCTCTAAACACTATGTACATAGTGCGTAAAGAGAAAGTAAAAATTAATGAACCACATTTATATTAACTGGAAATATTGTTTTTGGATGATAGCAGCCTAGAAGTGTTCCAAAGAGGTTATATTGTTATCCCGGGTGAGATTATCATCTTATTTTATATTTTCAGGGTTTATGCATTAAAAGGTGTAAAGTGTTTGTGTTACTGAACATCTATGGGGGTGAAAAGGTTTAAAGGTTTAAAATAAAAGCTATTACAACTATTTAAAAACTGTTGGACCATTCCAACCAAGAACATCTCAATCGCCAAAGTATAATTATACGCCTTGCAGAATTACCGCAATTTGGAGATCTGTTAGGAGCAGATCAATAACTCAGAACTTGCGTCATTGTTTTTCATAAACTAGAAGGATTTTGCTTTCATTATTTGGAACAGCTAAAATTCCAGAAATTAGAATTATAAGGGGAGAACGACGATTAGCAATACAAATTTGGATACCGGCTAATTTCATAAAGGATTCGAGTAGTTAAATGAAATTAATTATTTTGACATTAGTTTAAAAACTACCGTGCAACATCCGTAAGAGACACTGGGATTCAATTTTTGTCCACAATCGATAAAAAAATGGAAAAAAGTGTTTTGAATTTTATTTATTTATTTTTTTCGAAAATGGTTTCGGAACCTTTGGGCATCCATAGAGTCAAATTTACAGCCCAAGGAAACACTAGAGCCATTTCAGTAATTTAGAATATAGCTGTTTGCTAGTATACTGTTTTATAAAACAGCGTTTTCCTTAAAACTATATTTTCATACAGTTTTTGAGAATTGTATTTTATAGGCTTATATGATTGTTTACTATTTCATTATCATATTTATTTAAAACATATTTTCTTACAATTATTTTATAGCTCAAAGTTCCAATCGCAACATTTACTCAAATTATGAAATGCATGAGGCATTTTGATTATAAATAATTATAACTCTCAAAGTATTCATCCTTCAACTGAAATTTGCCATAGATATTAACTGAAAGCAATGCAATAGCAGGAAAAATTTCAGAAACAATTTGTAAAAAAATAGAATTTTGAAAATTTCCTCCGGTGTCTCTTAAGCCAGCTGGTAAACATATAAAAACAAAAATAAAAACATTTCTTTCCTATGGTTGTCGTTTACCTGCTATTTCTTTGTTATCAGTGATTATTGAATGGTATTTGAGGGAAAGGGTATACATGTTAAAAATACAATTTTCAGATATTTTTATGGAGAAAATTCTATGTTGCAGTGCTAATATGTAGAAATGGCAAAATTAAACTTCATTCAAGCAATCGCCGAACAATGCGCATGATACATGTCCGTAAATGTTTTCATGAAAAACGATTCAGGTGCTTTCCAGAAGTTCAGGTAATAAAGCCAACTAGACTTAAAACCATTTCATGGCTTTTATAGTTTAAGGAGAAAGTTATTTTGTTTTATTTGGCAGCAGTAGGAAACTGTTTTTTCAACACATCTCAATTGTCTTACATGAGAGTTAATAATAACCACGCTACTTTAGTTCAAACTAAGAAAAGTCCCAGTACATTGAATATGTGGTGAATCTTCAAAATAAGCCATAAAGTACATCAAGTCAGATATGTCGAGCCTCTTTCTCAGTTAGATTCATTTCATTCAATCTGATGTGGTCCATTCGCATCACTTTCTCTATATCTCTATAACAAATTATTGTTAATAATATTCATCTATCCATTTAATGACAAAACATTAGTAGAAACGCTCCTATTACTTAGTTCCTTTATAAGAAGTGAAATAACTAGGCTAAACTAACAATCAAATGTTTTTAAATGTGGTTGCTATTGGATTGAAATACGTTTTTTTTTTTTTTTTTTTGCGTGATTAAACGTTGACAAGTTCCAATAACAAGGAAAATCTCGAAAAAAAAATGTATAAAACCTAAATTTTGCTTTTTATCGTGAACTAAATTATTTGTGTAGTAAGTTTTTGTCTATCTCTTACGGTTTACCAGTTATGTAAAATTCAATAAAAATCATCCTGAATAAAGAGGTCTTTAGAGGCTATTCCCAAAATTCAAAATACGAGTATATCTTATTTGGCATGTAAATATATTAAATATAGGATATTTTAATCAAAATCATGGTCATTTTCGAACCTTTTTACGGTGGGGGGATTTTCTTGAAAATCTGCGTGTCGCATCCTTGGAAGATACCAATTTTAAATACCAAGTTTGGTATACACACACACTGCTTTTTTTTTTAATGCTTTGTTTGGATTCAGGGGGACCCAAAACAAGTTTTTCCGGTGAAATCTCAATAAAATACCTTCTTTATACACTATGTACATAGTACGCGTAGAGAAAGTAAGACTAAATACCTTCTTTGCTTCAGGATGCAAAATATCACTGCCTTTATAAAATATTTTGTTGACTATTTGCAGATGAAGAGTTTAGTTTAAAGCTCATTTATTTTCAGCATTATTAAGCTTGCCACTGTGAAAGTAATATTTCAATAAAATTAAGTTGCTATACCAAAAAAAAAAAAAAAAAAAAAATCGTGAAAAAGTAAGCATAAGATGAAGATAATACATTTACCAAAATAATGTGAAGGCTTTATGTATGCGTTTTGAGAAGTTTGTGGTTTGGCTCTTACGCCGTTTTACACAAACACTCCTCAGATTTCTTAAATTTCGAATGTTTGCCCAGAGGCAGCGTCTTGTGTCTTTACTCCACAGAAATAAGTGGAGAAATGGGATAGCAGGAACTCACGTCTTTGCAAGAAGCTGCAATCCGCACCTGGTAAGAAAACGTGCAGGCCCTCACATCCTGCAGCCCTAATTGGTTCGGGTTTAGCCCCTAAATAAGCGGGGAGAGTAATGTGGGGCCCGAGGGAAAAGATAGTTTGCAGAGGATGACCGACACCCCAGAGTACCAGGTGCAGCCCTCTTGTTTAGCTTGGTTAGCTTGTTAAAGATGTACGCTCTTTCACCCCCTCCCTTATTCCCTTTTCTTTCTCGTGATTAGGGCCATCTCTACAAGTGCCTTCCCTTCCGTATCACCCCAAAAGCTTACGCTACTACAAATTTAATTTCAGTAAAGTAATCTTAGTCAAAAAATCTGATGTGTTTCATTCACATAACTTTCTCTAGCTGCTTTACAAACAAGCTTCTTACAAAAAGATTATTCTTCTTTCTACACAACGCTAACCAATATAAACATTAGCAGAATGTATTTATTATTTAGTACCTTATAAGTAAGACGGAACTATGGGAATACACTAAGCTAAAGTGTTAGTCAAATGTTTAAAAAACTATCATCATTGTCATTGCAAATTGCGTCTTTACTTGGCCATGAGTAGAACAAAAGAAAAACGGATTCTTCCTATCTGAAAAGTAATTACTTCACAATTGAAACCAATAACAAGGAATATCTTTGAAACGGTTACCTCCACAACAAAAACTTAAAGGTCATAAATTTTGTTTTTTGACAGGATCTACATTTTTGTGTAAAGAGCTTTTATCTATCTCTTACGCTTTAGCAGCTAAGCAAAATTCGACCAAATTCATCCATAATACAGAGGTCTTCAGAGGCTATTCCCAGAAAATTCAAGATATACATTTTATTTGGGATCTAAACCGTATTAATATACTGGATTTTAATCAAAATCGATAGCTATTTTTTAAGAAAATCAAACTTTTTGAAAATGTTGCTATGTAAAGAGTAATTTATGTTGAGGGGATTTTCTTAAACATGTTCGTATCGCATCCTTGGAAGATACCAAAGCTACATATCAAGTTTGGTATTTAACGGTGTTTTCGGTTTTGAGCTAGCTGTCCACAGACAGACAGACAGACACACTCGCATAGACAGCAGCACTGCACTAAGACAAAAATGCGCGTCTAATATTCTTAACGCAATCCTCATTTTAGTCTATATCGGAATGAATTTAACATACAACTTTTACGGATATTCACACTTTCAGTGGAGATTTAATAAAAATATTGCCAAAATATGCATAATAAAGCTTATCTCTTGTGCAGTCTTATAAATTGAATTTCATCTTTAAATATATGTAATATAATGCGCACATTACTTATAGGTACACATGTATATATAAAACATATTTACAGGAATATAAATTTTAACATTATTATTCAATGATGACTAGATGTTCCAATTAAAATTCTTAATGATATACCAATACACCTGCTAATGCACAAAATATAAAATATAATGATTCGAACTTTTTTGTGGAAAATAGTCACAGTTGCAAAAAAAAAAAAAAAAAAAAAAAAAAAGCCACACACACATCACTTTCTCTACATCTGCATAAAATATTATTATTATAAAGCTTATTCTTCTATTTACTTACTGCTAATCGAAAAAAAAATTGGCAGAAAGAGTCTTATTACCCGCTTCCTTGTAAGTAGAAGGGAAATAAGTGAGTAGGTACCATAGGTTAATCGAGAGTCAAATCTTTTAAAAACTTGTTGCTAGTACTTGAAGTTCCCTTATGTGTAGTAGAGTTGTCAAATTCCCGTATGAGAAAAGTATAAGTAGTTTAAAGCTGGAACTGATAACAAGGAGTATCTCAAAAGCAGTCAACTTCACGAAAAACACGTACATAACAAAAATTGTATGTTTTAACGAGATCTACATTTTTTTGTATGGCAAGTTTTTATCTATCTCTTACGGTTTACCAGTTATTCAAAATTCCGCAAAATTCATCCAGAATAAACATGTCTTCAGAGGCTGTTTCCAGAAAATTGAAGATGTACATTTTATTTGTCACATAAATATCTTAAATATTAGAGATTTTAACAAAAATTGTTAGGAGCCATCTTTGATAAAATCAAAAATTTCAAAAAATGTTCCATGTAAAGAGTAGTTGTAGATGGGAGAATTTTCTTGAAAATCTTCGTGTCGCCTCCTTGGAAGATATTGAATTTAAATACCAAGATTGGTATTTAACGGTGTTTTTGTTTTTGAGCCATGCTACCCACAGACAAAAACACTCCCAAAGACAGACAGACTGACAGGCACACACACACACACACGGATATTTTTTCTAAAAATGTTTTTTTTTGTATTCAGGGTGTCTTAAAACATGTATTTCAGTGCTCAAATTCCATTTTCGGCGTGATTACCAGCTGCTATAGCAGCTCCCACTCCTGTATCTGCATTAGGTATCGAATTTTTGGGTGCAATACAATGCCTACTCTATACACTATGTACATAGTAGTGTGGCGAAAGTACTCGGTTTTGTTTCAGTTTTAAAATGTTGCTATACTATTGGTTGCTTGTCAGCTCACGGTCCCCAATCACTTTTCAAGTCCCTTTCATCGATGAAGCAACGAGTTATGATGGCAACCCCATTTCAGAGATTTTACATCACCTAATGTTTTATTCTCTTTATTTAGCACTTTTGGCAAACATCCCTACACATTACACTTGAGAATGCTACATACCAATTACCAAGCCAGGCATATAAATATATGTGATTGGTGGACTAAGCATGTGTATTAATATGGCTAAAACTGCTGGAGAGGTCGCCATTTTTTGGCAGATACACCAATCACCCTGAGGTGGGATGTGGAAATTGTCGTGCTTGTAAATAAAGCCCAAAACGTTAATACCAAACACTCACGGAGCCTCCTTTTACTTTTTCTAGCACGTATTTACAATGCCCATAGTAGAGAGCGTACTGTACTCCACCCAAAAATTCTATACCGAGATTGTACCGGAAATATATTTTTGAGACTCTTTGCATAAAACATCTGATGTGTACCATTCACATGACTTTCTCTACATCCCTGCAATAAATTATTCTTAAAAAGCTTATACTTCTGTTTACTTTATGCTAATCAGAAAAAATTAGCAGAAAAAGTCTTATTACTTGCTTCCTTGTAAGTAGAAGCAAAATAAGAGACTACCATAGGTTAAAGTGATAGTCAAAAGCTGGTTGCTATGGCAATTAAGTTCCTTTGTTTATATGGATAGTTGACAAGTTCCTGTATGAGAAATGTATACGTTTTTCATAACAGAAACCAAAAATAAGGAATGTCTCATAAGCGACGAACTCCACGAAAAAAATGTATATAACCTAAATTGTGTATTTTAACGTGCTCTACATTTTTTGTGCAGTAAGTTTTTGTCCATCTCTTACGGTTTAGCAGTTATTCAAAATTCAGTAAAATTCATCCAGAATAAACTACTCTTCATAGGCTATTCCCAGAAAATTCAAGATATAAATTTTATTTGTCAGGTAAATATGTATAATATACGAACTTTTAATCAAAATCGTTAGAGGCATTTTTGAGAAAATCCAAGTTTTCGAAAAAAGTACCATGTAAAGGGTAGTTGGGGGTGGGGGATTTTTCTCAAAATCTTCGTGTCTCATCCCTGGAAGATACTAAACTTAAATACCAAGTTTGGTAATTTACCGACTTTTCGTTTTTGAGTTATCGTTTTCACAGACACACGGACACACACACGAACTTTTTGTGAAAATGCTTTTATTGGATACAGGGGACCCTAAAACATATATTTCCGGTGAAATCTCGGTATCGAATTTGTTGGTGGAGTGCAATACCTTCTCTATACACTATGTACATAGTGCGTATAGAGAAAGTAAAAAAAGAAGAATTTTAGAATCGTGCAAGTGTGTGTGTTGTCTGTGAGTGTTTTTGTATGTGTGTGTGTGTGTGTGTGTGTGTGTGTGTGTGTGTGTGTGTGTGTGGTTGGTTTCTTTTAAAAGGTGTTTAACGATACCCCGGAGAAAACCTACCCCTGCAACGCTTTGCCCTCCACAAATCCCACTTGCGGTCGCCTGGGATCGAAGCCTTGGTGAGATGTGAGTAGTCTAATAACTCGATCACGACGTGGCCTCTGTGTGTGTGTGTGTGTGTGTGTGTGTGTGTGTGTGTGTGAAAAAATGACGTTTTATTTATGGACGCTCTTTAATTACTGTGGTACTCAGCATCTCATTCTAAATTGGGCGTGAAGGGACGCTTATTTTTGCTCAGAGACCTCTCAATCAGGCTTGAGGTTCTTTTACGTGCCATAAATCGGCATGGGACCACGCCTTTATTTCCCTTCCGAAGGAAGCCATACTCGTCCTCCGCCGGGTTTGAACCTTGGGTATATGAAGTTAGCCGGGCAACATTACATCACGGAGGGCGACGTGTGTGTGTGTGTGGGTGTGTGTGTGTGCGTGTGTGCGTGTGTGCGTGTGTGCGTGTGTGCGTGTGTGCGTGTGTGCGTGTGTGCGTGTGTGCGTGTGTGCGTGTGCGTGTGCGTGTGCGTGTGCGTGCGCGTGCGCGTGCGCGTGCGCGTGTGCGTGTGCGTGTGCGTGCGCGTGCGTGTGCGCGTGCTCTTTACATGGAACATTTTTCGAAAATTTTGATTTTCTCAAAAATGAATGTAAGGATTTTAATTAACCTTATGTTTAAGCTATTCTCATGACGAACGAAATGCATATCTTGAATTTTCTGGGAACAGCCTGTAAAGACCTCTTCATTCTGGATGACTTTTGTATAAAACCGCAAGAAAGACAAAACTTACGATACAAAAATGTAAATCTCATTAAAACATAACTTATGCCATTTACTCTTTTTATACAGCTAACCATTTCCGAGATATTCCTTGTTATTGGTTTCAATTTTATATAATTTTTCTCAAACAGTAAGTCAACTTTCGTTTCATCTCTTATATTTTACTCCTGGGAACGCAAAAGAGAACCGAATTTCAATTTTTTCACATAACGTTGGCGTTTCAAAGAGTTGACTATCGTAGCGTAGCGTAGCGTATTCACTTATTCGTTCTACTTATAAGGAATCAAGTAATAAGACCAGTTCTGCTAAATTTTATCTCGATTAGCATGGTGGAGATAAAAGAAGAATCACCATCCTATTTGAGAAAAATATAAATGTTGAAAAATTTAAATCAGCAACAAAGATTAGCTTAAAAAAGATTAACTCCACAAAATATGTGTTTAACATAAAGCCATTCAGAATCAACAGGACTGCAAGATTTATTTTTTGTCATGAAAATGTCTTACGCATTATATGGAATTTTAATCAAAGTCGTTAGATAAAGCCAAAAGTGTTCCATGTAAAGGCAGGTTTGGTTCGGGCGATTATCTTGCAAATGTTTGTGTCACGTCCATGGAAGATGTTGAACATGAATATCAAGTTTGGTATAAAACTTTGATATAAAGCCAAATACTCACAGAAACGGTTTAAGAATTCTTCATTTTTTGTTTCAGGAGGACCTCAAAGCGTATATTTACAATGAAAAATACAAATCTATTTCTTAAGTGAAATGCATTGCCTTGTCTACCTATTTGCATGGTAATTCAACATAATTTAGAGTAGACTGGTAAGCTTTAACATAATGTTAGGAGTTTATTTTCCATAGAAGAATCATTAAAATATTTTCCAATTCTAGCCATTGCATCCTCAAGTTTACTTTTCCTCTTTCTTTTAAAAACTAGTCTTTATGAAATATTTTACTCAGAACAATTTGAACTTAAATAACTTAATTATAATTCTACTTTTAATAAAAGTTGCTGATGCAGCTTTTCATTAATGGTTACCTTGAGTTTTGTTCTACATATTGGTACAGCTGTTAAACACGACAGTTTTTATATGCTAAAGCCAGATAATTTTTGAGGGAGTGGGATATGAAATTTGGTTTCTCCATTTTTGTTTAAACAGTTTTCTGTGAGCAACGTTTTCTGAGCTAGAATTTCTCAGAATTTATTGAAGATGCCCAAATTAAATTTTTTAATGATAAAATGCGTGATGGATCATCTGATGTGAAAATAAGATGATTTGTTATTCCCTTAAATTATAAGAAAATATGGCAAATTTTGAAAAAAGAACTACATTCCTTAATAAACTTATTGATTAAAAACAGGTCATAAACCATCATGCTGAAATACCAACCTTACCATTTAAGTTCTGCATCTTCTAACGTTGTCACACAAAGATTTACAGGAAAATTCTCACAACCAATTCTACCCTTTGCGTGTAAAAACTTTTTTTTTTTTATTTTCTCAAAAATGTCTATAACCGGTTTGATTAAAATGCCGTATATTAAGATAATTCTCGTACATGGCAAATAAAATGTGCAACTTTAATTTTCTGGAAATAGCCACTGAAGCCGTCTTCATTCTGAAGGAAGGAATTTTGCATGCCAGATTGACAAAATCTTACTGAACAAAAATTAAAGTTTCTTAAAACACAAAATTTATATCCTACATAACTTTATATAGGGTTAACAATTTTAGAGATGTACCTGGTTATTAGTTTCAGTTCTTAAATAATTATACTTTTCTCAAATAGGAGGGCAGCATTCTTTTCATATCTATTTTGTTTTACTCCTGGTCATGTAAATAGAATTCCATAATGACTGCTTTTAAAATATTTGACTGTCGATTTGTCCTACTGTATTCCTTTATTTCCAATCTGCTTACAATGACATAGGTTTATCTTGATTAGCAAGAAGCTGATAAAAGTAAGCTTTTGTAAGAATAATTCTTTGCCAAATAGGTAGAGAAAGTCATGTGAATTGAATAAATCATATTTTTATTGAAATTCCTTACTCCAGAGACCTGTTCTTCGTTTGAGTCAAAGAAAATTTTATTATTTGCAAATAAGTTAAAACAAGTTTTATATAAATGGCCAAACTTGCTTTGTTTTCTCCAAGAATACTGTTAGCAAATAGTCGATAGCCTCTGAATAGTAACTAAGAATAATCGCTGTTGTCATATTGGTGCTCTATGTGTATTTAAATTTTGAATTTGATCAGCATCATTCGAAGATTGCTATGCGAAAAATGTTCAGAAATAATTTTCAGAAATAATAATTTATATAATTTCTTATACTTTCTTAATAACTGAATTACAAAATGATGTTTGAAATGGAGTAATTTGAAATATTGGCATGGAAAAAAGAATATCACAATGCCGTTTTATTCAAATGAAGTTTCACTTAACCTAAAAACCATAAACCTTTACAAGAACTAATACATATTGCCATATATTTTATTTATACAAAATGATTCAAAAATACTTTTACAACGTTGAGGATGGATTTCTGACATCGAAACAAGAAAATAGGTTCATGTAAAAATATGCTCTAAAACAATTCGTTTTTGCGTTATCAATTCTTTATTGAAAATCACTTTCAACGGCTTTCCGGGTCCAACATAATAACTTCATTTATTTGTGCACTCATTCTAAGAAGGCTTTGACCTATTTTATTCTGCGGAGTGGCCTTGTGTTGTCTTGGCACCTTGTTAACTATTTGTCGTTTATCAGATGTGCAATACATTCCTTTAACACTCCTTACAAGTGCTGTCTACTGGGATTTCATTCAGAACACTCTCCCAGACGTATTAGAAAATGTGTCTCTGCAAATAAGAACATGTGATTTATGCAAGATACATTTTAGTCTTATTGCTCGAGATGCACTCACTGGGTGGTATCTAACATGACAAGTGGATAGATAGAGGGGGACCAGTTCCATAGTCGGAACTTTCTCCCGACCTCAATCCTTTGGATTTCTATGTTTTGACAGCTTAAACTATTGGTTTATGAAGCAGACCTCCCGGATCAAGAAACCCTTAACCTACGTGTCATGAAGCCAGCGAAATCATACGACACCGACTGGGAGTAAATATTTTCCATGCTTCGACGAATGCATGCTTGTTTAGACGCAAGAGGAGGACACTTGGATCATGCACAGGTGTAACAATGATGGATGCAAACAATTAGTTGGTCGATTATTGCCGCCGGGCCTATTCAGAACTTTTAGGACAATATCGTCCTGTAGCTTGTTAGGGAGTGTGTAATTTTGTCTTCTTTGCACTAATGATTTTTGTATGGTGCTCCTGGCTTCGAAAAATACGCCTGTGACCATGATGTTTGTAATGTTACATGAGGCCTGAAGAGATGAATTGTAGGTTCATATAAGGTGGTCTTTTCTTTGTCCACTTCCACTAGCTGGTTTAAGGACGTCTCAACTCTGACTGAGGGATCTAAAATCTCAACTGGTCCTTTCTTCCTGTCGATAGCAATTATATCAATTCGAGGGCACTGCTGCTTTGACTACACAACCAGCAATTAGTTCTGAGATATCTGTTTTGTGTGTAAAATTGTGCTGTTGTTGTTTTGCTTTTTTTAATGTTTCATTTATATAGCCCCCTTTAACATCTAAGGTCATATCGGGGGCTTTCCACTTGAAGCAACTCACTGTCTGTAGGTACTCTTACGTTGGTTTTAAATCATTTTTGTTTTACCCAAACACGCACACATTCACATACAAACTTCCAGACTCTGTGGGGGATAGGAAATAATTCTGGCTAGAGAAAAATTCCCCGCCCCACCCGGGATGCGAACCCGGGATCCCCGGATGAGAAGTTAGCTCGCTTACCATTCGACCACGGAGACATTCAAAATTGTTTCTTTTAAATAATGTATTTTGAGAACTTAAATGCTTATTTTCTTACTTTAGTTTGCTGATAGAAATGTATAATATATTTATGAAGAATCTTCACAACGCCAATATTTTTAGATAGAGATAGTCCTACGATTTTTACTTTCTCTACACATACTATGTACATAGTGTATAGAGAAGGTATTGTATTGCACCCAAAAATTCGATACCGAGATTCACCGGAAATACACGTTTTGGGCACCCCTGAATCCAAAAACCATTTTTGGAAAAAGGCCCGTGTGTGTGTCTGTGTGTCTGTGGACAGCATAGCTCAAAAACGAAAAGACTGTTAAATACCAAACTTGGTATTTAAGTTGGGTGTCTTCCAAGGATGCGACAGGAAGATTTTCAAGAAAATCCCCCCACGCCCAACTACCCTTTAAATGGACATTTTTTCGAAAACTTTGATTTTCTCAAAAATGGCTCTAATATACGATATTTTAATCAAAATCGTTAAAGATATTTAACTGACAAATAATATGTATATCTTGAATTTTCTGGGAATAGTCCCTTAAAACTACTTTATTCTGGATGAATTTTAAGAAATGTTGCATAACTGCTAAACCGTAAAAAATGGACAAAGACTTACCACACAAAAATATAGAGCACATTGAAACACACAATCTATGTTGTATAACTTTTTTTCGAGGAGTTGATCGTTTTTGAGGTATTCCTTGTTTTTAATTTCAGCTTTGAAAAACTTGTATTTTTCCCATACAGGGATTTGTCAACTCGTGTCCATATAAACAAAGGAACTCCAGTCACCTAGTAACCAGCTTTTGACTTCACTTTAATCTATGATACTTCTATATTTCGCTTCTACTTACAAGGAAGCAAGTAATAAGACTATTGCTGCTAATTTTTTCTCGATTAGCATGAAGTAAATAGAAAAATAAGCTTTTTAACAATAATTTGTTGCAGATACGTAGAAAAAGTCATGTAAATGGAACACATCACATTTTTACAGTCACATTCTACTCTTAAGACTTGCTTTACGTCTCACTTCAGGCAAGTTGCTAGTTGACGTATGTTTTTGCCTCTATACATTCTCATTTCTTTCCCAGTGTGCAGCAACACATACGCGACTATCGATTTGTGGACGATAAAGCCTCAAACATGCTGTCAAAACATGGTAACCCAACATGTGTTTGCATTGGAAATGGGCGAAACAAATCGAATGTCCACGGCAAATGCTTCAGTCACTGCAGAGAGCAAAAATATCTGAAAGTAATTCATACAGCCCTGTCATTGCATTGTTTGGTTTGGTAACAATAACTTCACTTTCATCCTTTACAAATCCTATTATTGTAGACTTCCTGACAGCTACTAAATAAAAAGTTTCTTACTGAAACTCATACACAGAGATTCATGATGTTCCTTTAAGTCACAGCATATTCTAGTGAGAGTCGACGTAAGGAATAATTCTGGAGAATAAATGAGTATTTTGATTTAAACTGAAATATATCGTGATTGATTTGTAACAATCGCATAAAACCAACACACCATAAGGAATGTTACAATACGCATACTAATAAGATAATAAGATAAAGTCCTCACAACTTTATAACATTTAACATAACTTATTACATTTACTATTATTTGCAACACATTCTTTTACTTAAACTACCACACCCGCATAGCTTCTTCGCTGTTAGTTGTGTGAGGCCCTATGGTTTGTGCTAACTATTCCATTTTAATCTCGGTGTTCTGTCTTCTGTTCTGTCTTTCTTTATTCTTGCCTTCTTTTCTTATCTTTCCTAAATATTGCCCTATTTCTGTAGTTCATTTCTTTCCCTTCACATTGAACATTTCCATTGCTACTATCTCTTCCTGATATGTGTGTGTGTTCCCAAATTCCTTTCCTCCAATTTCTTTTGTTAAACAGTAAAATATACTGTCTTTCCCTCCCTATAAAATACAACGCTCTAGTTCATTTGCCTCTTATCCCTTTCAATTATATTACTCCTGTCCTCATCCACGCAAATCCTTCCCGCTGTTATATATATTTCTTTCTTTACTTTTCTGTATAGACAAAGTGACCGTTTACATTTTTCTTCTATCCTATTTCTCACTAACTTCTAGAAAGCTTTCTCATCTTCCTTTCTCTTCTTCCATATACAACAATCGTAAAAATTTGGAAGAGAAAGAAAAAAAAAACATGGTCGACTGAAACTGCTACTGAAATAAGAGGATTAGGGAATATTATTTTACACAGTTGCTATAGATATGAAGTATTCTACAATGAAGTATCCGAGTAATTATAACCTCTTTCATACCCTTCATCATCCATTAAGATCTGAGTTGTTTCGAATTAAGCAGCGATAATTTATTTCTCTGCCCTGCGTACCAATAGCACCCAGTATGCCAACAGCTCATATTCCATGATTTATACATCATCAGCTGTTCTTCTACGCCTCTACAGATGACCAAGAAGTAGGAATCCATGATTATTTCTCCTAAGAAGTCAGAGATATTGCCTAAACAGTTCTAGGTAGTAGCTCTGCTATGAAAGTCACAATATAATTTAAATGTGTCCTATACATTGGCAGCATACACACGTAGCCAAAGGAGTTAAAAAGATGATAGTGACAAACTATTGTGCTTGTAAATATATCATAAGCTTGCTGATAATGAATTAAATATTATTAACGAATATTATTAGAACAAATTTAGAAGCTGCTTTTAATTCTTATACATATATTTTGGTTTATATACTATGTTCCTTTAGATACAGCTTACAAAATCACCACACAAAAGAGACAATTACTAAATATTAATTTTGTATTGGCTCGTGATTAACTAAATAATGTTGGTGAACATGTCAAAGTAATTATACACTGCAGTCCCGGAAAATTAAGATCCAAACACAAACTAGAAAATATTTGATGCTTTAAATACTTAGTACAAATATTCTATATAAATGTTGTTATACAAACATATCGACTCTGCTAAAAGATGAGTTTTCTAAATTAAAGTCCTTAAATCCTGTATCTTCCACTGAACTCCATATAATTCTGCACTTTTAATGCACCAGCAGATTACACTACGAAGAGTTGGACGGAAATATAATTACAATTTATCGTGAGCACCAAACATGTGTGTCCCTGCATATTTAAAGAAGCTTCTGGTTTAGTGTTTGTCATAATTTAATTACTTCTA
Source organism: Hymenopus coronatus (assembly GCA_030762935.1). Lineage (NCBI taxonomy): Eukaryota > Metazoa > Arthropoda > Insecta > Mantodea > Hymenopodidae > Hymenopus > Hymenopus coronatus. The sequence continues at coordinate 119,683,321 of CM060881.1, read as the reverse complement.
AACGCTTGATTATGATTTCCATGTGGGCATGATACACATCTCCGCAGTTTATAAATGACATAATGAGGAGGTATAAGTGGTCTTATGCAAGAGGACGTGTCAATTTAAATATCCTGTAGCGCATGAAGTTTATTTCTAGCTTTAAGTCCCTTTATGTTTTTGCAAGAAATATGCTGAAACACTTTTGGTAAACTGGCTGTGATACATGGGAGACATCTGTTAAGGAAATGCAAACTTTCTTGGCTTGAATGCATGGAACGTTTATTTTGACCATTTGATAACACTTGTGTTTGCTTTTAATTTGGACGTTTTCTTGTGATTTGTTCAAAGTGTTTGCAGTTTTCTGATACAAGCTAAATGTATAAATGTATAATAATAAGCTAGGTATCATCCAAAAGATATAGTATTTTAATACACTGTAGATATTTTTGTTTTTCATTTTAGAAACGGGATGACCAGTTGTTGTAGGGCTTAATATACATTTTTTAGAATTCGGTTTTTAATTTTGAACACTAATTAAGGGGTAAAAAGTAAGAAATCGCCTTCTAAAAGCAAATGCTCTGCAAAATAAAGCAAATATAACTATTGAATATAATAGGTTTAATAATGTGAATGAAAGAAACAAGATTGCTGGTAACAGGAAAGGAATTGTTGAAAAGAACATTAATGGAACTGAGAAAATATTGAATCGGTTTGTGAGGGGTGTGTTATGTAGAACAGAACAAACAGGTTCTAACAAAGTAACCAAATTTGTCCAAAATGGATTTTAGATAATGTTTCTAAACATTGGCTTGTTTATAATACTACTAGTATTAATTTATGACAACACAGATTCCATTTTTCTACCACTGCTTACAGTTGAACAATGAAGAGAAAACTGATAAACCAGCCGCTATTAGTAGCAAGCTGTTATTCTTCACTATTGACAATGAAGAGAAAGAATAGCACATATAAGATTATGTATTTGTGCATAAGGATACTTAGGGTAATATTTTTAATTCATGAAGATGCAATGAATATGAGGCTGAGGATTTCATTACTAGAGTGACATTTATTTATAAATTATAAGTGAACTGCTATTCTGGTGATAAAGTATTTGTTGATAAAAGCACTAGCCTTTCTGGAATTGGGACATACTGACATGGGCATGAAATGTATGTGTGCACCTATTTATAATTCTCATCCTCTAGATTATTAGCCACTTTTTCAAAAAGGTGTTGATTACAGCATATAAATTAGTAAGTCACACAACATAGAGGCAAACACCAAATTTAAAGACAATGACATATATATCATACGAAGGGACTAGACATAAGAGGAAACATGTTTTAATTTGAATTGTAATTGGTGTTTTCATACTATTAAATATAGATGTTCAGATTCTTTCAAAGAACTGCATTTATATGAATTCAGAATTACAGAGAATCTGGTAAATCCAATGCAATGGAAGCAGTTTCTCTGTGAAAATACGGAAGAGATCCGTTAAGATACATACACTTCTATACATTTCGAAGGTGATTTGAAGATCATTTAGCACAACAAAAACTAACTGTTCAGATATCCAGATAAATAAGGATGAATGCTAAGTCATGTATCAAAACGTTCACCAAACAATTGAGAAATAAAGAAAGGAATTTAAAGTAAAAAGTAAACTTTATAATGTTAAGCGTGCAGGTAGAGTTACAAAAGGGGCCATAATCAAACTTGACAATTATTATAGAAATACAATAAAAAAAATCTGATGTGTTCCATTCACATGACTTTCTCTATATCTCTGCAACAAATTATTCTATTTACTTCATCTAATCGAGAAAAAATTAGCAGAAATAGTATTTTAACTTGCTTCCTTGTTAGTAGAAGCAAAATAAGAGAGTACCATAGGTTAAAGTGATAGTCAAAAGCTGGTTGTCATGTGACTGAAGTTTCTTTGTTTCTATGGACAAGAGTTGACCAATTTCTGTATGGGAAAAGTATGTTTTTAAAGCTGAAACCAAAAACAAGGAATATCTCAAAAACGATCAATTCCACGAAAAAAATTATATATGTAACATAAATTGTGTGTTTTAACGTTGTCTACATTTTTGTTTTTTAAGTTTTCGTCCATCTCTTACGGTTTAGCAGTTATGCAATATTCCATGGAGATAGTACGTGTAGAGAAAGTAAAACAAGAATATCCCAAAGGAATATTTGTATGAAACTTGAATTGCAGTAATATCTAATTTAAGTAAAATATGGGATGCGAAGCGGCCCAGCAAGTGAAAGATGTAGTGAAGCGTACGAATTGTACTGTAATTGGGGAGATATTAAGTCAGTTCAAGTAGACATCGACTGAAAGATAGTCTTAAACATTCAGAAAGTTCTTGCAATGCTAGAAAGCGATTAATGTTTGAATAATACTGCTAATGAACAAATCAAGAAAAGCTCTGAAAATCCAACATACAGAGCAGGTCATTTATAATAAACAACAACTTATTTATGAAGTTGCCAAACTTAAACTTCAGTTTTATTCTTTTAAGATTTTCGGACACATGGGTATATTAAAACATCTCTTTGGATAATACTTTTAATGTTATTCCCTTGAAACTAGTTATACATGTTGTTTAAAATATATTAAAACTTACTTAGAAGTTTACTGTTTCTTAATTTAAAATATTTTATTTGATCAAGAATTTCCAAATTTAGTAAAATTGTCACATACTACCGCGTGTTCACATATTTATTTTCTTCAAGACTATATAACATTCAGAAGTAAAGCGATTAGCTTAAATGTATAATATAACTGACAAATTTTAACTGTCTTTGGATCAAAACTGTTCCCAGAAGTATTTTAACATACTCAACAAACATTTAAAATACTTTTTTTATCAAAAGTATTCAAGGCAAAAGTCACAATGGATTTTAATTTTGAGTAATATGTCTATTTAAAATGTTGAAAAAATTCGAAAAATTTACAATTTTTCAAAATTTTCTCAGATCAGTTACCTCAAGATAAAGTGAGCCGTTTACGCTAATCACAACAACGTTTCCTCTAGAAATTATTTAACATTAAGCGATACTTTCAATGAGCACTCAACTTTCATCTTAAATTTTAGAAAAAATCAGGCTGAAAAATGTAATGTCATAGCCAGGATTTGAACCATGGATCTTCCGATCTCCGTCTTTTTACTCTCGTACAATGGCAACATGTCAACATTAAATTAAATTCCCCAACTCACTCGTATGTTTCCCAATTAGCCACAAGTAGATTTAAAAACTAATTTAAGTTTTATTTAACCTTAAGATTTCCAAGTTACTTAAAATCCTATGATATTGATGGTGAAATCACAGGCTATCTACAGAAAATTCCAGACATTTTAGGCACTTATACTTGCAACGCTCTAAACATTTTTGTCATGGAGGCAGAGTATAAATATTGATTTTGACATCCGTAAAAGTTGTAGAAGGTAAATAAATAAATTCAATTGGAAATACAGAGTCATAGCTACTAAAAAATTCCAGGCTATAATCGAAATTTGAATCAGAAATATTCTTTTATTTTTTGGACTTAATAGGTAGAATCAAATTGAAAATTTTGTTTGTGGCATTGCGTTGACGCAGTGTTTTTCAGAGAAATGATCTTAAAGTTCTTCACGTGCCATTTATACATTTTAGTTGCTTAATTTCCTGCAATTTCCTATGTTATTTACCTCGTATTTCTTGTTTTTTTTACCCTCACGTGTACTATATTATTCCTGTAAATTGCACACCTGTATGTTTAGACAAAATCACAAACAATTCTAGTCGGATTAGTTGGAATAAGAATTTCAACTCCAAATCCTTCCAAATGCAATTCTAATAATTACCATTAAGCCAATTATAATATGTTTTTGATTCGAAAATGATGGGCATGACAGCAGGAATGAGTTGTAAGTATTTTTCTCTTCGGTTCTGTACTAAGTTAGATACTGAAAATACTTGAACCATCGAAGTCTTGTTCTTGAATACATTCGCTACTATGCAGTGCACACTATGTATGCAATCTGGGATGGTCTCTCTAAATCATTGATTGTAGGGGAATGTCATTCACAGCATCCACCCCCCAGAGGAGAAACGGGGCGGGGAGATATCAGAGGATCTTGAACAAGTAATTCCGTCTCCAAACACAGCCCACCGCTGACCTTTACGACGCGTGGGCTGTGGCGTCGTCCTGCTAAAAGTAGAACTCTCTCGTTTCATCTTGGGACAAATGCTAGGGAAAGGGGGGGGGGTGGAAACTTGACAGTTTCATTGCTTTTCTAGGAAAAAACAAGTTTTATACTTCCACAGCGAGGTTTCAATATTAAATCATTAGACCAAGGATATTGTATATGGGGTAACATTCCAAATTATGCATGGAATTATGTATTAATTTATTTTAAATCTTTAATATGAATTTAAATATGTATTAAACAGCAAAGATGATCTAATAAGCTACGTTGTTGTTTAGTATAGTTTTAAACAACAACAACAAATTAGTATACTGTGCAGGATAGTAAAATAATCTCATTTGGTCTGTTAATAGGAGATGTTACACTTAATTGTTTTAATATTTGTATTATCAATAATTTTTTGATTGATAAAAATGAATATAATATCTAAAAACAATTTAGCGGTATTATTTGTGGAATAAAGAAGTATTCATTTGTAAATAATTTTAATATGACACATTAATGTTATTTTCTAACTTCTTTTCATGAGTAAGTACATTTGTGTTTGTGTTCGCGCACTATGCGTGTTTGCGAAATAGACAACTAGACAATAGACAACTAAAAAACAAAAAGTCCAAACTTAATATTTAAGGTCAGTATCTTACGAAACAGCAACACGAAGATTTTCAAAAAATTCTTCTCCTATTCCTTTGGAAGGAAATTTATATATATTTATTTTAAAGTTAAGCAATAGGCGTAATGATATTGCAAAAAATGTAGATCTCTTTATAGCACACACTTTATTTTAAATAACTTCTTTTTATCATAATCCATTTTCGAAATATACGTTTTTATGGTTCGAATTGATTGGTGCTGTCATTTTTAAGTCCTGTAGATGTTCAGTTATTTCTTAGTCCAGCACAAAGCATCCAGTTCTTAACATTTTCCTATCGCTGTACTCTTTGTATTCCAATGAAATGTATAATCTTGTTATGTCTGCAAAGGAAAATACTAATTAAAATGAAGTATAAATATAAACTTTCATAGAAATAATTTGTACATTCTCTAAACTCCTACAGAAATAAAAAAAAAACTTGGGGTAAAAAGGCAATTTTGACTTTTCTTCGTTATTACTTCTAAAATACAAGAGTGTATACTTTTTAATGGTTTCATTGCAACATGCTACATTTCACTGTTATTTGGAAATAGAAAAAAATAGTTTAGTGTGACTCGGCCATTATTACAATCGACTGTATATTGACTTGTTGCGCGGAGTAACACTTAGTGTGCTTCTTAGAGCGGAACCAGTATAGAATACAATATATATATATATATATATATATATATAAATAAATAGAAGGTAGAGAAAGTCATCTGAAACTATTGTTAAAAAAAGGTTATTCCTTTAGGCTGAACATTACTCTAAAACCATAGTCATGTCTTTAAAAAAGCCGATCGCCTTGTGAAGCAATTAAAATTTGGCTCGCTTTGCACGGCCAGGAGTAAAACAACTCCATGACACTAGAGAGCCTTGGCCTACCGCTCGGCCGCTGCGTTCCCCATCTCGGTCCACGACACATGTCATGGATGGGGTGCAGTGTTGGGTGGGGGTGAGACGTGATCAGCGCTTCGACCCCCCCCCAGCTACTTAATGCGGTCTTCAAGACCTGGAGCCGCTACTTCTCCTCAATTAGCCCCACACGGACCTCACGTGGCTAAGTGCATCCAGTCCAGGTCTCCCAGAGGGGGGAAAAAGCCCCACGCAGGTACTGGGAATCGAACCCTGGGCTCTCACTTGGCAAGCAGCAGCGTTACCAGCGTACTAAGGAGATGACTAGGAATAAAACAAGGCAGAGATGAAACGAAAGATGACATCCCGTTTGATAAAAGTATAAGCAGCATAAAATTGAAATGAATTAGCAGGAATATCTCGGACAAAAATGCATATGACACAAACAGTACGTTTTGACAATATCGACATTTTTTGTGTATTACGTTTTTGTCCATCTTTTCCGATTTTCCAAATGTGCAAAATTCATCTGGAGCCTTCAGAGCTATTCCCAGAAAATATATACTCAAACTCGATAAAACACACAATTTATATCATATACATTTTTCTTTTTCGTAGTGTTTGCCGTTTTCGAGATATTCATTGATATTGTTTTCAGTTTTAAGATACTTAAACTTTCTCGTATGAGAACTCCCGGCCACGCAAAGAAACAGACTTTAATCCCATAGCATCGACATTTTAAAACATTTGACTATCGGTTTGGTCTAGTGTTTTCCCTTATTTCCTTTCTACTTACAAGGAACTAAATAATAAGACTGTTTCTGCTAATGCTTTAGCATAAAATGGATAAAAAATAAGCTTATTAGCAATATTTGTTACAGAGATGTAGAAAAAGTGAAGAGAATGGAACACATTAGATTTTTAATTCGTCAAACGTCTTTGAATAATCTGCAAATAAAATATATGTTTAGAGATTTATTTATTTTCATTTATGGAGTTGTTTTATTAAATTAATTACGTTCCAGAATTATACTGTTAAAAAATCTGTTATGTTCCATTCACACAAATTTCTCTACATCTCTGCTACAAATTATTGTTAAAAAACTTATGCTTCTATTTACTTCATGCTAATTGAGAAAAAAATAGTAGAAATAGTCTTGTTACTTGCTTTCTTGTAAGCAAAACCGAAATAAGAGAGTACCATAAGTTAAAGTGATAGCCAAAAGCGACTGAAGTTCCTCTGTTTGTATGGACAGTAGTTGACAAATTCCTGTATGAGAAAACTATAAGTTTTTAAAGGTGAAATAAAAAACAAGGGATTTCTCAAAAACGAGCACCTCCACGAAAAAAATGTATGTATCATAAATTGTGTGTCTTAAGGTGCTGTACCTTTCTTGTGTGGTAAGCTTTTGTCTATCTCTTACGGATTAGCAATTATGCAAAATTCTGTAAAATTCATTATGCAAAATTCATTCAGAATAAAGTACCAATTTCCAGAAAATTCAAGATATAGTATATTAAAAATATTTACAGGACAAATAAAATGTATATTTTAGTCATAGTCGTTAGAGCTATTTCTGGCAAAATCAAAATTTTCGAAAAATTTTCCATGTAAAGGATAGTTGGGGTGGGGGCAAGTTTTTTGAAAATCTTCATGTCGTCTCCTGAAAGATACTAAACTTAAATACCAAGTTTGGTCTTTAACGTTCTTTTCGTTTTTGAGCTACGCTGTCCACAAACACACGCACAGACAGAATAGACACAAATATATAGATCTTTTTCCAAAAATGGTTTTTTTCGGATTCAGGAGGTCCTAAAACTACTATTTCTGGTGAAATCTCGGCATTGAATTTTTGAGTGGAACACACTATGTACATAATACGTGAAGAGAAAGTAAAATGTGTAATAAAACCTAATTGAACCTTGAGATATATTTATGAGCTTATAAAATTTAACTCATTCTACTGAAACAAAGGAGAAAGCGAAACCCTTTTCTGTTGTGAGCGTAAAGAAGATGCTCAAGTATTTACACTAACTACCGAAAGCTGTGGTCGTTACGTAGCGTGGTGTAAAGGAAGACAGAATAATCTGTCGAGGAATTTAAGCGCCCAGTTTTAATCTCTTTGTAAAATTATTCCTCCAGGATAATTCAATAATCGCGGGCGCCAGTAGGAATAAAATAAGAGTGATTGCGCAGTAATAGCAGATTCAATTTGCGACAATAATTACACAGAGGGTGGTGTGGAGCGCATTAACCCAATAATATAAATAAAATATACTGTTAACGTGCTCTAATGAACAGTCATGAATTTCAATCTTTCCCGTTGCGGAGGGGTTTTCACGGCTCTGTTGGTCCGTTTGTGTAGTTGTTTATGTAAACCGTTGCTCTTGATCATACATTTGCTGCAATTATCTCTACGGGAGCGCTAAATAAAAATATTTGCGTAGTCTCCCGCTCGTTTGTTTATGCATTCAAATGTTTGCTATTAGCTTTCAGGCTTTTTCTTTCCGCGATAACGAAGCATTCAGCGTTTATTGGAGCTAAAAGTGCCTTAGTCATGGTTTCCAAATTCGCTTTAACAACACAGCAAATACTGCAAAGATAATGCTTCCCAGAAAATGTGGTAGAAAAACTTCACCTCTATAATTTGCATACATAAAAGAGGTACAACCAAAATTGAGTTGTTTCGGATTTTGGATAATTAACGGGCGTTAATTTATAAAATGGGCTTAATTACACGTAAGAACCCTATTATTTGTATAAATAGTATTCGAGATAAGCAGGTAATAACTACATGTAGACCATGAATTGTTATAGATCCAAAAATCCTTGAACCAAATACAGAATCTGTAATGGAAAATGGTGCTTCAATATATTCAATAGTTGTAAAACTCTTACATTTAATTGTTCTGTTTACACGTGCTTACGTCACCGATCACTATACAACTCGTATGGTCCACATCTGTGCTGTCGGGATACTAATTACCTTTCATTTAAGAGTTTCCTAGTTCTAATCTCGGTGCATTCAAATAAATATTAATTAAAGTTATATTGTAAATTATTCATTACTATACTACTGTAGCTAATACATAGCTTAATTTCCTCTCACCTAGAGGGCCCGGGTTCGATCCCAAGCGACCGCACGTGAGATTTGTGGAGGACAAAGCCGCGTTTTCTCCGGGTTCTCCGGTTTCCCCCGCCATCTCATTCCACCGGGGTTCCATCTTCATGTATTATCAGTGTTATCGCCTGCGGTACCAGAGCAGTAAACGCGGGCGTTAAACACTACCAAAAAAAAACCCATAGTTTAATTAGTACCGGATACCTGTGATGTAATTTATGGTATAGTATAGGTACTACCTAGAAACCAGCTGCAGTAATGCTGTTGTTTAGAATATTTTGTTTATCTTATTTCAGTTCAATTACAGCTTTACTCCATTTGTATCCTAAAGCTCAATTTACTGATATGCACATTTTTAATTCTAGTTTAGTGTTACATTGATGTGATTTTCTCTAGCTATTCTGCATTAAGTTATTCTTACAAAAGCTAATCCTGTGTTTACTTCATCTAATCCAAATAAACATAACATAGCAGAAATTGTTGCATTGATTACATCTGGAGAACTAAGTTATCGACAAATCAATTTAATGTTTGTTTTTGAAAATAAAGTTTGTATATATTTCCCGGTATAGTTTCTTAGCTGCCGAGGTGGAATATTTAGATGTTATTTATTTATTTCGAATCTTGGTTAGGATGAGTGCTGAAATAAGTCTTTTGTCTCTTATCCTGTGAAACCGAATGTAGGATAACTTTATATTCTTATTTGTGTTAAGTTTAACTTTTTGTCTGCGATAAAAACATAGAAGTTCAACTCTCTTAGGTCTGAGAAAAACGACGCCTAATCATTAGTAACAGGAAAAGTTATGGGCGAATGCAGAGTCCCCTGCAACCGGGGCAGAGCACTGCACATTTGCTATCGGAGCTTTGTTTTTCTACCGTGATCCTTGGTTCCCTAATGTTTCCATTTTTAACGCATCCGGCGCCAGTTAACCCCACTCACAAGCAGCTGACTCCGCATTACTCCTGAATGCCTCCACTCGGAGGAGAGTCCTGATTGAGCAATCCGACAGACGCCAAGGGAAATCTACGCAAAACGCCTCTCCATCGCCCAGCCGCAACAGGCAGAACACCGTCACATAATCCTGCAATGAAACAGATGGCAATAAAATAAATGATGGATACAGGAAATGAGGAACAGAAGAGACCTGATAGAAAAGGAACTACTACAGCATCCACATACTGAACTGGGTAATCACCCATGGTTCAGAATGGTGATCACTGAAATCGAATCCTGCACCTATAGCAGCGCCGAACTCGCTCGGTCTTATCACTGATAATACCACAACAGTCCATATGGTCTAATCCACTTTGCAAGTTATCTCTTTCCACTGGACCCATTTCTTAGGTACAGGCATCCAGCACGAGGTATACGTTATCAAGAGGATGATGGCTGATGACAAATCTACAGAGCTTTGAACTAGTCAGAGGTAGAAGTGAAATGAATCGAACCACGAACCCTTCGCTGTCGCGTATCACGGCGCCCATGTTGTCGATATAACGCGTACAGTTTCGAAAGCACTGTAGCCCTCTTCCCAGCTTCACAGTTAACTACTAATAGGTCCGTTGTCATTTGTGTTTATCCCAAAAATCTGAGTGTTGCATTCAAATGATTTTCTCTAACTATTCCAGAATACTATTCTTAAAAAAGTTAATCTGTCTCTTTGCTTCATCTGCTTAAAGTAAACAAGGATAGCAGAAATGGTCGTATTAAGTACTTCCTTATATGTATGAAGAATATAATGAAGAAACTAACCCATATGCTTTAAAAGCTGGTTGCTATATTATTGAAATTCGTTTTTTACTTAGCTAGGAGTTGATAAATTCCTGTATAAGAAAATTTTAAGTGTTTTAAAACTACAACTAATATCAAGGAATATCTCGGAAATAGTCAACTCCATGAAAAATCTGTATATGAATTAAATTGTGTGTTTTAACAAGATCAACAGTTTTACTTTCTCTAGCTCAATATGTACAATGTACATAGGGATAGAGAAGGTATTGTAATGCACCCAAAAATTCGATACCGAGATTTCACCGGAAATATGTTTTGGGGTCCCCTGAGTCCGAAAAAAGCATTTTTAAATAAACGTCCGTGTGTGGTTGTGTGTGTGTGTGTGTGTGTGTGTGCGCGTATGTGGACAGCATAACTCCAAAACGAAAAGACCGTTAAATATCTAACTTGGTATTTAGGTTTAGTATCTTCCAAGGATCCGACATGAAGATTTTCAAAAAAAAAAATCCCCATACCACAAACTACACTTCACATGGAAAAAATTTCGAAAATTTTGATTTTCTTAAAAATTGCTCTAATGATTTTGATTAATATCCCGTGTATTAAAGGTATTTATATCCGAAATAAAATGTATATCTCGAATTTTTGGGAATTGCCTCTGAAGAGCTCTTTATTCTGGATGAACTTTGCTTAACTGCTAAACCGTAAGAGTTAGAAAAAGACTCACTGCACAAAAATGTACATCACGACAAAACACGCAATTTATGTCCTTTATGTTTTTGTTGTGGAGGTAACCGTTTCCGAGATATCCTTTCTTACTGGTTTCAATTGTGAAGTACTTAAACTTTTCTCAGACAGAAAGTTTCCGTTTTTATTTTGTTCTACTCCTGGCCAAGCAAAGAAGTGATTTGCAATGACAATCGCATGAGATAGCTTTTAAAACATTTGACAATAACTTTAGCATATCGCATTCCCTTATTCTCTCCTACTTATAAGGAATTAAGTAATAAGAACATTCTGCTAAAATTTATTTCGATTAGCATTGTGTACAAAGAAAAAGAATCTTTTGTAGGAGGTTTGTAGAGCAGCTAGAGAAAGTTATGTAAGTGTAACAAATTAGATTTTTTGTTTAGTAAATTTTGTTTATCTCATAAGGTTCACCAGTGACGCAAAATTTATGCTGAAGAGGTCTTCAGAGGATATTTCCAGAAATTTCGAGATATAAGTTATATGTGCCAGGTAAATATTATTACATTTCAATACCGTAATTTAATAAAAAATCTTTCGAACCGTTTTTGATAAAATATACATGTACCACATTTTTTCCATGTAAAGGGTAGTTTGGGGTGGCAAGGCTTTCCTCAGAATTTTCCTGTCGCATTCTTGGCGGATACTAAACTTAAATTACCAAGATCGGTATTTTACCGCCTTTTAATTTTTGATTTATCGTATTCACAGACAAATGAAGCCACGAACCTTTTTCTAAAAATACCTTCTTGTGGATTCAGGGAACTTAAAACGTGCATTTCCGATGAAATACCGAGATCAAATGTTTGCGTGAAATGCAATGAAAGTAAAAATGAATTTGAGAAAATGCATTCTAAAGCATGTGAGTCAGGGAGTTCATAGTAATAAGTATGCCGGCATTTTCCCATATTAACTCAGTTTGTTAGAGCAGCGGTACGAAATGCCATAGAGCATTCTGAAAGGCAGCTTTTGATTAAATATTATCGTAATGGAACACACATTCTACGGTGATATATTACTTTCTCTAGCACGTATGTACAATGTGCATTATAGAAAGAAAGTATTGTATTCCATCCAAAAATTAGAAACCGAGATTTCACCAGATATACATGTTTTAGGGTCCTCTGAATCCAAATAAGGCACTTTTACATTCTGTACTTAGTACACAGTACACAGGTAGAGAAATATTGCACTATACCCAAAATTTTAATACACATTTTACCGTAAATACACGTTTTAGGGCCCCCTGTATCCCAAAAAATTAGAAAAAGATCCGTGCATATGTGTGTCCGTATGTCTATGATCAGGATAACTCAAAAAGAAAAGTCGGTAAAATACTAAACTTGGTATCTTCCTAGGATACGACACGAATATTTTAAGAAAATAACCCCAACCCCAAACTACCTTTTCAAGGACAAAAATTCGAAAATGTTGATTTTCTCAAAAATAACTCTTAAGATTTTGGTTAAAATACGGTACATTAAAGATATTTACTTGACAAATAAAATGTGTATATTGAATTTTCTGGGAATAGCCTCTGAAGACCTATTTATTTTTACTGAATTACAAAATCTTATAAAACCTTACTACACAAAAAATGTAGATCTCGTTAAAACACATAATGTATGCCATATGTATTTTTTTCGTAGAGTGGATCATATTTCGAAACATTCCTTATTATTGGTTTAAGTTTTAATATACTTAAACTTTTCTCATACGAAAATGTATGTAGTTCTGGTCATGCAAAGAAGCGGATCTCAACCACATGGCAATCAGCTTTTAAAACATTTGACTATCGCTTTAGCCTACTGTATTCCCTTATTTCCCTTCTATTTACAGGAAGCAAGTAATAAAGAACATTCTGCTATCTCGATTAGCATGGAGTACGGGTAGATAGAAGAGTAAGCTGATTATCAATTATTTGTTATAGATATGTAGAGAGTCATGTAACTGAAGCACATCAGATATTTAGAAAAAACCCTCTGTATCTGTGTGATATTTAAGTATTTTCAAGGAAGTAACACATGGATTTTGAACAAATTTTCCCACTCCAAACCATCCTTTACATGGAAACATCTCCAAAATATTTGTTCTCAGTAATAGCTCTAACGATTTTGATTAAAAAGTTATGTATTAAATATATTTACATGGAAAATAACATGTTTATGCTGAATTTATTTTGGATGACGTTTGCATAACAGGTAAGCCGTAAGAGATAGACAACATTTTACTACACATAAAATGTAGATCACGTTAAAATACACAAATTATGTTATATACATTTTTCCGGGATATTCCCTGTTATTGTATTCAGTTTTAAAGTAATGAAAATTTTCAATCTCATGTAACAAGCTTTTAAAGGACTTGACTATCGTTTTAGCCTAGTGTATTGCCTTATTTCCTTTCTACTGACAAGAAATCAAGTAATAAGACCATTTCTGCAATTCCATTTCTCTTGATCAGCATGAAGTTGATAGAAGAATAAGCGTTTTAATAGAAGTTATTAAAGAGCTGTAGAGAAAGCCATGCGACTGAAGCACATCAGATTTTTACTTTCTCTATACGTACTATGTACGTAGTGTATAGAGAAGGTATTGTAATGAACCCAAAAATTCGATACAGAGATTTCACCGGAAATTCATGAGTGTGTCCGTCTCTCTGTCTGTCTGTCTGTCTGTCTGTCTGTCTGTCTGTCTGTGTGTGTGTGTCTGTGTGTATGTGAGTGTGTGTCTGTGGGCAGCATAGCTTAAAAACGAAAGGACCTTTAAACACCAAATTTGGTATTTAAGTTCAGTATCTTCCAAGGATGCGACCCGAAGGTTTTCAAGAAAATCCTCCCACCCCAAACTACCGTTCACATGGAAAACGTTTCGAAAATTCTGATTTTCTCAAACATGGCTCCAACGATTTTGGTTAAAATATCGTCCATTAATGCTATTTACCTGACAAATGAAATATATATCTTGAATTTTATGGGAATACCTTCTGAACCTACCAGGAAAAGGAGGAAAAAACATTCCTCATAAAGTGTCAGGCACCATCCATCAGGATACTTCCTCTATTCCCCCTCTGCCTGATTCGGCGGATGCGGATAAGCTACCCCAAGAACCCTCTACGGACGGGTTCACTGTCGTGGGGAGAAACGGTAGGGCCTCTCCGGGTCCCGCCGCCTCGGCTCAAACAGTTGCTGCACCCCCACAGGGCACCCAAGCACCCCTAACCAAGAGTGGCACAAGGCTACCGCCAATAATCGCAGATTCCTTCAAGAATCATGTTGGAGTCATGCGACGGTTGGCGTCAAGGATAAAAGCCGGCTTCGAAGCCAAAAGGAAGCCCAAAAAGGTCCATATCCAGACCAACACCTCTGAGGATTTCGAAGCGGCCAAACAGACGCTTCGTGATCTTCAGATTCCTTTCTACTCCTACTCCCCTCAGCGTCCCCATATGGAGCGTCGCATTATTAGAGGACTAGACTCCATGTGTACCCCTGAAGAGGTGAAACAAGCGCTTCACCAGGATCACGGCATTACCGCCGCTTCCGTAGCACAGCTACGAAAGACTATACAGACAGACGAGGGCGCCGTCAAAGTGCCGATGCCCTTTTTCATGGTCGCCGTGGACAAGTGCCAGGAGGTGCGGTCCAGCCAATAGATAGCATCCGTGTGCTGTTCCACACGGTCGTGAAGGTGGAACGCGGTTGCTCCTCCCACGTCTCGCCCCTCTTTTCGAGGAAAGGCATCTCCTTCCGGAGCACCAGTTTGATTTTCGTCGAGGGCACTCCACGACTTTGCAGCTACTGCGCCTCGCCGAGAAGGCTGCCCAGGGCTTCCAGGGCAACCTCAAGACGATCGCGGTGCTGCTGGACATGGAGAAGGCCTTCGCCACTACCTGGCATCAGGGGCTCCTCTACAAACTCAAGCAAGCAGGCGTCCCTGCCCCCTATCTCACCCTGATAAGCAGCTTCCTTCGGGAACGCTCATTCCGGGTGAGAATGGAGGGGAGACTCTCCACCGTCAGACCCATAGCAGCGGGAGCGCCGGACGGCAGTGTACTGTCCCCATTACTCTTCGCTGCCTCCATGTCTGACATCCCGACGGAACTTCGAACTGTCCTGTGCCAATATGCCGACGACGTCCTCATAATGGCACAGAACAAGAACGCCCGTTACTGTTCCCCCCCACTACAGCGACTGCTCCGGGCCATTTGCCGGTGGAGCGAAAAGTGGAGGATGGCCATCAGTCCGGGGAAGAGTTCGGCTCTTCTCCTGGCGAAGGTCCGTCGCTGGCGGCCGATGCGGCCTCTGAGATTGAGGCGGCGGCAGATCCCATGGGTCGCCACCGCCAAATACCTTGGGTCCGCCTCGACCGCGGGCTCACTTTCGCGCCACATGTAAGGGGCAAGGTGGGGCTAGGCCACGCCGCCCTCAGACAGTTGTACCCGATTTTGAAATCCGCCATGCCTAAACACCTCAAACTGCGCCTGTATCAGGCGATCATTCCCCCCCCCCCTGACCCTGTACGGCTGCGAGGTCTGGGGATCAGCGGCGCCGTCCACAATCCGCAGAACTTCAGGTCGTCCAGAACAGGGCGTTAAGGATGATCTACGATACTGGGCACAGATTCCCATCTCACATCCTACATACCTATTCCGGAATCCCGTATATCATCGACGTCGTAAGGGAACGAGCCCGCACGTTGTATGATAAACTACCCTTTCACCATAACCCTCTGGTGCGCACTTTGGGCGACTACGACCATAGGGCGCCAAGAAGGAGAAAATCCTACCCCCTGCCAAGGGACGCTCTCGGGCCACTGGCCTGAAAGACTGCCATCCCTTAATCCAAACAAGCCACCAGGTTATACAGCAACGGAAGGGGTGGCAGCCGGTTGGGAGACCGTCCGGCTGAAACCCTGCCCCCCCCTGATTAACCTGGAACCTATCACCCACCCAAATCCATAATCCCACCAACTTTCCTCCCACCTGGCCTGCTTAACCCGGTGGCCACGCAAGCGGCACGTCCAGATAAGCAGCATTGAGCGTGGTCACCACTTGGGTGGGTGACCGCCCAAGTGACCGACTACGCTCAGCCCTAAGGCCGCGGAGGAATTTCAACACCGCCCGGCGGACACAGACCCAAAAGCTTGTGAACAAAATCTTTTTCCCTATAATATCGCACAGGTAAAACCGCTTTTAGCGGTTAGGTACTGTGGCGATCTTACACTCCGTCCAGGTAAACCTGGACGACCTGTTCTTGGACTCTGGACTCTGGATACCTTCTGAAGGGTGCTTTATTCTGGATGAATTTTACGGAATTTTGAATAACTGCTAAACCATAAGAGATGGAGAAAAGCTTAGTACACAAAAATGTAGAGCACGTTAAAACACACAATTTGTTATATTTTTTTTTTTCGTGGAGTTCATCGTTTTTGAGATATTTCTTGTTTTTGGTTTCGGCTTTAAGAAACTTATACTTTTCTCATACGAAATTTATTTCATGTCCATACAAAGGAACTTCAGTCAATAGCAACCACCTTTTGACTATCACTTAAACCTATGATACTCCCTTATTTCGCTTCTACTTTACAAGAAAGCAAGTAATATGACGATTTCTGATATTTTTTTTTCTCGATTGCATAAGGTAGATAGAAGAATAAGCTTTTTAACAATAATTTGTTGCGGAGATGTAGAGAAATTAATGGAAATGGAACAGATCAGACGTTTTTTACTTCCTCTCTAAGTAAAAATTTAACAAAATCAAGACACAATGTATTCATATTTCTTTTGTCCTCTCCTTAAGGGAACAACTTAATAGACATTCATATTCATTAGTTCGTCGTTCATAATCTTTTATACGTAGATCATCCTTTTTAACTACTAATACTGCAAATTACATATGATTACATGAAGTTTCAAAGTTACACAATAACTTGTCGTTGAATAGTTATTCGACAATTTAATTCAGGTTAGCGAATGCTTCTCTTTATGCTAAATACTGCAGTCAGCATTCACAAAAAAGAAGGATTATACTGTTTTCCTTTTCATTTTACCTCGCTAGTACGAAGGAAGTTCCAAGTGACACAGGATTTAATCTAAGTAAAGCAAGTTAAGAGAAAATGGAACACACTGCCCTAAAATAATGCTATAAAATAATATATCAATTTTTTTCGCAATGTATGCCAAAGAATTGTATGTATAAAAATGGCAGCGTGATGTCATCACCTCGCGATACGCACGAATACAGCCTAAAATGACATAGCCAAGGCTATGTAACGAATATAACACATTATATTGTATAATGTATAGATAAGAAATGGTGTTTTAAAAAGGCATATTTATAATGAAACATAATTAAATGCAGTAATATGAGAAAAGAAGAATCATAAAGGTGAACGAGATATCGGATTCCATAAATTGTTTATACAAAGCATAAGAATAGTTAAATAAATATTTAACAAATGTTAGCTGTTTAGAAGCACATATCCATATAAATTACAAAAATACATTGATTTTAATTATTATGAATGAATAAAAATGTATTATAAATTTGTATTTCACGAAATGTGAATAAGGAAATCTGCCGTTCTCATGGTGACGGACAGATTACATTGCTATAAAACATTGACCTTAAACTTTTGTATATATGTAAAAATTTTAAGAAGCTTCCGGGACGCAGTCAATGAGAGAGACGCCAGGGATACGGACGACAAGGGATAATCTCGCCAATCGAGACCTCTTACATGGTTATTCAGTAAGAAATTTAGCATTGTACTAATAATCAACAAAAGTTTTATTAAAACAAAAGTCATATAAAATCCTCAAGTATTTAATGTTATTAAACCTACACATTAGAATGTATATATTTGGCACAGTTTTATAGAAAAGGGATTCTGTTCAAATAGCGTGCCATAATTCATCACATTGTTTCGAAACGTTAAGAAATGAAGCTCATATATAACAAGGAATCGTCTAAATTAAGTTAATTTATCACACCCTACCATCCAAGCATGGAGGTTAAGATTCTCGTACTCACCGACTGAAGATAGCAGAATTAATAGAAAACGTGGCTATGCTGTGCACAATAAGTGATTCGCTGCCAATAATAACCTTGCAACTGCTCCAACAATTAAGTCTGGCGAAAATAGTTAATTCCAGTTTCGCCAACAGCAAGAGTTACCAACTTCATATACAGCGGCAAATTCAAAGCCATAAAAAGGTTTAAAATACCACAGCAGAGCAACCAGCAGCCCTGAGAACCACAACCACACCACAGAGGACCTCCTTCTTTCTTTCCGCCCCGCAAGTAATATTGTAACACAGTTGTTCAAAGTTTGTATAGTGCAACTAAGAGCCCAACGGTTTGATCTTATTAAATATGCAGGCAAAAGTAATTTATAAACCAAGTTTTAGGCAACTTCAACTCCAAAAATTCGTCATGTGCTCCAAATAAATGACTGTACATCTCTGTAACAAATTATTCTTAATAAGGCTATTTTTTTACCTATTTAATACTAAAACTCTAGTAGAAATTGTCTTATTACTTAGTTTCCTTATAATTAGAAGGAAAATAAGGGGATACGCTAGTCTAAACCGACAGTCAAATGTTTTAAAAAGTCGTTGCTTATGGGATCGAAATCCATTTCTTTGCGTGGCCAAGTGCTAACAAGTTCCGGTATGAGAAAAGTTTAGGTATTTTAAAACTGAAAACAATAACAAGCAATATCTAGAAAACGGCCAACTACATGAAAAATGTATATGACGTAAGTTGTGTGTTTTATCGTGATCTATATTTTTGGTGTGGTAAATTTTTGCCTATCTCTTACTGTTTAACAGTTATGCAAAACTCAATAAAAATCATCCAGCATAAAGAGAGCTTATGAGGCTATTCCCAGAAATTCAAGAAATACATTTTGTTTGGCATGTAAATATCTTAAACATAACAGATTTTAATCAAAATCGTTAGAGCCATTCTTGAGGAAATGAAAATTTTCAATTTTTTTTTAGTTTGGCGTGGCGGATTTTCTTAAAAATCTTTCTGTCGCATCCTTGTAACATACCACACTTAAATACTAAGTGTGGTATTTAACAACCTTTTCGTTTTTGAGCTATGTTGTCCACAAGCACACACACGACACACACGGACGTTTTTCCAAAAATGTTTTTTTTTAATTCAGGGGGACCCAAAACGTTTATTTCCGGTGAAATCTCGGTATCAAATTTTTGGATGCAATACAATGCCTTCTCTATACACTATGTACCTTCAGAGAAAGTTAAAATATTTCAATTAGAATGTTAACTACTTTAGTGTAAATTTTTAATTTTCAATTTCTCTGTTTCGCACATAGGTATTACTTTCTTACTGAAAATTCGATACAGAGATTTCGCTATGAAATACATGTTTTAGAGTCCCCTGAATCCAGAATGTGTGTGAGTACGTGTGTGTGATGTGTGTGTCAATTGTCTGTAAAATATAACTCAAAAACAAAATTGCTTAAAAACCAAATTTACTGTATAGGTTCGGTATAACTATAACTACTTGAATACAACACGGAGATTTTCAGAATACTCTCCGTGGCCTAAACTGCGCTTTATTAGGAAAATCTTTGAAACCTTTTATTTACTCAAAAATAGCCCCATGATTTTAATTAAAATATAGTATATTAAAGATACAGGGAAAATAATATATACATATGTATAGTCCCTTAAATCCTCTTTAATCTAAATTATTTTTACTACTTTCAATCTAAATTATTGCACAAGGAATGTAGATTTCGTCAAAACTCACAATTTATGTTAAATACATTTTTGTTGTGCAGCTAACTGTTTCAAAATATAAACCTCTCCAACAAAACAAAAAAACAAAAAAAAAAAAACTAAAAATCAATATTTACTAAAAATATAAAACTCAAAAAAAAATAATTCTGGATTATTTATTACATTGTATTTGTTCTGCTTTTTCTTTATTTTTATCTTTAATTTTATAATCAGTAATACCTTATGTAAGAGGTTTATATGCTGATATTTCTTGTCGCAGATTTAAATTTTACAATAGCTATTCTTTTTTAAATTGTAAGTCGTTATTCCTTCGTTTTCACCCTGGACAAGCAAAGACAACAGAATTTAAATACCATCTCATAGCAACCGTCTTTTAATGGTTTTTTTATTTCTTTTGTTTAGTTTCATGTCCTTTAACCTGGTTGGTTTTATCCGACGTTAAATACGAAAACTCGGTAAAAGGATGCTTAAATGATCTTGAGGTTCTAGAGCCTAAAGTTAATGTAAAACGTCCGAAGAAATCTTAACCGGGCAATTCATTCTGAGGGAGATTTGAACTCGTGACCTCTTGAATATGACGCAGACATTTTAGCCACACACTACTTAAAATATTTGACTATTGCTTTAATTTAATTGTATGTCCCTATTTCCCTAGTGTAAGGAAATAATATCGTAATAAAACCATTTCTGCAAAAGTTTATATTGATAAGCAGAAGCACATAGAAAAATAGGCTTTTGTTAAAATACCTTGCTGCCGCATGAGTAGAGAAAGTTATGTGAATGAAGCATCAGATTTTTACATAAATCTGGCATCTCTGCTATAAACTGCAAACAATAAAATATTGCTGATAAGATATATATTTTCTATGTTGTTTGCGATACTTTTTGAAATGTGCAGATGGAGGAATGCGGGTCAAACAAACAGCAGACTGTCGCCATGGCGTCGCTGGCTATGATTGGTCCGCTGCGAGCAGCACGCACTGGAGAAAGCAGTCCGTCTTTATTAAAGCGTGCGGGAAGAAAGTCGGTCTCGATAATTTCATTGATCGTGTCAGCATGGGCTCAAAGGGTGTGGGGGCCTAGATGGAGGCTTGATGAGCTTCTTCCCTTCCCCCCCCCCACACTCCTATTAACGAGAAGGAGCCAAGGGTTTCGGATTGAGTGGAATTAGAGATGAAGAAAAACCGGCAAGAAGTGATCGAGGGGAATGGAAGCCAAATGGTAAGAGAAGCAGATCTTACACATGTTGATACTGCGGCGAAAGAACACTTTTGTAGCCACAATTATTATTGTTTTAGAACCAAAATATAATTAAAACAACTCCAGGTCTATGAGGCTTTACACGCACTAGCCCTAATACTCATATAATTAAAGAATAATAAGAATTAGCCAGCTCCGCTAAGTTCGACATTAGTATATATTCTTCTCTCTCTACCTTTCTCTTCATCTCTTCTCTTCCACTTTTATTTTTATTTTCTCTACACGTACTATGCACATAGAGTATAGAGAAGGTATTGTAATGCACCCAAAAATTCGATACCGAGATTTCACCGGAAATAGAAGGGTCACTTCATAAGCCATGGCTGCTATTTTATATATTCCGAATAACTGAATATACGGTTATTGTAATACATAAATTTGAAAACATGTTGTACATAGTATAGGATGTCACCACCAGATGACATCTGAGTGCATTGGTAGGTACTAGTAGACACATGCAAACGTTAGTATCCTAGAGGCTGTATTCTAAGACCACTTGCCTTTCCTCTAGAAGGCCCGGGTTCGATCCCAAGCGACCGCATGTGAGATTTGTGGTGTACAAAGCGGCGCAGGTTTGGGTTTTCTCCGGTTTCTCCCGCCATCGCATTCCACCGGTGCTCCATCTTCATTCCGTGTAACAATAGTGTCATCACCTGCGGTGCCAAAATTAATAAAATCGGGTGCTAAACACTACAAAAAAATTCTGCTTTTCGTTTTGAGCTATGCTGCCTACAGACACACAGAAACGTCCTAAAAATGCTTTTTTGGATTCAGAGTGTTCCAAAACATGTATTTCCGGTGAAATCTAGGTATCGAAGTTTTTCAGTATGTCGATAGCTGGACCCTAAAATATTATCACACATTTTTACAATCTATAAATAAAATAGAACAAAATGTTTAGGATACATCTAATCAAGTGTCAAATGTGGTTTCTTTTGATAGCGAAAATAGGACTTCAGGGTCTAAATCCATTAAATTTTATATTTTTAAGGTGGCAACGTATGCCCAAAGCAATGTGCGTTTTATGTTCTTGGGTCACCAAAGGTGCTGGGGCATCCATAAGGGCGTGGAAGAAGGTGTAATGGGCTTAATGCTAGTAATACTAAAGTAATAAAAAATATAATATACGCACCTTGGACGCCGTCGTTGGTGTATAATACAAATGTGCTGCATAACCCTAACTCCCTAAGCACAATAAATCACCGCACAGGCCGTGAAAAGAACAATAAAAACGGTTTTATTGTCACTGCTTTAATTATTTCTAAAAGTCGTATACAGACTTACTTTTCTCTGACGTGCTCGCCGTACCCAAGTGCGTGTTTGATGCTTGTCCTTTTTCTGCGTGGAGCTGCAAACCAAACTGCTGGGCAGTAATGTGGATTACATATGCAGCTGGCGTTACTTAAATTTAAACCCATTGTGAAATTTCTAAAATCTACAGTTTCAGTCCGATTCATATGAAATTGTTACGCTAATTAGGGTTTAATGAATAATATAATACAATTTTCGCGCACAATTTTGAAACCAATTCCCGATATATATATTTTACTTTCTCTATATGCACATTTGTACGATGTACATGGTAATAGAAAAATTATTGCATTCCACCCAAAAAATCCAAACTCCTATTTCAGCATTAACACACGTTTTAATGACACTTAAATCCAAATAAAGAATTAGAAAACAAATATGTATGTGCGTGCGTATGCACGTGTGTTTCTATCTTTGAACAGCATAACTCCAAAGCGAAAGTGTGTTGCAAACCAAACTTTTTATTTAAGTTTAGCGTCTTCTAAGAATTTGAAAAAAATATTGTTAGCAAAATCACTACTCCAAACTATCCTTTACTGGAATATTTTTCAAATGTTATTATTTTGTTAAGAATGTCGCTAACGATTTTAATTAAAATGTCGTATATTAAAGTCATCTCCAAGGTAAGTAAAATATACATCTTGAATTTTCTGGGAATAGAACTGTGAAGCATTCATCATTTTGGATGTCTCTTGACAAAGGAGTTAAACTGTAGGAGATATACAAAACTTTTTTACACAAATAATGCAGATTTTGTTAAAACATAATTATTGATTATTAATTACCAAAACATAATAAATGATAAATATTCGATTTCAATGTTGTGCTTAAAACTGAGTATTATTGTTTAGTAACATCGAAATTAGATCTCAACAAAAATAATCACATTAGAGTTTGAGGCGAGAGAAGAGCAAAACATTAAGTTGCTCAGTGGCAACTCTTTACCGGAAGTGCTGATGGTTGAAGTTCCGTTAGCATGTACGCGCAGAAGGCATAAGATTTCTATCCACGAAGAACTGAAATACGCTAGCGCTAATTTTAGAGCGGCATTTTTAGTTTTTTATGTAAATAAACACTAGCAGATTATTGTTAGCTATTGTTGATCGCAACCAAAATAAGCATATTCCTTCAAGTAAAACGCTCCGCCTCACTCATTACATATTGTGGATGGCATATTGTATGGGTATAAAAATTACCTTTATAAGAAATAAAGTGATTTCTCCCTAACTATGGATATGTGCCAGCAATTACTTTCATATGAGCTGCAATAATTCTTTAACGCTTTACGCTGTTGTTGTGTTATTCGCGCCAAGCTGGCATCCATATTACCTCTCTCAGCCATTACAGAGAGGGAGAGAGGAAAAACAGTTTCCCTTATGTGCAAGATTTGTTCATGTCACGCCTACGATATATATTATTATGCTGTTTCTTATATGCAGTATACGCAGGAGTAAAATATGTCAATGATTTATGTCTAAAAGTAACCGTGTGAAACAATTTGAAAATGTGAATGTCTTGCTAATTGAAAATCCAAGAAAATAGTACTTACAAATTATAATAAATGAATTAACACGGTTTATAACTTTATACCGTTTAAAGTCATATAGTCAACACACAAGATTTGCTTAGTATTTTATGGTGCTCTACACCTAATTTAGAATATGAAGATTTATGTGGTATCCCTTGAATGGTTGCAAAACTTTCTTTTTACTTTCTCTGTATGCAAAATGTGCATAGTATATAGAGAAGGTATTGCATTCCACCCATAAATGTGATACCTTGATTTCACTCGAAATACATATTTTAGAGTCTCTGGAATAAAAAAACTTTTTAAAAAAAAACCTCGTGTGTGTCTCCGTGTCTGTGAACACGACGGCTCAAAAACGAAAAGTCAGTAAAACACCAAATTTAGTATTTGGGTTTAGAATCTTCCAAAGATGCGACACGAAGATTTTGAGCAAAACTTTCCCTCTCTAAACTACCCTTTACACGGAAACAAAATCGAAAATTTTGATTTTCTCAAAAATGCTCTAACGATTTTAATTAAATTATGGGATATCAAATATATTTATACGAAAAATAAAATGTGTATTTTTAATTTTCTGGGAATAGCCTCCAAAGAGCTGTTCATTCTGGATCACTTTTGCTGAAATTTGCATAACTAGAAAAGCGCAAGAGATAGACAAACTGAATATTGGGTAAACTTTTTTTTTTTTTGGAGAGGGGAGGGAAGATCCTGTGTTTATTTTTGATGCACAAACATTTCTGATAGTTTAGGATTACAGTGTAATTCTCTTACACGTAGTTAATATAGAATACGGTCAGTAATTTAATAAACGAAATCCTACTGCACAAAAAATGTAGATCTCGTTAAAACACACAGTTTATGTCACATTCATTTTTTTGTAAAGTTGGCCATTTTTGAGATATTTCTTTTTATTGGTTTCAGTTTTTAAATATTTAAAATTTTCTCATACAGGAATTTGTCATCTCCTGGAAATGGAGCAAAAAAATAAGAAAAAAAAAAAGAATTCATCTACATGGCAACCAGTTTTTAAAAGATTTTTAACTATCATGTTAGCCTAATTTATTCCCTTATTTCCCTTTTACTTACAAAAAGCAAGCAATATTACTACATTTCTGTCAGTGCTTACTTCAATTAGCATGAAGTAGGTAAAAGAATGACAGTTAGTTCCGGAAGAATAGCACAAAAAAAAAAAAAAAAAAAAAAAACAAGAATTGTGGTACAATGCTGGAAAGTTATACATTTTTAAAACGATTTAGAAATTTTAATTCGATTTATTGCTTTCTCTACCAGGTACATAATATTACAGAAGGTTTTCATTCCACCCAAATTACCAAATGTCCAAAAAAATAAAAAAAAAAAAAAAAAAGGAAGGCAGTAATTTATTACCAAGATGTGGAGAAAATCATGCGAATGAAGCTCACTAGATTTATTACTAAAATTTTAAATCGCCATATAACACGTTTTGAAAGGTGAAACATTTATTAAAGCTGCACTGAATTAAAGAAGTAAATTTTCAGTTTAATAACATTAAACTTCATATTTACGAATGTATGCAATTTTAGACAATTTTGTGGTTGGCATTCTTAGCTAACGACTTAGTTATACATTCTTTTTGCCTTCGCGTCCCATTATTTGAATAAATAATTTAGCAGTTTACATGATAAGTATCTATTCTCAACTTAGCTCCAAGGCACTGATAGAAGTTGTACAGATAACTTTTGCCTTTCTTCTGAGGGAGGTGTTCCTCTCCGTTCCAATATCCTACAGCTACCTTTGTGATAAAGATGTTGTTATAAATGTAATGCATGTTCCAAACTTAAGTTCTCTTACATCCACTTTCATGACGCCAATTGTACTTAAAGGTTGTGAGAGAGACAGTGATAACTTTGTAAGGAAACTCAAGTTTTGCAGAAACAACATTTTTGCAAAAATAGTTGCATTTCATATTTCGTAATACGTGCAGGACTAATACAGAAACCTTGCGACACTGAAATTATTAACAAACGAGAAGGTATAGGTCGGTTTTCAAATCAAATACTTTTTCCATGAGATATATAAAATTACTGGCCACTTCAAATCAATAACAAGAGAATGGTTAACCTCGCGAAACCTATTTCATATACAATTTTTTTATGGTTTCCCTATTATTAAATGTATTCCATATTCCTTCAAAAAAGAGGGAACATCTCGAATAAAACTCGAGATGTGTAGTGTTTTCTCTTCATAAAATCACTTGAGCATGGCAATGAAATAAAATATTCGAGTCCTTTTATAAAATCGCACTTGAAAAGGTTAGAGTAAAGCAAAACCAATTGTCAATATGTTTTATAGAATTTTAAATCAAAGTTTTAATTTATTAAACTAAAAACGTTATTAAACTATTTATTTCAATTATTGAGGGTTCTTATTTAAAATATTCCTGTTGCATTCTTGGAAGATACTGTACTTAAATTACTTTTGTATTCATAAAATATTTTGTTTTTGCTTTTTGGCGTTTTTACACAGATATACTTCTAAAACACATTTTTTTATTCGAGGATCGCAAAACTTATAGTGAAATCTGATCACTTTTTACTTTCTCTATAAATAATAGGTATGTACATAGTGTATAGAGAAAGTTTTGCATTTCACTAAAATATTCGATACTGAGATTTCACCGGAAATACACATTTGACTTTCTCAGAAATGTCTCTAACGATTTTGATTAAAATATCGTATATTAAGCTGTTTACATGGTAAATAAAATGTACATCTTGAATTTTCTGGGAACATCCTCTAAAGATTTCTTTATTCTGAATTAATTTTTCTGGATTTTGTGTAACTGGTAAACCGTAAGGGGTAGACAAAAAGTTACTACACAAAAGAAGTAGATCACATTAAAACACACAATTTATGTCATAAACTTTTTTTTTCGTGGAATTAACCATTTCTGAGATACTCCTTGTTATTTGTTTCAGATTTTAAATACTTAAACTTTTCTCACACGGAACGTTGTAAACTCCTGCCCTGCATAGAAACGGATTTAAACTATGTACATGGAAATCAGCTTTTAAAAATGTTCACTGTCGTTTTAGCCTAGTGTATTACATTATTTTCCTTGTACTTAAAAGGAAGCAAGTAATTAAGACAATTTATGCTAATGTTTATCTCGATTATCACAAAACAGATAGAAGAATATGGTTTTTAGCAATAATTTGTTTTAGAGATATAGAGAAATTCATTTGAATGGAACACGTCATATTCTTTATTATATCCTCTGTTGTCATTCCTACTGCTGATCTCAGAAATGTGATTCTGGTTACTTGTATTATATTATTTATTATTACTTTTTGGTTCCATCTTTCTTATATTAAGTTTATATTTCGTCGTTGCATTTCTTAATATATATATATATATATATATATATATATATATATTATGTATGTACATACATACATTACAGTACATACATACACATACACATACACATACATACATACATACATACATACATACATACATACATACATACATACATAAATACATAAATACAGGGTGTTAATGAACTACACCGAAATAATATGCGAGATTGTGCACGTGACTGATATAAGTAATTTGAGATCGGTGATGCATGGTCCCCGGATAAACACAACGCAGCTACATAGCGTTAAACGTGTGGGTATCAAGTGCTGATAAGTCTGAATTAAAGCAAAGGAGGTTGAAAAAATGGCTTAGAATGATTTTATAACTGTTGCCCGAGTATAGAAATATCGATTTTTAGCAGCTCGTTACTAGCGCTCCCAAGATTTAATGTCGCAAAATTCTGTAAAATCTCGAACTAGTCACTTGACAGTGCGACACTGGACATTCTTTAACTACGTTCTTGGGTTATGTAGCTTACTCTGGAGGCCTTTTTTTTCAACTGCTCTAGTGGCTTAATGCGTATTGTGTGAAGCTGCTATCCCAAAGGTCATGAGTTCGATTGTTGCCATAGGGTAAATGTTTTTATTATGATTTGTTTCATTCCAGACGAAGTGCCGCGATACGTGAACGAGACCCGAACTTTCTTTCAATTGAAAGCCATTATCATAACCACTACGCTAGAGAGGTACGCTGCAATATGTTCCTTCGGTTTTCGTGTTATGCTCTCGAATGGTTGATAAATTAGCCAGTGGCGCACTGGCACTTCAGAAACGTATAGCCATTACATCGACATTTCAATAAACAGGCTATAAGTCTCCTATCTCAATTTGCTTATTTAAGTAATCTACATATTCTGTGAAAATATTTCGGTATAGTTCATTAACACCTGTATATTACAATGAACAAGTAGGTTGTCAGAGGTCTTCTTTTAAAGGAACGAGGTACCCTTTCTGGCTACAACAAGAATATTTTGCAAACTCCAGCCTGCAACTTTAAATTCCAGAAGATAAAAAATATTTGCTGATACTGGCTCCCATATGTATCTAAAATAATAAAAATACTCTTATTTTATTATTAATAATTAATATGTATTTCCAGTGGAATCTCGGTATGGAATTTTTGAGTGCATTACAATACCTTCTCCATACACCATGTACATAGAACGTGTAGAGAAAGCAAAAAGTGATCTGTTTCACTTACTTGCCTATGTGACTTCTGTGATGCTCCTGTGTCATATTCATCAAGGTAACATTAACAGAATTCTTTTATAACTAGAAGGAAGAAGAAGTCTTATATACGCCAAAGCGTTTAAAAGCTGATAACTATAGAATTGAAATTCGTTGTCTTTTTATGATCAGTAAAACAAAAGAAACAAATCTGATTTTACATTCACATGACTTTCTGAATATCTCTGCAACAAATTATTGTTAAAAAGCTTGTGCTTTTATTTACTTCATGCTAATCGGAAAAAAATTTAGCAGAAATAGACTTATTACTTGCTTCCATGTAAGTAGAAGAGATATAAGAGAATATCATAGGTTAATGAGATAGTCAAAAACTGGTTTCTATGTGATTGAAGTTCTTTTTTTGAATGGGCAGGAGTTGAAAAATTCCCGTTTGAGAAAAGTATAAGTATTTTAAAGCTGAAACCAATAAAAAGGAATATCTCAAAAAAGATAAACTCTAGGAAAAAAATGTACCTATATAACATAAATTGTGTGTTTAACGAGGTCTATATTTTCTGTTAAGTTAGCGTTTGCCTCTATCTCTACGATTTACCAGTTATACAAAATACCATAAAATTGATCCAGAATAAAGCAGTCATTAGAGGCTATTCCTAGAAAATTCAAGATATGCATACATTGCGTCGCATTCTTGGGAGATTCCAAGTTTGGCATTTAACGATGTTTTCTGTTTTTAGCTTTACTGTCCATTGACACACACGCACACACTCGCACACACTGACGTTTTTCTAACAATGCTTTTTTTGGATTTATAGGATTTTAAGATTTTATTTCAGTATCGGATTTTTAGGTGCATTTCAATACCTTCTCTATACACTATGTACATAGTACGTGTAGAGAGAATAAAAGGATGAAAGGTCTCCGTTTGAGAACATTTTAAGTATTTTAAACCTGCAACAACAATAAGTGACAAAATATGTATATTAAATAAATTATGTTTTCTATGTTTCTTGTGTGTTAAGTTTTTGTATCTTATGGTTTACGAGTTATGCAAAATTCATTCAAAATGAAGAGGACTTGAAAGGCTATTCTAAAAATATTCAAAATATGTATTTTATTTGTCTGCAAATATCTTATATGTTAGTTTAATCAAAATTGTTATGGCTATTTTTGATGAAATCAAAACTTCAGAGCATTTTTTCATGAGTTTGACGTGGGTAGATATTTTTATAACGTCATCTCGCATCATTAGAAGATGCTGATCAAAAACATTAAGTTTGCTATTTAACCAACTTTTTGTTTTTGACTTATGTTATCACTCATTTTTCTAAAAATGCTTTGCATAATGGGGACCCTAAAACTTGTAGTGTACCTAAGAAGTATAGGAAGTAAAAAATGAATCAATAAGTTGGGAATTACACACATAAAAAATCTGCTGTGTTCCATTCACATGACTTTCTCTGCTTCTTTGTAACAAATTATTGTTAGTAAACCTATTCTTCTATTTACTTCAAGCTAATCGAGAAAAAATTAGTAGAAATGGTCTTATTACTTGCTTCCTTGTAAGTAGAACCGAAATATGGGAATATCATGGATTAAAGTGAAGTCAAACATCTGGTTACTAGATGACAGAAGTTCCCTTGTTTGTATGGACACGAGTTGACAAATTCCTGTATGAGAAAAGTATAAGTTTTTCAAAGCTGAAACCAAAAGCAAGGAATATCTAAAAAAACAACCAACTCCTCGAAAAAATGTATATAGCATAAATTCTGTGTTTTAACGTGTTTTAAATTTTTTAAAGCTTTTGTCCATCTCTTACGGTTTAGCAGTTATGCAAAATTCTTCCAGAATAAAGTAGTCTTCAGCGGCTATTCTCAGAAAATTCAGGATAAACCTATTATTTGTCAGGTAAATATCTTTATTATACAACATTTTAATCAAAATAGTTACAGCCATTTTTGAGAAAATCAAAATTTTCGAAAAAAGTTCCATGTAAAGGGTAGTTGGGGCTGGAAGGATTTTCTTGAAAATCTTCGTGTCGCATCCTTGGAAGATACCAAACTTCATTTTTGGGCTATGCTGCCCACAGCCACACACACATACACACAGACAGACACACACGGAAATTTTTCTAAAAATCCTTTTTTTGGGTTAAGGTCCCAAAACATGTATTTCCGGTGAAATTTCGGTATCGAATTTTTTGGTTCAATACAATACCTTTTCTATACACTATATACATAGTACGTATGGAGAAAGTAATAAATACAAAAACGTTTTCAATTTTAAATAAATAATTGTAAATCACACAACGTGTGCCAGAAGAAAGATACTCAAAGGGATATTTAAGATTCAAACAAAAAGGATGGCGAAATATAGGAGTACGTTATAAGAGATGGAGTAGATCAATATGGAGACTAATATGACTAATGCATGGAGTGGATAAAGAAGAAGAAAATTAATGGAAAAGTCTTATATATTAAATTTGCATCATTTTATCTATCCACTATCATTTATTTTTATATGGTTTGGACAAACTATTTTTACGAAAGATTAATCGAAATAAATCTTTGCAGAAATAGGTTCATTGCACGTTTCATTGCAGTACAAGGAGATAGAGAACAGATGTATAAAACGAGTAGGATGGCCTTGAAGTTCCATATTCGTTCTATGATGTCGCAAGGAATAGGTATGAATAATGTCAGAATTTTGAAAGTCGATAATGTACTCACAAATTCAAACCAATCATAACAGATGTTTCTGAAATTATTCATTCCAGAAAAAAGTTATGTAAAATAAATGATATGCTTTAAATATATATACTTTTCTATGCACTATGCTCTAGTGTATTCTTAACGTTTATACCTGCTAGGTAAAATTATACAATTTTTTTTCAAATGAGGGGGAGTTCATAGTCTATTCCTAGAAAATTCAAAATATGTACTTTATTTCTTGTAAATATCTTATGTATGTGGTATATAAATTAAACATTGAAATACTTTTTGAGAAAAAATGGAAAAATGTGTAAAGTGTAATTTGGGCTAGACGATTTCTCTGAAGATTTTGGTGTTAATTTATTGGAAGATACTGAACTTAGTTGTCATTAATTGCGTTTTTGTTTTTCATACTGTTCACTGATACATAAGGAGGAATGCGTGCTCGCACACGCACGCGCGCGCACACACACACACACACACACACACTCATGCTCACATACTGGCGGATCTTGCGGGCTTCAAAATACCATTTCCAATGTAGTGTTATTATGAAATGCTCTGGTGGAATTCAACACCGTCTCTATTATGCAGCACATGATAGAGAACGTAATAAAAAATATGATGTTCTCATTTATCATGACTTTTTCTACATCTTTATTACAAATATTTTTAATACGCTTATTCTTCTATTTCATGTTAATCGAGATAAACAATAGCAGAAACGGTCGTATTACTTTGTTCCTTTAAAAGTAGAAGGGAAATAAGGGAATATACTAGACTAAATCGATAGTCAAATGTTTTAATGTGGTTACTATGGGATTAAAATCCGTTTCTTTGCGTGGCCAAGCGTTGACAAGTTCCCCTATGAGAAATGTTTAATTATTTTAAAAATTATATCAATAATAAGGAGCATCTTGAAAATGTCCATCTCCATGAAAAATATGTATATGATATAAAGTTATTGTGATCTAAATTTTTGTGTAGTAAGTTTTTGTGTATCTCTTACGGTTTACCAGTTATGCAAAATTTAATAGAAGTCATCCAGAATAAAGAGGTCTTTAGAGACTATTCCCAGAAAATTCAAGATAGACATTCCCTTTGCTCTGTAAATATCTTAAATATAGGAGATTTTAGTCAAAGACGGTAAAGCCATTTTTTGAAAAAATCACAATTTTCAAAATTTTTTCCACATAAAGGGTTGTTTGAGGTGGGGGGTTTCTTGAAAATATTCGTGTCGTATCCTTGGGAGAAACCAAAATTAAATACCAAGTTTGGTATTTTAGTCTTTTCGTTTTTGGACTATGTTGTCCACAGACACACTCACACAAGAACCTTATTTCAAACATGCTTTTTTGGGCTCAGGGGACCCAAAACATGTACCTATTTCCGGTGAAATCTCGGTATCGAATTTTTGATGCAATACAATACCTTTTCTATACACTATTTACACAGTATCTGTAGAGAAAGAAATAAATATGAACAACTACAGATCGAAATCCAACAGGAGGTTCACATTGAGTTTGAAAGCGCTGTTTTTGTCACCAAAGTCACCAATCTGGATATCAGACCAAATGAACACGTAGGATGTGCACTATCTGGCCCGCATCAGAGAGACCCATGTTGAAAATCACTCCTGTCATGCAGCCTTTGACATTTCATGGCATTGACAGCCTCACATGCTCTGGAAGATTCTATTTAGTTTGTGATGCCTGCGTGAAATATGCAGAGTTCATGACAGGAGTGTGAAATCACCCTATATGTGGATGTTGGCCTCT
The DNA here is from genome assembly GCA_030762935.1 of Hymenopus coronatus. NCBI lineage: Eukaryota > Metazoa > Arthropoda > Insecta > Mantodea > Hymenopodidae > Hymenopus > Hymenopus coronatus. The sequence continues at coordinate 119,650,098 of CM060881.1, read as the reverse complement.
CACAGATAATAGAATTCTTAACAAAAGGTTTCATTTTCGGCTCAGAATTTCTCTCCTCGCTTTTGCATTTCCGTATATATTCCGAGAGATATATACAAGACGTGGTATGAGTAATAGAACAGTGGATGACGTAAAATTCTCGTATTATGTATGTTATTCATGAATTTATGGTGCATTATAGAATACTATAATAAGAACAACGGCTATAGTGACTGGAATTTATTGTTCCGCTTTGCAAATCGCCACATTAAAGTTTCAGCAGCTCTTGAGATAAACTAAGAACTAACATACAGTAACATTATTATAATCGAGATTCTCTCTTCTCCTGCGCTCTCCTATTTTCCCCTAAGTTATCCATTGCTATCTTCTTCTTTCTACTTCATGCTAATCGAGATAAATGTTAGCAGAAATGCTTTCTTGTAAGTAGAAGGGAAATAATAGCTTAAACGATAGTCAAATCTTTAAAAGCAGCTTTCCATATGCATAAAATCCGTTTCTTTGCATTGCCAAGAGTTAATAAATTCACGTATGTGATAAGTATTTTAAAACTGAAACCAATAACAAGGAATACCTGAAGAATGGGCTACTCCACGAAAAAATGTATATGATATAAATTGCGTATTTTAACGAGATCTACAGTTTTTGTGTAGTGAGTTTTTGTCTATCTCTTACTAGTTTGGCAAAGTCCAGCAAAATTCATCCATAATAGTTTTTCAGAGGCTGTTCCCAGAAAATTCAACATATGTATGTATGTATATATATATTATATTTGTCGTGTAAATATCTTTAATATGTGATTTTTAATCAACATCGTTAGAGCCATTTTTGAGAACCTCAAAATTTTCGAAATCTTTTCTATCGATATTTTTTACATGTAAAGGTAGTTTGGGGTGAGGAGATTTTTCTCAACCTTTTGTTTTTGAGTTGACGTGTTCACAGACACACGGACCACACACACACACACACACACAAACACACACACCGACCTTTTCCTAAAAATGTTTTTTTTTTTTGTATACAGGAGACCATAAAACGTCTATTTCTCAGTAACGAATTTTTGATGGAATGCTATACCTTCTCTATTTACTATGTACATAGCACGTGCAGAGAGAGTAAGAACACTAGCAATTGAGGCGTTAACTGATAAAAGGCCCCATAATTGCATTTTCTGAGCGAATGAGACGGTAGGCTTTAAAGCGAATGCTTAGTAAATTATACGATTAAATCGATGTTTCCCACTTTTTGTAGAATACTTTGTTTCCTTATCTTTAGAATAGTAGGTACTGTACAGTTTAAATTTACTCATTTTAAGTGCAGGTTTATATCATTGTCTCTTGCTTTATGTTAAATTAAATTTTATATCAATGTAATTTTCTCTCTCAAAAAGATTGAACAATTATAAGCTTTTAATCTTTAAATGGGGAATTCCAATACAAATAAATTCTCTACTTAGTACATGGTTCATAGGCAGAGAAGATATTGCAGTCTACCCAAAAGTTTGATTCCGAGGTTTTGCTGGAAATAATTGTTTTAGGATCCCCTATACACAAAAAGCATTTTTTGAAATAGGTCTGTGTGCGAGAGAGAGATAGAGAAAGAAAGAGAGAGAGAGAGAGAGAGAGAGCGAGAGAAAGAGAAAGAGAGTGTGTGTGTGTGTGTGTGCGCCTGTATCTGTTTGTCTGTGAACATGCTAATACAAAAACGAAAAGTCGGTAAAATACCAATCTTTGTATGTAGGTTTAGTGTTTTCCAAGAATGCGACCAAAGATTATGAAGAAAATTAACCCACCCCAATTTACCCTTTACATGAAAACAATTTCGAAAAGTTTTACTGTCCCAAAAATACCTATAACGCTTTTGGATATAAAGCCGTATATGATAGATATTTACATGAAAATAAATCTTGAATTTTCTGGGAATACCCTCTGAAAACCACTTTGTAATTCATTATTTTTGTATAACTAGTAAATCATAGGAGATAGACAGAAACAGGAGATAGTAAACAATTTGTCTTATAAATTTCTTACGTAAAATTGACCATTTCCGAGATATTCCTTGTTATTGGTTTCAGTTTCAAAGACTTGCATATTTCTCATAGGGAACTTGTGAATTCCTGGTCATACAAAGAAACGAATTTTAGTCACTTTTAAACGATTTGGCTATGCTTTAACCTAATGTAACTCCGTTATTTTTCTTCTACTTACAGAAAAGCAAATAATTAGACCACTTATCTTACTCAATAAATTATTATATCAATACTTTATTATAGAGAAATAGAGAAAGTTATGTGAATGAAATACAATTTTTTTTAACTTTGAATGTTAATCATTTGATCACTAACCTTCCGAATTTGAATTGCAGAATCGTTTTATTTTATAAAAGTTATAACAAGCTTTCACTAGAACAATGTTGACAAACCAGCAAAAGCTAATTTGTATCTTAGAATAAGCCATTTCTTCAATTTAGTTTTTCTATGAATGTCGAAATTATACTTACTCAGAAATTATTAAAAGCAGTTCCTTTATGAAACACAGCTATCGTGCAGTTTAAAATAAATATGTCAGTGATATATTGTAAAACGTATATTTGAGAAACAAAACCTGAAGTTAAGTAAGTTTTAATTCAGTATACAGACGAGTTCGCTAAGTTAAAGAAAGATTCCAATTTTTACTGTAAATGAATTTTGTCGTATCTCTTTCGTCTACCTTGGAGTCGGTCTGAATTAGTACCAGTGAAATACTTTAACAACAAACGTGTACATACCTCTTTGACTTTCTATGATGCACCGGCTATGCTCACCCATGTAGAACACACAAATTTGACTCTCACTGAGGGGGAAAATAATGACCGTGGAATGTCACACTGGGTAGACCCACAAATAGAAGTGCTTCACTTTAAATTCCTCAGATTTTATGCTGTTTATTGATGCTTGTTATTATTCAGACACTAATCCGTCGAGCGACTCCCGTCATAGTTCTTGTAGATGTAGAAATATATGCTTATAACTAGTGCTATTTCCGCGGCATACAAAGTTTCCCAATTTCTACAATTATCGATAGTTATCGCTTACTTCCCTATCACGCGAACTGCAATATTCCACATAAGAATGTCACCCAGTCGGGCAGCAACACTGCAGCATCCACGTACATACAATATACAGCCTATCGCATACAGCATAACGGCTATTTTCTTTTGTGCCGCTTTGCTTATACAACTAAGATATCCAATCTTAGGACTCAAGTCTGATTGGTTGCAAAGTAGCGCGAAAATAAAGTTGTCACGTGGTTAGTTTTGGAAATTAATTGTAATGTACTCACGTGACCGCTCTTTATAATGGAAGAGTCCCGAGCTACTATATTTTAGGGAAAAGACCTGGCTCTATAAAAGTTCATGTTACTTAGATCTTTATAGCGCTAAAACCTTGCTCTTACAAAAGCATTTGCGTTTCGGGATTGACAAAAGAAGCAACCTTGGCATATACAATAACAGCTTCTCAGCCTAAGGTTTTGTGTTCTGCAATCTGCCCAGTCTTGGCTGCTGAAGCAGATATATTTCTCATGTTAAACCTGGGCACAATAAAAATTAAAATAATAAAATACAAATCGTGCTAATATACTGTTGCAATTTTAAGAACATTTCTTTGACTATGAAGTTGTATAAATCACAATAATGTACCATCCTTTATGGCTTTTGGCTTCCTTGCATAGACAAAGTACGCCAAATTGGATTCATATCGTTAACTCACCATTAACATTATCATCATTGCTAACATCAAAGTTTTGGTCATTCAGTCGAGTGAATGTTCATATAAATGTTGAAGTTATATCAGAGGTGAAGAAGATGTCTTGTTTTCACAAGTCTCCAAATATGCTACAGAACTATCCCAGTCTGTAGCATATCAGAAATAAATGGACAACCAAATAGAGAGAGGATAGACCTTGTAAGTCCTTTTGTTGCCACACCTCTAGGGAGGTATTCATAGTATGAAGTATAGCACTGATAACGCAAATTAAAAAAAAAATGTTTTAATTCATTTCCTTACTTCAGTTTTAATTTTTAATTTTTTCAATTTTTATTTATTTAAGTACTACCTATTCTGGTTTTTTACCTTCTCACCATACTGCAGAAATCTATTGAAACTATATGAAATACTTTGTATTTTGGGTTACCAATTAAATGAAAAACAAGTGTTACACCCACATGATTTCTCTACCCGTTCTGCACACAAAGTATTCTTACAAAAGGTTATCTTTTCCCCACATCATGCTTATCAAGATAAGCGTTAGCATCAATGGTCTTACTACTTGTTTCCAAGTAAGCAGAAGTGAAACATGGCTAAAGATACATCTCCAGATTAGGCTACATAACCCAAGAACGTAGTTAATGAATGCTCAGTGTCGCACTGTCAAGTGATTAATACAGATTTTTGCGACATTAAATCTTGAGAACGCTAGTAACGAGCTGCTAAAGATCAATATTTTTATACTCTGGCAGCAGTTTTAAAGACATTCTCAGCCCTTTTTTCAACGTGCTTTGCTTTGACACCGACTTATCAGCACCTGATACACGTTTAACAATGCGTAGCTGCGTTATGTTTATCCGGGGACCATGCATCGCCGATCTCAAATTACTTATATCAGTCACGTGCACAATCTTGCAAATTATTTCGGTGTAGTTCATTAACACCCTATATATATAATGTTTACTAATAATATTTTCAGCAAATTTTATCCAGAATGAACAGCTTTGCTCAAGCTGTTAGAGCTATTTTTTAGAAAAACTTTTCCATTTGAACGGTGGTTTGTGGTGCGGGAATTTTCTTGAAAATCTTTGTGCGACACTTTTGAAAGATACTAAACTTAATTAACAAGTTTTGTATTCAACGCTCTTTTTTTTTTTTAAACTATATTGTCCACAAACATATACAGGGAACCTTTTCATAAAAGTGTTTTTTTAATCAGGAACCTCAATACATATATTTCCGGTGAAATCTCTGTATTGAATATTTAGGTAGAATACAGTTCCTTCTCTATCCACTATGTACAATGTATACACGTGCTAGAGAAAGTAATGAAGGTTATTTTAATGGAGAGAGCTACATTTTCTATTCTGATGTATTTAAAGTACACAAATGTGTTTATAAAGTATGTCGAAGAAAGTGAATGGTTTCCTTAATGATTTTTGTTTGTATTACCAGAGATTTTTGATAAAAAATTAATTATTATTGATAATACTTCCATAATAAAAGCCAATGTGGTAGAGATAGGTCATCAATACCAAAAACATCTTTAAGAACACACTTAGAATTAATAATAATGGCAATAATCGTTTATTATATTTTTACTATCTCTACCTTTTGACTATATGAGGTTCAGGAAATATAGATTTCACACAAGAATTCAATGTTTTTAAATCTCCTGAACGCAATAAAGGTTATTTTTTTAAATAATGTCCACGTGGCTGTTTGAACAATAGCTAAATGACAAGCTTAACATTGTATTTTTTTTTTCTTCTTTTTATTAAATATGAAAACAATAAATTATATTAAATTTTCATATTTTAAATAATATTTCACTTTTATTACAAAAATAACATTTTAATTTTTCTAAGAATCATTCTTTACCAAGAATCCGACAAGAGATTCCCTGAAAGTACCTCTCATTTAAAACTACTCTTTACATGGACAATCTTCGTTATTTATATCTCAAACACGGTTGTGACGATAGCAATGAAAATAACTATTTGACAAGTTCACATAAGAAATTAATTGTATATTTTAATATCAGATAAATATCTTATAAAGTCTCCTTCTGCTTTAACTCATTTCTATTATGTATTTGGAAAATTATAAGAGTAAGCGCAAATACTCTTCAAAGAAATTAATCTGCGGCCTTTACAAAATATTTCATGATTAATATTTTGACAAATAAATGAGTTGCCTAACAAAACATGTCTGAAAGTTTTTTTTTTCCCTTCGTAGCAGGCCGTTTCTAGGACAATGGACCGAGGATTTATTCTAATTAGATTTGGGTCTATTGTATTTATTCTTCCTTGCTTCCGATAAACATTTCTACATTTATATCATTCATTATAAGTATATAATATATAATTCCCTGGCACAGCTCACTAAGAGCCTTGGCCTACCGCCCGGCCGCTGCATCCCCCATTTAGGTGCAGGATGGGGTGCACTATTGGGGGGTGAGACGTGGTCAGCGCTTCGATCCCCTCGGCCAGTTAATGCGGTCTTTACGACCTGGAGCCGCTACTTCTCCATCAAGTAGCTCCTCAATTGACACCCCAGGGACCTGACGTGGCTGAGTGCACCCGGTCCAGGTAAACCCACGCTGGTACTGGGAATCGAACCCAGGTCTCCCGCTTGTCAAGCAAATAAGACGACCTTGTTGTAAGTGTAACCAAGGTTTATTCTTAATAACACAATGTCTATACAAAAATTTTTTCCTAAAAAAGGAAAATGTAAAGAAGTAACTTTTAAATAAATACTGCAAAATACGAGTTACAAATCTCTAACGTTTTAGTAAGCATAATCAATAATGAAAGGCATTTATATGACAATTGAGCCTGCAGGAATATTACTTAAGGGTTACTATTAAAGCCAGTAACAATCCATTCGTATGCCCATCCGGAGAAATCAACTTAAGTACGACAGTCGTAAAGTGAAATGAAGAGGTGAATGCCTCTGTGGCTTTTGCAGACACTTGTTGCTTTCAGCAATGACTAGGCAGGTCTCGGACGTTCAAATCCCCATTTCAAGCTCTAAATTGGAAAACTAGGTCCGTTATTGTTCACCTGTCTGCAGGCATTGCCGTTTTATATCCATATGAGTAATGTGTTAAGAAAATCTTATGTGTTATACTCGCATGACTTTCTCTAGCTGCTCTACAAACAAACTTCTTGCAAAAGATTATTCTTCTTTCTACATAATGCTAATCGGCATATTAGCAGAAAGTTCTTATTACTCCTTCCTTATAAAAGTTCTATTATTTTAAAAGCTGTCTTATGCGAGAGCCATTGCAAATCGCTTCTTTGCTTGGCCAGGAGTAGAACAAAATAAAAACGGACACTTGCTGCCTGAGAAAAGTGTAAGTATTTTACAATTTAAACTAATAACAAGGAATAACAAGGAAATCGTTAACTTAACGAAAAAAATGTATATGACATAAATTGTTTATTTTAACTAGATCTACATTTTTTGTGTAGTAAGTTTTTGTCTATCTCTACGGTTTACTGATTATACAAAATACAGCAACGTTAAACCAGAATAAACTGATCTTCAGAAGTTATTCCCAGAAAATTCAAGATATACATATTATTTGTGATGGAAATGGCTTTAATATGTGGTATTTTAATCAAAATCGTTAAGAGCCATTTTTAAGAAAAACAAAATTTCCAAAAATGTTTCCACGTAAAGGGTAGTTAGGGTTAGGGGATTTTCTTCGTGTGGCAGCCTTGAAAGATACCAAACTTAAATACCAAGTTTGGTATTTAACCGCCTTGTCGTTTTTGAGCTATGCTGTCCGCACACGCACACGCACACAGACTGACAGACATACTGACCTACACACACACACGGACCTTTATCTGAAAATTCTTTCCTCTTTTGGATTCAGGGGGCCCTAAAACATATATTTCGGGTGAAATCTCGGTATCGAATTTTTGGGTGGAATACAATACCTTCTCTAACCACTATGTATATTGTACATACGGGGCAAGAGAAAGTAATAAAAAGGTAGGAAAATATGTGTTTTTTATGTTCTCTAAGTTATAAAAACAGCTTATAGTTCCAATTCTTAAATGACTAGATACTATGTACAAGGCCTGGATATTAGAACACAAACATGATGTTTTAACAGAATATAACTACTAAATTGGCTTTCAATTTTCATTGAGAACAACCACCATGATGCAAGAAGAATGCTTTCACATGAGCTTTAACCCTTTGTTGCCTGTCGGTTCCTTAAATTCCGCTTGTTTTAAGCGTAACTATACAAATAGGGTGGTACTCTAGGATTAATTTCATGTTATACTAACCTTCAACCATAAACGACAAGTAATCAAGACTGTTTTATTTTGTAAAAATATATACAATTTTTGCCCTAAAATTGCAGTGTTTTTAAATAAATAAAAGAGTAAAACCCACAAAACCACAGTCAAATGTAGGTAACCCCACTAGCTTCCAAGCATCACGCCGATTATTTCACTTGGGCTCTTCCCGTCCTTTACTACAGTCATTGGCATTTGAACTTGCAACATTGGGCTTTGAATGGGTGGTCAGTCCATTACTAACACTCATTGCCATTTGAAAACTTATTTGGTGGTCCCTTTGGCAGGATTATAAAAATTGGTTTAGAAGAATTTAGACCTTTAATTGGGAAGAAAACGATTAATAAAGGATCTACATTTATTTTCATTTCTATTTTCTCTATGAATTTATATAATAATTACGTAGGTTTATTTCCATGCATTTTTAATAGAACTCCAGTTTTAAACTTGAATTAAAGGAAAAACGGCATATGTAGTATACCAATGCAGGCAAATAAGAGTTAATCTTCGGGTGTAACCTCTTTCCACCAAGCAATGAGTGGACCCATTTCTGAGTTGGAGGCAGAGGACGGTGTCCGTTGCTTCTGATAGTAAGGGTGGTGGTAGAATAAGAGAGCATGCCTTTACCGTGCACTACAGCTGCTACGGCTAAGCTCCTTACAATCCTTCAAGAGTTGCCTGGACTTCAAAATTTCAACCCCAAATAAATATTTTGAAAATTAATTGCACCAGCGTTGCTCAAGGGCCGTTGCACCATTACTGGCAACCGTTGGGGAGCACACTTGCTACCTCCTGTCACTCCCCAGCCTCATTTTCACCCGCCATCCTGCAAACCCCACTTTACCGTCAGCAGGTGGCTAAATTCTCACGTCTAACTCACCGTCGGGCTGCCCTCAGCCTGCCAACTGCTCTTGTCGTGTCTGAACAACGTTGAGCCTTTGGGATACTTCACATTAGCAAGCCAAAGATGAAAACCAATTTAAAAAATCTGATGTGTACCATTCACATGACTTTCTCTATATCCCTGCAACAAATTATTCTTAAAAAGTTTATACTTCTATTTACTTTATGCTAATCAGAAAAAGTTAGCAGAAATAGTTTTATTACTTGCTTCCTTGTAAGTAGAAGCGAAATAAGGGAGTACTATAGGTTAAAATGAAGGCCAAATGCTGGTTGCTATGTGACTGGTATTCTTTTGTTTGTATGGACAGGAGTTGACAAATTCCTGTATGAGAAAGTACAAGTTTTTCAAAGCTGAAACCAAGAAAAACGAATATCTCAAAATCAATCAACTCCACGAAAAAAAATGTATGTAACATAAATTGTGTGTTTTAGCGTGCTCTACATTTTTTGTGGGTTAAGTATTTGTCCATCTCTTACGGTTTAGTAGTTATGAAAAATTTATCCAGAATAAAGTAGTCTTCAGAGGCTAAAATTCAAGATATACATCTCATTTGTCAGATAAATGTCTTGTTAATATGAAATTTTAATCAAAATCCTCAGAGCCATTTTTGAGAAAATCACAATTTTCGAAAAAAGTTCCATGTAAAGGGTAGTTGTGGGTGGGGGGATTTTTCTCAAAAATCTTCGTGCCGCATCCCTGGAAGATACTAAACTTAAATACCAAGTTTGGTATTTTACCAACTTTTCGTTTTTGAGTTATGTTCACGGACACACACACACACACACACACACACACACACACACACACACACACACACACATGGACCTTTTTGTGAAAATGCTTTTTTTAGTTACAGGGGACCCTAAAACATATATTTCTGGTAAAATCTCGGTATCGAATTTTTGATGGAGTGCAATACATTCTCTATACACTATGTCCATAGTGAGTATAGAGAAAGTAAAACCGGAAAACTAACCAAGGACTCTCGTCAAGTTACTTGTGAAGGAAACCACTGGTCTACACCGCCGTCCAAAGAACGGATGATGGAGTTGTGTTAGTCCACAGAGAATGTGTGTTACGTTCCTATAACTTCCTTGACTTCTATAAACTATTGTTATAGAACCTTTCTCTTCTATCTATTATCAGTTGAAATACACATGTATTGCACATAAGGATACCATAGGCGTAAGCGATATTCACATTTGTATGGAGCACGTCGCTCTTCATGACTATGAAATTCCATTGTGTTTGCATGACCCCGAGAAAAACAAACAGCAAGTTTCCCTTTGAGAATCATATATATATATATATATATATATATATATATATATATATATATATATATATATATATATATATATAGAATATCTTGTTAATGGTGAACGGTACAGCAGATTTATTGTGATATGAACTTGTGATTTAACGTTATCTACATTTTCTGTGTAGGTAGTAAAATTTTGTCTGTCTCTTTATCAATTATATAGTAGTCATTCAGAATCACGAGAACTTTGAGGTTATTTCAATAAAAGTCTTACACACATAATATATATACTGTATCAAATTCATAAGCATTTAGTATTTTAATTGAAATCCTTAAAACCGTTTAAAGATGGCCAAATACAAATTTTCAGAATTTATGATTTCTTTTACTGCATTACAGTTCATAGATGCATAGTGTCGCTACACCATGCGATTATAATCGCAAAATCTGACTTGCTTCGTAAGCCATAGCTGATTGTTGGCACCCATTGTTACCTATGCGAGTGGACTCGTGTGTTGTCGGAAGGTACTTTGAATTCGAAGTACGGCATTGTTATTCCTGAGTGAGTTTCTAACACCTGCGCTGGTTGGCACGTGCGACTGCTACTAGAAGTTTCCAGCCACGTGACCGAGAGGTATAAAAAGGGTAAAGAAGCGTGCCCAAAGTTCAGTTCAAATTGGAACTGCTTAGTGTGCACTTGAGTGAGTTTCGACGGGAAATTTGTAACAGGGGTAGTAGTACTCGTAGTGAACATCGAAAGAAAACTATTTGCCAGAATTGTTATGAAAGCATTAAAGAAAGACAGATATTAGAGAGCAGATTTTGATTGTAATCAATTAGTGGAAGAAATAAAGAGTTATTGAAGAAAAATACACTGACACACACGCATATACATGCACTACTCACAATCATGGACCGTTTTCTAAAACTGCTTTCTTTTGTGTTCCGTAGGTCTTAAAATTTATGGCGAAGTCTCATCAATTTTTGGTTGGTATAGATATAAAACTTGCTGTTAATTAATTAGGTATGTGCCAGAAAAGTTAATAAACTAACTCTCATGTTATATTATGTTCTAAACAATATCGTTATTCAACATCTCGTTTTTGTTTAAAAGTGTTTCTGGGTATGAAAATGTTTTCGTAACCTGTTTAATAAAAAATTATTATAATTTTTAGTCATCCTTTCTCGCGATCGATTACACTTATGGTAGTTTCTTACTTAAAGTGTGGTAAATACGCCTATTAGTTTCATTGTTGGCATTCCTGCTTCCCGTCTTTTAGAGGCGGGAGCTGAGACTTTTCTACCGCAAAAATGGCAGTGACATGCGATGAAAAATATTATGCAGTCTTGAAATTCGTGTCAACAAATCTTCAGCTGAAATCTATCAGTGTTAGAAGGCCTATAAAGGGACTGTTCTTCCCCACTGCATAGTTCGAAAATTGCTCAAAGAGTGGAGACAATCAATTTCAAAGTAAGATGAACCCGGCACTCCGGTTACTGCTCTTATGGAAGAAAACATCAACACCGCTGCTGTCACTATGCGAGAACATCACGAATAACCTTACGATCACTTTCATTGGATGTCACCCAATACTGGAGAGAATTTACTCTCGGAGGTTTCCAAGGCTACTCATTCCCGAACAAACAGACCTTCGCGTGTAGGTCTGCATGAAATATTGAAGTCAATGTTAGAGGAAGATCCGGAGTTTCTTCCATCACTGCTGATGAAACTTGGCTACTCATTTTGACACTGAGAGCATACAGCAAAGCTCAGTGTGGAATCCTCCTTCCCTCAGAGAGGCTCAACCCTACGTATCAGATAAACAAAATAAATTGTTCTCCTTTATTGTGTACTGATAATCTAAGGAAATGATTCTACCTTATGTTTTAGCTGTTTGCACCACGCTGTAGTTATTTGAAGTTATTTGCGGTACTAGATTTGAGTTAAACACGGCTAACAAACTTCTCTTAAATACTTAAATTAGGAGTACATTCTAGTTATGTATCCAATTTGATTGCTTAATAATACTTTATTTTTATTGAAGGAAAATGTATATTGTAATAATCACGGTGGACCAACTAATTTAAGACTGTTTAATATCTGCAAAACAAACTTTGTAGAAATAAATGTTTTGATTAAAAACTCATTAATATTATGAGGAAAAGTAAATGTCATTATTTGTGTTTTATTTGGAGGACATGTAAGGCTATATTAGAGCTTTATTTAATTGTTTTGAGAACTAAAAAAACATTTTTATAAAGCACTTTACAGCTGCTCTTATACCAATGTAAATAACAACGAAAATTCTGAATGACTGAGTGTAAGGAACGCAAAAAATGTAATTGGCGTGTTATTCATGGACGCTCTTTAACTGTTGTGGTTCTCAGCGTTCCATTCTAAATTGGTCGTGAAAGGGAGCTTAATTTTGCTCAGAGGCCTCTCTATCAGACTTAAGGTTCTTTTACGTGCCGTAAATCTATGATACGGGACCAACGTCTTTACTTCCTAAATTCTTACATTCACATGTATTTCTCTTGCAACTATTATTTTCTGTAGCACGTAATACAATGTTCATAGTAACTAAGAAGGTATTATATTCCACCCAAAAATTCAATATGGAGATTTCACCGGAAATATAGCCGGATTGCATAGCTCAAAAATGAAGAGACCGTTAAATACCAAATTCGATATTTATGTTTCGTATCACCCAAGGATGCGACACGAAGATTTTCAAGAAAATCCCCCCTACCACAAACTACATTTACATGGAACAATTTCTGAAATTGTTTTTTGCAAAATGTCTCTAACGATTTTTATTAAAATGCAGTATATTAAAGATATTTACATCATAAATAAAATGTATATTTTGAAATTTTTAGGAATAGTTTCTGAAGACCTCGTTCTCTGAGTTCTGCAGAATTTTGCGTAACTGTTAAACCGTAAAAGATAGACACAAACTTACCACAAAGATGTAGATCTCGTTAAAACACATGATATATGTTATATGTTTTTCTTTAAACTCCCTATATTTTCTCAAACAGCACCATGCAAAATGAACCACCGAATCTCAATTGTTTCACAGAGTGACCAGCTTTTAAGATGTTTAACTATCGCTTTATCCTAATGTATTCGCTTATTTCCCTTCTACAAACAAGGAAACAAGTGATAAGACCAATAAACTAATGTTTGTCTCGATTAGAATGATGTAGATAAAATAGTAATATTTATTAAGAATAGTTTGTATATGGAATAGCAAGAGAAAGGTATGTGAATGTAATACATCAGATGTAACTACTTTCTCTACACGTACTATGTACATAGTGTATAGAGAAGGTATTGCACTCCACCAAAAAATTCGATACCGAGATTTCACCGGAAATATATGTTTTAGGGTTCACTGTATCCAAAAAAAGTATTTTCAGAAAAAAGGTGCGCGCGCGCGCGCGCGTGTATGTGTTTCCGTGTGTCTGTGAACACGATAACTCAAAAACGAAAAATCGGTAAAATATACCAAACTTGGTATTTAAGTTTAGTATCCTCCAGGGATGCGACACGAAGATTTTGAGAAAAATCCCCCCACCCCAAACTATCCTTTACATGGAGCTTTTTTCGAAAATTTTGATTTCATAAAAATGGCTGTAACGATTTTGATTAAAATATCGTATATTAAAGAGATTTACCTGACAAATAAAATGTATATTTTGAATTTTCTGAGAATAGCCTCTGAAGACTACTTTATTCTGGGTCAATTTTACGGAATTTTGCAGAACTGCTAAACCGTAAGAATTAGATAAAAACTTGCTGCACAGGAAATGAAGAACTCGTTAAAACACACAATTTATGATATACACATTTTTTTCGTAGAGTTGATCGTTTTTGAGATACTCCTTGTTTTTAGTTTCAGCTATGAAAAACTTACTTTTCTCATATAGGAATTTGGCAGCTCCTGTCCATACAAACAAAGGAACATCAGTCACATAGCAACCAGCTTAACACTATCACTTTAACCTATGATACCCTCTTATTTCGCTTCTACTAACAAGGAAGCAAATAATAAGACTATTTCTGCTAATTTTGTCTGGATTAGATGAAGTAAATGGGTTAATTTGTTGCAGTGATGTAGAGAAAGTCATGTGAATGTAACACATCAGATTTTTTTTTTCTACAAACTGTCCTTGCACTCTCTATCTACATTATATTTATTGGGATAAATATTTGCAGAAATTGATCCATCGCTCATTTTATTGACGGGGTACAACACACCGCAATAATACCCAAATGAATTCGGTTGTTATATTATACTAAAAATGCAATTATATTTCTAGATGTTGTCTGAAACAATGATTGCTAATGGCACATAAAAAGAAGTTACAAGTATGGAAATTTCAAACTATACCAACTAATCTTGAAAACGGTTGATGCCAACCCAGATATATGAACTACCCTTTACATGGATTAGATTTCGAAAATTTTGATTTTCTCAAAATGGCTCTAACGATTTTGATTAAAATATCGTACATTAAAGATATTTACCTGACAAATAATATGTAAATCGTAAGAGATAGACAAAGACTTACCACACAAAAGATGTAAAGTGCATTAAAACACGCAATGTATGCTACAGAATTTTTTTTCGTGGAATTGATCGTTTTTGAGATATTCCTTGATTTTGGTTTCAGCTTTAAGAAAAACTCGTATATTCCTCATACAGGAATTTGTCAACTGCTGTCTGTACAAAATAAGGAACTTCAGTCACATAGCAACTAGCTTTTGACTATCACTTTAACCTATGGTACTCCCTTATTTCGCTCCTACTTACAAGGAAGCAAGTATAAGACTATTTCTGTTATTTTTTTTTCGATAGGCATGAAATAAATAGAAACAGAAGCTTTCTGACAACAGTTTGTTACAAAAATGTAGAGGAAGTCAGGTGAATGGAACAGATCAGACTTTTTCCCCTTAAGAAACTACTGGGCCCTTAGTGCAGTGGCAGTAGACTATGTTTTGCGTTTGTACACTTTTCATAGGTTGATGACTTTATCATAGTGTCGAGTTGGACTGTATTTGTCATTAATAGTGGAACCTTAAGGTTTATTGTTTTATCTCTTATCACCATTGTTTTAGTGGAAACCCTTTATTTATTTTGTTATCCAAACTATTCTTAGGAAGATGATCAATTACCTTTATCAAACCTTTTCATAGATTAATATAGCTATTGTAGGTTCATGATAGGTAGAATAATTGGTTATATGAAGTTACCATCCTTGGGAGATACTGAACTTAAACATCAAATAAGGTATTTAACGACTTTTCATTTTTGAGCTATACTGCCCAAGGACGAGCGCGCGCGCACACACACACACACACACACACACACACACATATATATACACACACTCACAGACATACACACAGACCCAGCCATTTTTCTAAAAGTGTTAATTTTATTCAAGGGGTGCCAAAACATGTATTTCCGATGAAATCACTGTATCGAATTTTTGGGTGCAATATAATACCTACTCCATGCACTATGTACATAGTGTATGTATAAAACGTAAAACTGATTATTTTTTTTGGATACAGGGGACCCTAATACGTGTATTTCGGGTGAAATATCGTTATCGAGTTTTTGGGTGGAGTGCAATACCTTCTTATATATATGAGGTGTGATAAAAAATAATGGGCATTTTTTAATTTCTGGTGCTTTATAAAACCGACTTTAAAACTTTTTTTTATCTTGTAGGTATAATGTTCCTGATGAATGTTTGTGTGTCCAATTGTTTTACATACTTAGTTTATTGTTGACAGTTAAAAGGTGATACGTGTTTTCGAAGACTCAGCGAATTTGCATTAAATTGTGCTTGAAAAATGTAGTAAAGTTTACGAAATGTTAGCTTGGCTTTTGGCAAATCTACTATGAGTACGAAAAAGGGTTTCAAGTGGGTATCGATGTTTCAAAGAGGGTCGAGAAGAGTCTGAATGCAACATCACTGTACGTCCAAACACATGAATTACTGACGACAATGTGGAAGGTGCAAAGAGATGGTTCTGCCTATGGTTATGTAAAGAATACTACCTAGAAGTTATGCGCCGTTTGCATGAAGTAATTCGAAGAAAACAGCCAGAATTTTCGCAAAACCACTCATGGATAGTGTTCCTGCTCACATATCAGCGCTTGCTTGTGATGTTTTGGCAAAAACCAGAAAGGTTAAGTTGCCTCAGCCATTTTATTCGCCGGACATGCCTTCTTTCCATTCTCGAGGCTGAAGAGAACATGAAAGAAGGTCGTTTAGCCACTATTGGTGAGCTAAAAACAGAAATGCTGAAGTGCTGAACACCATAAGGAAAAGTGAATTCCAGAGTTGTTTACAAGATTGAAAAAAGTGCTGGCAGAGGTATATTATATCTGAGGGATTTTATTTTGAAGCGCACAAAGTTTATGTAGATGCATAAATAAAGATTGTTTAAGATTGTCACACCTCCTAAACTGTGAAGACCGATCACTATTACACTACGACATGTTTGCTCCATTACAGGACCATAATATCAAATACAAGACTGTGGTTAAAGTTGTATGACTTATTTAGCCAGCTTTGCTCACAGCGGAAAATTGAGCATTAGGAGGAAAGCGAGGCGTTATAGACTTTCATATCTATTGAGCATGCCATAACAAACCGCATCAACACCACTGAATGTTTTATTGAAGAACCACCAGCTCTTTGAGAACTTGTAAGGCAGTATTCAAATGTACGTGAAAGAGATTTCGCTTTCTCTTTGAAAATGAAACATCTGTGTCAGTGATAAAAGTGAAAGCTCCGACTTGTGAGATTATTCACAGTACATTAAACTTCAGAATCAAAGCAGTTCTCAAAGGTAGAGACTGTATTATGTTAATGTAATGATGTCAAGATGGCGTGGAAATAGAAACACTTTTCAAATACTTGGATATAGTAATGTTGTCTCTTACATAACATCTTTAGCGGTGTGTAGAGGTACTAAAATGTTTAAAACTGCGCTAAAAATCTGATGTGCTCCATTCATATAAATTTCTCTACATCTCTGTAACAAATTATTGTTAATATACTTATTCTTCTATCTATTTCATGGTAATTGAGATAAACATTAACAGAAACGGTTTTGTTACTTAGGTTCCATATAAGTAGAAGTGAAATAAGGGATACACTACGCTAAATCGACACTCAAATATTTTAAAATGTGGTTGTATGATATAGAAATCGGTTTCTTTGCGTGGCTAGGTGTTGACAAGTTCCCGTATGAGATAAGTATGGTTCAAAACTGAAATCATTAACAACGAATATGTCATAAACGGTCAACTCCACGAAAAATATGTGTATAACGTACTTCGTGTGTTTTAGGTGCTCTAAATGTTTTGTTAAGTAAGCTAATGTCTATCTCTTATGGTTTACCACTTATGTAAAATTCCACAAAATTCATCCATAATAAAGCAGTTTTCAGAGGCTATTCCCAGAAAATTCAAGATGTACATTTTATTTGTAATGTAATCTTTAATTTGCGATATAATAATCGAAATCGTTAGCCATTTTTGAGAAAATAAAAATTTTCGAAATTTTTTCCCATGTAGAGGGTAGTTGAGGGTGAGAGGATTTTCTTGAAAACCTTCGTATCGCATCCTTGAAAGATACTTAACTTAATTCCAGTTTTCGTTGAGCTAAGTTGCCCATAGACACACAGATGCACGCACATAGGAGGTCTCAAATCATATTTTCGGTGAAATCTCAGTATTGAATTTTTGGGTGCAATACAATAACTTGCTTCTCTGTACACTATGTACATAGTACGTGTAGAGAAAGCAATAGTCTTATGCGTACTCTCACAACATGTTGTATGTATATGTAAGATAACATAGGAAACTGCATAACCGAATTGATGATTCTTTCATCATTGAAAGGCACTGTTACTGTCGATAGATTTAACCTATAACACAACTTCCAATTCCCATTCCAAAATAATTACTAAGAGACTGAAACAATATCGTTAAGATCTGCTAATAATATTCGTAACAAATGAATACATATCATTAAGAAAAATAAAGCGTTGAAAGGCCTGCTGCAGTCTCATGAATTAAATGTAGCTGTGTGTATCTTTTCTCGCCCTAACAATGTTTCTCCTGCCTATGGGGTTATAGTTTCTAACGTGGTAATCTTCTATTCAATCTACGTTTCCTTCCAGTTTGTTATATATTGGTGTATTTTCTCAGACACCAAAACAATGCAAAATTCTTTTCTAGAAAGACAATATTTATTAAAAATACTAATGATTAAGTATCTGAAAATTCCATTCATATTAATTTCTCCACAAACTATTGCTACATAGATTATTCCTTTGCATCCATCGTGGTAATTGAGATAAACATTAACAGAAATGTTGCATTAATTCCTTTTAAGTAAAAGGGAATTCAGGAAGCACACTAGCCTAAGCGATTGTTTTTAGAAAGCCGGTTGCTATATGAAACAATTGAAATACGTTTTGGCTTTGCACTGCCAGGAGTAAAACAAAAGAGACTTGCAACGAAAAATGACCTCCCGTTTGAGAAAAGTATAAGTCGCTTAAAATTGAAACCAATAACAAGGAATATTATGGAAGCGCTCAATTCTACAAAAAGTGTATATATTGTGTGTTCTAACGAAATATACATTTTTTGTGTAGTAAATTTTAGTCTATATCTTATGTTTAACTATTATTCAACATTGATTCAGAATGGAGAGATTTTCAGAGGATATTCCCAGAAAAGTATAGAGGTACATTTTATTTATCATATAAATATCTTTAATATACAGTATAAAGCGATTTTTGAGAAAAAAATTTCAAACCTTTTTCCATGTAAAGGATAGTTTGGGGTAGGGGAATTTTCTTGATAATCTTCATGTCCCATTCTTAAATACTAAATATGGTATTTTATGAGCTTTTCGTTTTGAACTATGCTGTCCACAGACACGCGCGCGCGCGCGCGCGCACACACACACACACACACACACACCGATCTTTTCTAAAAATGAATTTTTGTTTGGGTTTCAGGAGTGCTCAAAACATAGCCGGTTCCCATGGCGTCTCGCTTTGGTGCTTCGTAGCGCAGGGGATCGTGAGTTCGAGTCCCGCCTTGGGCATGGGTGTTATATGTTTGTGTGTGTATCAAAATAAAACAGCAATACTGTAATCATGCAGCGAAAGAAAGTAAAAAACAAATACAAAAAAATAATGACAATAATAATAATATAGGTAAATAAAGGTAGGGTATACAGAAAAAAAAACATGTAGGTATGTCCCGTGAATTCACGGTATTATGTCCGGTGAAATCACGGTATCGAATTTTTAGGTGGAATTCTTCTATATGCACTATGTACATAGTACGTGTAGAGAAATTAAAAATTAATATTTATGATAAAAATAATAAATTCTGAATTAAAGTCAACCTCTATTTATAAAACATGAAGGGATTTAAACAATTAAATATAAAGCATATCTCAATGTTGTAATAAACTTAATGGATTAAAATAATCATTTGCATGATTTCTAATTATTGACGTCAAAATAATCTCGTCACTTCTCCTATTATATAATATATAGCCCGCGATGCTGCTTAGGAATCTCTTCTCTGTTTTGTTTTTCTGTCTTCATTTGTTCAAAGTCTCCAACATATTTAAACATACAGCAGCATGAGCACTACCATTACGTTGTGTAATTTTAGATTAGTTTATTGCCTAGCAGCTTTAAGGTTTCGTTTTATTGTGTAATTAAATTATAGTTATATAATTAAGTCTTCAGATCTTATTTATAACGTCTTCATTTTTAATTTACAAAATATTTCAGCATTGGGAGTTGAAATTATTCGCTTGTATCATATTTTCTTCTAAAATTATATTTTCTAAATTTGTATAAGCCCATTTAAAGGTCAATATTTCTTTTTAGTAGTTGAAATGTTCAGGTATTGTTTTTACATAAGTTATTTAAATGCCATAGGACTTTTTGTAAATTATCTTCCGAGGTACATATTAGAACATGGCCATCTGCACATAAAACAGTATTAACCAAAAATTAAATAAAGTAAATACATATTGCACAAAATTGTGATTCTATTTCCTTTTACAATTCGTTTGTAGTAACTTGTGTCCGCTTCCGACTGCACTCGGCTTTCTGACTCAACTCAATCCTCCAAAGACTTTAACATTGTTACTTTCGACTTTTGGAGCTCTTCCTTTTATAGTCCCATAAACAAAGGAATGTTCTCAGAAAAGGCGGCTTCTCTGACACATGTTGCCAAAGAGGTTTCAAAGCTGGAGAAAGGCCTATACAAAGTTTTTTGTTTTTGTTTTTTGTTTGGCAATTATTGCATAGGTTCATATAATCTGAAAGCCATTTTGAGTAGACGATATGTCCTAAGGGTGTCAGACAGTTGTAATAAAACAATAAAAGAGGAGGATTCATTTAAATATAAACGATTTTAGGCCGCGCCGTGCGTCCTGGGTTCGATCCCAAGCGACCGCATGTGAGATTTGTGGTGGACAAAGCGGCGCATGGGCGGATTTTCTTCGGGTTCTCCGGTTTTCCCCGCCATCGCATTCCAGTGGTTCTCCATCCTCATTTCATATATCACCAGTGCCATGGCCTGCGGTGCCACAAGCAGTAAAAACGGGATTGAAACTACCAAAAAAATTATTTTATATAAAATTAGAAATAAACTGTTTATATTGTAAAGTTTATTTACTAATTAATTGTTTAAAATATTTAAACAATAATAACGGATATTTAAGTGTATATGTAATAAATAATAAATATTACAAAGATTGAAATAAATAAGATTTATATTTTGGAAAAATGGTGAAGTTTTTGTGTATGTACATAGTTTAAAAATGGTGTTGGTATATGTATGTGTGTGTTTGTTTTATATGTTTTATATATTTCATTTTTATTTTTGTTTATTGCTTTTATTTTATATTTTATTTAATAAATTAAATATTTTTAAATCTAAAAGTATGCGTATATTGGTAAAATGAGAAAAAGGATCTGTCATATAAATTGGTTTTAAAAATTAGGTGTCCGGTTTAATACTGCAGATTTTTATATGTATATAATTGCTACAACCCAGGTGGCGTACTTTCACTCAAGCTCCGCTTGCACACGTGGTCATATATAAAACAATACAGGTGACTGTTTTGCGCACGTGGTCTACAGCTAATAATCAAGGCGGTTATATAAAGGCGCGTTCAACCAACTTCTTCGCGCACGTGAATCTTTGGAAAAGGCAACATAGAATAATAATGGCAGTAATTGAGGTGTTGAAAACAGGGGTGCACCTAATTTCCTCTCCTACCTGGGTAATTTGCTTAAGAACTGGCTTAACGACTTTTTTTTTCTGATTTCTTAACGTTCTTTAACCTGGCTGGGCATATTAGACGATGAACAAAATTGTTGAAATGATGCGTAAATGATCTCGGGGTTTATAGAGCTTAAAATACTCGACATTCGTCTTCTCAGAATAAGGGAAAATCCTGAAAAAAACCTTATTCGGGTAACCCATCCTAAGCGAGATTTGAGCTCGCAACCTATCAATTGTGAGGCTGACACGCTGCTGAACTATTTGTTCAAAAGTTTCTCTAAAATATGGAGAAACCAATTAGTATGCCACAATAAATGTTTGAAAACAGTAATGCTACAACGCTCATGTTCACTGCAATTTCGCCATCAATTTGCACGGTAAGACAAAAGTTGATCATATTTAAATTTACTTAAAATTGAGTTCTCTGTAATGCAAGGTATTTGTCACTAAGGGGAGTCAAAATGCGCTATCTTGCCAATGCTAAAGTTTGACCTACTATCTCAATATTTAAGATAATTAAGATAATGGGCAAAAACTTTCAATCCATATTCAGCAATATCTTTACGTTGATTGATAAAAAATAAAGTACATCTGTTCATTAGAAGGAAACGTATGCTTTTTTAAATAAAGCTCTTAAACCTTTATTAAAAATGATGCTTTTATATTTTAATAAAATTAATAACGTATATACGTTAACACTTTTGCGTTAGAATAAAGCATATTTAGGTGCAAATATGAGGTAAAAACTTCAGCCCTTAATGGTAATTAGTTTCTGAGACAATCTGGCATTTGTATAGAAAATTTTTCTTCTTCAGAAATTGCTTTCAAACATAAAATTAAAAAAAGAAGAGTAACCTAACTTTCCAAACACAGCTTGGTAGAACTACGAAACTTTCACATGAAGGAAACATCAGTGAAATGCCAATCCTGCGAGTAGTTAAATTAAAACTTTCCCATCAAAATAAGAAAAAGATCTCTTCTCTAAAGTTAATCATTACAAAGTTATTCATATTTAATTAAGTGAGTGTACCAGAGTGTTCTAATGTGTTATTTTCAACACTATTTACAATTGGCGTACCTCTATGAAAGCTACACCAAAATGAGCGAGAGATTCCAATTATTAATATGCAATTAAAACTTCAAAATGGAAAAGAATATATGAAAATCTGATTTCGACTTCCCCTAAGGTAAGACAAGTTTTATTACAACAGGGTCAGTTCTACTTCATCACTGAGCGCACATTGTGCAACGACACCCTGCTTGCCGTTGTTGGTTGTGAAGATTTTTCTGCACTGATAGATAAAATCGAGACAAAGCATGGGGGCGATAACGTCGTTACGGGTTCATATCCCGGGTGCGGATTTTGGTTATTAGGAATGGTGTGGATTTGTGGGTGCCCTAGCTCATGATTTTTACTAGCTGGTACGACACAAGAGCTTTATTCAGTTAGTTCGGCCTTTTTCCGCCGTCGAACACACACGCATTCATCTTAATTTTCTCCTGTGAAACTATACTTTCCCACCCGCAACTATTGTTGCTTATTAATTTCGATGCAGATACATCGCCCGTACTCTGGTCTGTATTATAACTATTTCACTCGCAACTCAAGGTAGCCTGTTCGGCTCCACCACGGACCCTAAATATCACATCTTGGTTCTGGCAATCTTCTGTGCCAAGCGCCTCAAAAATCTTCCCCTTCACCAGCGGTAGCATCTCTTTTCCCGTTAAGTTCCCTCTGGTAGTGTATTCTCATCCCCTTCGGTTCAATGGCCCACCCTCTTAATGGTATTTTTCGGGGTCGTTCGCCGGCTCGTGACAACTCTGCTACTTATACGTGTTTGAAATCTTTCTTCCCTTCCCATTTTCAATGTACATTTATATTTCCCTTCTTGATATAATATATATTATTAGCTATGATCTTTCTTTCCCTTATGAATAACTCTTAGTACTGTCTCAAGCACTGCACGAAGGCATTGGCAAGCAACCCGTTGCTACTTAGTGGTTCATGCGAGGGAGGAATAAGAGAAAAGACACGAAGGGCGACCAGATCCGAATGACGAGTGTGGAAGCATGAACGGGACCCTTAACCTTTCCAGATAGGACGTATCCTACTTCTCTGAACACATCCTACAACGCAACCTACAAGCTCTTGAACCGCCGATTTATCCCCGAAGTATCCCGATTGGGATGCACCAGGAAGAAACCTTTACTAAGCCACCACCCAGATGTAACTCGCCGAACACCGTTTTCTGGTCGTTCAACCCAAGCAACTGAAGAACACAGAAAATAATGGACAGAGAAGGTGTGGGAGAATATGAATCCTTCCAGAAGTCATTCAAACAATCTTATGGGTCAGAGTGGATGTCACCGGGGATCAACCCAGGACCTCCTGAACGTGAGCCAGAATTCTTACTCGGTTTTAGTAATTGATAAACTCAGAGGTACTAGAAACGACTTTCTCCAGTTTACTTTCACAAATCCTTGTAATCAAAGTTAGGATGTGAAGATGGGAGGAATGGAGGGGACAAAACAAATTGGTAGTCTCCGAGTCGCGTCACTGCAGTAGAAATAACAATTGACAGTCAGACGAGGTCCGCACCGTCCAGCTCGCGTCGCCCAGCATTAGGGTTGGGAGAAAATTGGAGCTCCACGTGACCCCGGCCCTATGTGTGTGTTACGGTAGTTAACTTGATTCTCAATCAAATCCTCTCTCTCCTTTCCTCTCATTCTCCCTTTTTTTGTTCGAGTAACTCCGGTTCATTAATTGTAATTAACTCTATACTCCCCTGTTTTCTGTCTTCTTCCGCTGAAACTTTTATTTCTACCCAAGTCCTTCTAAACGAAGCCTGGTAATGTAGCTGCAGTGTTTTGGAGACGTATTTCTGCACGGTAATGGGATTAATTGTGTAACTCAGGGGCGGAAAACAAAGACCCTCGGCGCCGCGTCATGCAGGCTAATAAGTTAAATGTAGGCTTTCACTTCACATAAACCAAAGGACTACTTTTAAAAAATCTATTTTAGTCAAAAGTCCTTAGTAAACTCTCATAGAGTTCCTCTGCCCATGAGCACTTTGCATAAATCCCTTACATATACTGCGTATACAACAAGCAGCCGAACTGCTCCGTGTTTGATGTGTGTAGATATACTTCTGTGAGCTAAAAGAGTTGCAGAACTCAACGGGGTTATTTTTGCAGGTTCTCCTCTGGCGGGTTGTGTACTACAACTTGTTTAACGTACGAAGAGGTGTGCACGCGAGCTTACATATTCAGTTTTAGTCTAAGGCTCTGGTAGCCACTGTGCTAAGGAGACGACCGTTAGGTTAGGTTAGCTGTATATAAATGAACTGGAACAAAATAAGGGGTAAAAATGGACTTTCTGAAAATCGGTTCTGCTTTCCATTGCGAAATGCACAGTCATCCGTTCGTTCTGTCTTTTTGACGATAGGATCACGTGACTGCACAGTGAGTAAGATTAAATCCATCATGTTAGAGTCTCCAATGTGAAATGTGTTTGAGACATATTAGATGTAAACAAAACACTGATGTAATGCAATTTGAGGAAAATATGGTCTTGGTGTAGTTCTGGAAATATTTTAATGTCACTGTTGTAGAAATTACGTTTAGATGATTCCAGGAAACTAGAGACAATTTAACTCGACATCCGAATAAGTGGAGAAAAGAAATGGAAGTTTCATTTAGAAAGATGGACCTCCTGAATCACAGAGAAAGATTGTGCTCTGACCAGGAGCACAGAAAATAAAAATGTGATGTGTTCCATTCACATGACTTCTCTACTTATCTGCAACAAATTATTGTTCTATTTACTTCATGCTAATCGAGAAAAAATTAACAGAAATAATCTTATTACTTGCTTCCTTGTAAGTAGAAGCAAAATAATTGAGTATCATAGGCTAAAGTGATTGTCATAAGCTGGTTGCTATGTGACTGAAGTTCCTTTATTTGTATGGACAGGAGTTATCAAATTCCTGTATAAGAAAGGTTAAGTTTTTCAAAGCTGACACCAAAAACAAGGAATATCTCGAAAACGACAACTCCACGAAAAAAAATGTTTAACACATAAATTGTGTGTTTTAATGTGTTCTACATTTTTTGTGTGGTAAGTTTTTGTCTATCTCTTACGGTTTGGCATTTAAGCAAAATTTGGTAAAAGTGATAAAGAGGTCTTTAGTGGCTATTTCTAGAAAATTCAAGATATGCATTTTATTTGAGATATACGTAAATATCTGCAATATACGGGATTTTAATCAAAACCGTTAGAGCCATTTTTTAGAAAATCAAAGTTTTCGAATATTTTTCTATGTAAAGGGTAGTTTGGGGTGGGTGGATTTTCTTGAAAGTCTTTGTGTTGCATCCTTGTAGGATGTCAAACTTAAATACCACGTTTTAAAGCTATGCTGTCCACAGACATACACACGGATCTTTTTCTAAAAATTCCTTTTTCGGACTCAGGGGACCCCAAAGCATATATTTCCGATGAAATCTCGACTTGAACTTTTTAGTGGAATACAATACCTTCTCTATCCTCTACGTACATTGTACATATATTATATACTTTTTTCCTGCACTTGATCATTTTTGAGATATTCCTTGTTTTTGGTTTCAGCTTTAAAATACTTATACTTTTCTCATACGGGAATTGTCAACTCCTGTGCATACAAACAAAGGAACTTCAGTCACATAGCAACCAGCTTTTGACTAATACTTTAGCCTACGGTACTCCTATATTTCTCTTCTACTTACAAGGAAGCAAGTAATAAGAACATTTCTGCTAATTTTTTCTCGATTAGCATGAAACGTTTTAACAATAATTTGATGCACAAATGAAGAGAAAGTCATGTGAATGGTGCACACCAGAGTTTTTTTATTGAATAACTACATGCTACATTACAAAGTAATATTACATGTTTTAGTTTTGTTTTAGTGTCATGTTTCTATTTCATCAAGTGTGTATCTTTTAAATACGCAATGCTACAAGCATGGATGTGAAAAATTGTTACTTCTATTAAGTTAAGTATAATTTCTAAAAGATGACTACTATATGTTTACAAATTCCAATAATATTACATTTGCATAGCAAGGTTCTCACTTTTGTTTTAGGTGTATGGTCTTTGATTTCAGATTTCTTTTATGCTTTATTTCCATTTTGTTGAACATTTATGTTATTTCAGTTTGTCAAAGTCTAAATCTGTAGAATTTCTTGGTGTGTTTTGTTATTAGAACATTATTGGTAGTTGGCCATTTCCTACCTGTTCTAGTAACTTCTGTTTAAGAATTGTGTGTTGTCTATTCAGTAGTCTGCAGTCATAATATCAGATGGTCTATTGTCTGATCTGCTAGATTGCAGGGAGCTGTTGAGTCGTCTATTATTTTAAACATGTGCAATTTTGTTTCTACCATGGCCGGTTACTATTGTGGTGATTTGTGGTGTTATTGGAATTGTAAGGTTTAGTCTTTGTTCTATTCTTGGAAAAAATGATTTGTATTTGGATTTTTTCTGTGTCTTGTCCCATTTTTCCTGAGTTGCTTTCCTCAATTGTTGCAGGTATTTTGTTGTATTTCAATAGGTAGTTCGTTATTTTGAGCATCTGCGTTGGTAAGGCTGTCCGCAAGTTCGTTACCTTCTATTCCTAAATGCGCCTTTACCCAACCGATGTTTACTGTCCAATTTTCTTCTGTAAGTTGTCGAATCTTATTCCTTATTTCTTCTATTATAGGGGAATGTATGGAATGGTTTTTAACTCTTTCACTGCTAACATATTTTTAGGCGAGAAAGACTTCTTGATACTATAGTGAAAAATTGCGAAAAATCCAAAATTTGATTCTGACCAATAGCATTTGACCATAGATGTGTGCATTTCAAGTTGAAAATACAATAATATGCGCTAACTAAAAAAATGAGTATAGCAATATGTTTCAAAATTTACAACACAGATCTCACACAGGGTGCTTCTACCTGTCCCGTTATCATCCGTACCACCGATTATTTAGCCTGGGCCCTCCCTGTCCTAAACAACTGGTAAGATAGCACACCCGGCGGGCCTCCCCACACTCCACCAATAGCGTATTTCCGGTCGTGAATAAAGCCTGTTTGGCGGCAGAGTGCAGCTTGACTCGGCCTGAATGACTTGCAGTTTTCGTTTGCTTTATATTTATTATACTTGGAATTAGTGTAAACAGTCCGTGAGAGTTGACAGATATATTGATTTAAACATTTTCTAAGACTTACAATCGCTCAAACTTACGGTCAAGTTATCAAAGAGATGTCAAAATGCGTTATCCTTTAGTGCCACACAAAACACGCTCTGTGTTCGGTCCATATTTGTCGAGTGTACTACTAACGAACGACGTAAGATACGTTTGTTCGACTTTGCCCCCTTTGTTTACTGAATGGGCCCCTTCTCACTCTCCTTTGCCTAAAACTCATCTGTTCACAGATAGAAATTTTGTGCGAATTTCGGAAAAAAGGGTACTCAAGTTCATGGGCTGGCCGCATATTTAATTTCCATCTATATCACAAATGCACCATACAGTGCACAGAAGCTGTTGTTAATATATTTTGGTGTTTTTTTATTATTTTTTTTTATTTAATGTTAGAGGAAGCTTTCCAATATATGTGTTCCCAGTCTTACAATTCTCCATTAGTTTGTTTTCAAGTCCGACATAAGTAATGAGTGATTAACAAAGAAGAGGAGTAGTACAAGGGGAGGGGTAAGAGGGGTTATTTTCATTCAGAATGCCTTCTTTCTATGCCAGTAGTCGAAGGAATGCAGTATTGATGTACAAAAATTCGATATTTAAAACTTTTGGACTTCAGTTTTGGCAAAATTGCACATCGCTGTAACGTTCGGTTGATTTCAGATGATATGCAGTTAGCAAGAATAGTCCCCTATAACATACTGGTGGGTGAGTTGGGAAACAGCTGGTCATCGAAGCAGTAAGATCTGAAGCACACAATTTGACCAGCACTAATACACATGACTTTATCTATATCTGTTACAAATTATTGTTAAAAAGCTTATTCTTCCATATTCTTCATGCTAATCAAGATAGAATTAGCAAAATTGCCTTATTACTTGCTTTCTTCTAGGTAAAGGGAAATAAGGGAGTGCGCTAGGCTAAAACTATCGTATAATCTTTTATAATCTCGTTGCCATGTGATTGAAATTCTTTTGTTTGTATGGTTAGGAGTTGATAAATTCCTAAATGACAAAAACAGAGAAAGTCAGTTCCTGTCAAGAAAGTACCGGGAATTGATTATTCAAAAATCCTTTTAAAAGGGGATTCAAAATTATTGCTGTCGCTAAGTTGGCACAACTTTCCTCTATACCCACGCGGAGTTTTATCATCATCTGTCATCTAGTTTGTTTACAAGTATGCCATTTTGTTAGTTCATCTCAAAGGTGATTTGCGATTATACGATGGATACAAATATTGAACAAAGAATCTGTCTCAAATTTTGCATTGCAAATGGTATTTCGGTGGCAAATCACTTAAAATGTTACAGAGGGCTTACAGTGAATCGACTTTATCAAAAACACGTGCATGAGTGGTACAGTGCATTCAAAAGTGGCGAGATGTGGTGGAAGATTTGCCTCGCTCTGGTCGGCCACCAACGGTTTCAACTGAACTGAACATCACTAAAGTGAAGAAAATGGTGTCTGAAAATCGTCATTTACGTCTTATAGAAATTGCCGTTGAACTTTCTGTGTCTCACAAATCGATTCGTACCATTTTAAACGATTGTTTGGGCATGATACGCGTTGCAGCTCGGTTAGTTCCGAAAGACTTGAAATGTCTACAAAAACTCAATCGCGTAAGGATTGCTGAAGACATGCTAGAACGAGCCAGTTCCCACCCCACATTCATGAAACGCATTGTAACTGATGATGAGTTTGACATTCAAACCAGTCAACAAGCTTCCGAATGGCACCTTCCAACTGAACCGAAACATAAAGGGCACGCCAAACTCGATCAAAACTGAAGATCATGTTGACAGTTTTTTTTCTTTCGATTATCGCGGTGTTGTGCACTTAGAGTTCTTGCCGGAAGGTCAGATGGTAAATAAAGACTATTATCTGAGCGTTATACTGCGGTTGAGAGAACAAATACGGCGAAAAAGTCCAGATTTGTGGAGCGACAACTCATGGATTCTGCACCAATAACGCACCAGCTCACAAGGTTATTATTGTGAGCTAATTTCTGGCCAAAAACTCAACAAATTTCATCGAACAACCACAATATTCACCTGATCTGGCTCCTGCTGATTTCTTTCTCTTTCCAAAACTCAAGTTACCACTTCGAGGCACCCGTTTTCAGCCGATAGAAGACATAAAGGAAAATTCGCGGCGACAATTGACATTGATTCCTAAAAGTGCCTACAAAAATGTTTTGATGAAATGTTGGTTGTCATAAATGTATAATTTCAGAAAGGGCCTACTTTGAAGGCAATAAAATAAAATTGGATGAATAATTCATTTTTTGTGTTTTATTGGCAAATTCCCGGAACTTTCTTGACACAGCAGTACTTCATGCTAATCAAGATAAAATTAGCAAAATGACCTTATTTCTTGCTTTCTTCTAGGTAAAACGGAAATAAGGGCGTGCACTAGGCTAAAACAATCGTCAAATGTTTCAAAAACTCTTGCCATGTGCAGGTCTTTTGTTTGCATGTATGGCTAGGAGTTGACAAATTCCTTAATGAGAAAAGTATAAGTATTTTAATACACTTAATTTACATTAACGATAAGCCCTTCAGAGCAAATTACTTTAGAAAGACTGAATGAAATCTTGTAGCGCTCAATATTAAGTGCGGTAATTGTTTGTCCAGGAGAGTGTCTAGACTGATGAAACAAAACAATTAGGTTGTTAAAGATTTATGTGATGTGTGCTTTGAAAGGTAGAAACTAAACCATGTTTTTAGTGGTGAGATAAAAAGATACTTCTGCTATTGCTAAAATTCTAACATCTGTACTTGGATTTTGTCTATGTAGATGTTATGTCGTTCTAACTAGTTCAGCTTCTGAAGTCTTAAGACACTGAACTTCGTATCTCCAATCTCTGAGTGATGTTGCTAGTCGTCACATTGAGCAGTTCCTCTGGTAACCTGTTGTATTTTGTACTTCGGATATTATCGTATTTCTTAAAGTATCTTTTTATTTGCCTTTTATGTAAAGATGAAAAGTTGCAAAGGCACTTTCCTTTCTCAACTAGTTGTAGTAGATAGTTTTATGTTCTACTATGGAGATGATTATTTATATTTCATTTGATTTCATTGATGACACAATAATATTGTTTCGTAAATTGTGAATTGTGCCTACAATTGTAATGCGTACGTACATAACACTTCAATGTATGATATACTGTATTTTAGAAGCTCCTTCAAAAGTCAAGAAGAAACGTTCTCACCTAGACGCTAGTCGTACATACATGTATTTTGCCAGTACAAATAAATCAAAACATGAATTACCCATTATAAAATCCAAACAAAGAACACACAAAACAACAAAGAAACCAAAATAAAAACAGATACCTGCGGAGACTTGAACTTTCAACTCTTTCAATATCTTTCACCCGACGCCCACAAGCTCGCCATAGAGCTGAATAATACGTTGTATCTACGCTCTCCGAAATTCGAATGTTCAGGTGCGACCCATGTCGGTTTGATCAGTGGCGTGCTAACCTTTAATAAATGTTATGCTGTATCAAATTAAGAACTCATAAATTCCCTATCGCAAACTATTTATCTGTTTACTATTTAAAATACGGTGTACGAAACATTTCGGTATGAGAAACAGCTCTCTAGATTGGTATGGGAATGACACCACTCCTGTCCACGCCAATTCAAACCTCTCTCAGGTGTGATTGGTAACATGCATTTGCACTTTGTTTCGCGATGGCGGAGGCGAACGAGAGGCCCGGACGGTGTCAGATACTTTGAAACATACGATACGTTTTATCTTAATGTTATCATATTATCTGCGATTGTTGAGGAAAGGAGTAAAATCCAGATTGTCAATCCTTTTCGAATAATGAAAATGCTAACACTTGCTTATTTTTCGGAGAATGGGGATGAAAGATGAAGCAAATGTATCTGTTTTATTATGTGTGTATTAAATTAAACACCACATTACAAATATTTATTCATAATCGTGAACATTTATTACAAAATGAGTTGCTGTAAATTAAAGCTCAATACACACAAAATATACCGAACATACAAAACCATGTCTAAAGCATATTTGCATTAAGTAGACAAACGCAAGGGTAAAAATACAAAAGCGTTCATGGAACTTAATAAGTCAATGTTCTAGTAATTAATCCACGAACTCCCGTTCCTTATAACAGCATCTATATTTCCAGGGTGGTATCGGGTGATGTTTTTTTGGATTAGCATTAAGTAACTATAAAAATAAGTTTTTAACAATTTATTGCAGAGACGTAGAGGAAGTCATGTGATGTTTTTACACAGCGCTGACGACGTTTGTTGAGATTGCTGCAGCTTCTCATTGCAAGTTTAAATTAACGGGAACAGTCAGTTAATACCCTTCTCGCTACGTGCTGAGAGTTCTGGAACTCTGCCACAGCTTCATCAGCAGCACTGTCCGAGACAAAACCTGACTGATTTTACCAATGTTTCTCACTTAAAGTCCCACCTACTCGATCCTTCTGTCTTGTCCTTTTTCTGCCCCTACTACAGAAAAGACAATGTGTGGATCAGACAGCCCGGCGAAATAGAACCGAAAAGTGGAGAAGAGACACTTTGTTTGCTATTACAAAATTAAAACTTCATTATTTAGTTCGAAAGTATAAAAATTAAGATATGTTCCATCACATGACTTTCTCTACATTTCTGTAACAAATTATTGTTAGTAATCTTATTTTTTTAAAGTCCTTTAACTTGGTTATATCGGACGATAAACGAAACTGGTGAGATGATGCTCAAATGATCTCGGGGTCCATAGCGCTTAAAGTTACTCGATATTCGTTTTCTCAGGATAAGGCAAAACCCCTAAAAAAAAAAAAACTTATCGGAGTAATTCACCCTAAGCGAGATTCGAAAGCACGACCTTTTGAATGTAAGGCACACACCTAACACCACACTACCCAGGTGGACAATAATCTTATTAATTCTATCTATTTAATATTAAAACATCAGCAGAAATGGTCTTATTACTCAGTTTCTTGTAAGAAGAAGGGGCATAAGTGAATACACTAGGCTAAACCGACAGTCAAATGTTTTAAAATGGGTTGCTATAGGATGGAAATCGGTTTCTATGCATGGCCAGGAGTTTACAACTTGCCATGTGAGAAAAGTGTTTTATCATGAAACGAATAATAAGGAATATCTTAGAAATGGTCAATTCCACGAAAAAAAAACGTATATGACAAATTGTGTTTTTTAACGTCATCTATATTTTTTGTGTTGTAAGTTTCTGTATATTTCTTACGTTTACCAGCTACGTAAAATTCAGCAAAATTAATTCATACTAAAGCGGTCTTTAGAGGCTATTCCCGTAACATCATGATATACATTATATTTGACATGTAAATATCTTAAACATAAGCGATTTTGATCAAAATCGTTACAAACATTTTTAGAAAATCAAAATTTTTAAAAGTTTTACCATGTAAAGGGTAAGTTGGGATTAGAGGTTTTTTCTCAAAATCTTCGTGTAGGATCCCTAAAAAATGCTAAACTTAAATATCAAGCTTGCTATTTTACCAACTTTTCGTTTTTCAATTATATGTTCACAGACACAAATTCTATTTTTGGATACAGAGGACCCTAAAAAGTATATTTCTGGTGAAATCTCGGTATCAAAATTTTGAGTACGTGTAGAGAAAGTAAAAATGTAATACAATTATCTTAAAAGGAACTCTGTGAAACTTCACACACACACACACACACGTTAGAACAATATTACAGATATGAATGAAATCCACACGCATAGTGTTTATATATGCAGATTTTCATAATGTAATCTGTTGCGATAAACATGCCAGTTAAAAAGGTCTACGTACATTGCACAAAGCCTTTTATTAAGTATTTACTTTTTACTTTCTCTTTCTCGTCAATGTGCATTGTAGGTAGAGAAGGTATATGTTCCACCCAAAAAAGTTGATGTCCAGATTTCACCGGAAATATGTCTTTTGAATCTGAAAAGTGTAGTTTTAGAAAGAGTGTCTGTGTCTGTGTCTGAGAAGAGCATAATTCACAAACGAAAGATCCGTAAATACCAAACTTTATATTTAAGTTCAGTTCTTCAAAGAATGCAACTTATCAATATTATGACGACTAAACAAATGAGCCCGAGCAGGAAATGACAAATGGTATTTTTGAGGTCACTGTCAATTATCACTGGTGGGTGATTCCAATCGATTAAAACAGACGCAAATATTAGTTTGGAAGTAAACGCAATAATTTTAGGTATTATTTTCTCTTTCTTCAAATCATATTACGTTTAGTCTGTTCATACAGATTTGTACAGCACTTTAAAAGAGCTTTTCTTGAGTCATTTAGCAATGAACTTCTTTTAAACCTTTGAAATACGCTCGCTCTATTCACAAGTCACGTCGTTTCAGACCGCTTCAATATTGCCCCCAATCTGTAGTGTATATGTGTGTGTACTCTACGGAGGGGTATTCCACATTGCAGCTGTGGGGTTATTGTACATCAGACCCCTGGAGGAAGCATGAGATGAGTGCACTTCCCGATGTCGGCCGATATCCGGACAGGGAGAGAGCCACCGTAGAGGTTCCGTAACGTTTACAAGCACTTCTTCATCCAGACTCGAGCCCAGTCCAGGTTAGACTATCTGAGGCAGAGAACCACTAGAGCCATCCCGCCGCCGAGAGAGGGAATTCATCCTTCGAAATGGTGCTCTACCACAGTCCTCGTAGACATTTACTTGGACCGGTTGGTATGAAGTGAAGAGACAAGAAGTTCGGGGGAAAGAAAAATCCTCTCTAGCATTCGGCTAGTGACTCGGGAAAAACCTTAGAAAAAACAATGGGTCAGAGAGGTCGGCCGCAGGGATCAGAACCCACGACCTGCAGAATGTCCACTCAGTAATCTACTGCGCATCCCTGTAGCTCTCTATTCTATCATAACTTTATTCTCTAAAACAAAAAAACCCAAATAGTGAGAAGTATACAGAAAGGAAGAGAGAGGAATAATGTAGAAAGCCCATCAAAGATTTATTAATTTATCCTGGTTGGAATTAAGACCATAAGGCGTTTTCTTCCACTCTACCAGGCAATACATTCAATGCGACAGAGCAATGATACAATGAATAAAAGAATAAAGAACAAAAAAACAATTCTACACAACTAAATAAAAACATATAAAAAGTGCAACCAGTATACTGAAATGAAAGGAAAAAAACTGTAAACAAAATTATTATAAGTTAAATATTCATGTAGATAGAAACGCATATTAAACATGTTTACATTTGAAATGCATATTACTTGCCAGTACATGAAATATTAACAACAGTAAATGAAAGTAGGGATGTATTTATCATATTAATACAGCAGCAGAGTAGATTAAGCTAAATCATAATAACATGTTAAACATTTAAACAATAAAAGATCACTAGAAGAATTTTCCGGGCTGAGAAGGCATGGTCTGCTGGAGTTTTCAGGTCCAGATGATTCGTTCACGACTGCGGTGGACATCTTCCAGGGCGTGGTCCAAGTCTTCTTAGAACCTTTCACCAAGAAGACCTCGACCACGCGACTGAAGTAGTTCACCGCAATCGTGAACGAAACGTCTGGACCTGGAAACTCCAGCAGACCACGGTTTCTCAGCCCGAAAAACTCTTCTAGTTATAATTTCAGAATAAGTCGTTTATCTAGAATTCCAGCTTCCCATACAGTAAGTATACTCTGCAAACACAGATGATTATCCTCGAGTATTGCATTAGATAAACGTTCTGTTGAAGACATTTCATCACCCATAGGATATTAGCTTGTCAGCAACCAGTCACACACCTACTAGGTGTGGAGATTAATTTGGTCACTGAATAATTCTCATAATAGTAACTCGGTGTTGTTACACGGCACATCTTGTCCCCAGGGACAGAGCCAGCTTCTTCACACCACCCCACTTCCCTCCCTGACCGCGGAGCCTTGCTAATTAGATGACCCTACAAGCCCCTCCTCTATAATTCAACTTACCTGCACCTTATTAGTAAATACGGCTGGTGTGGTGTTTCATGTTTGATTTATTCTCTGCGAGGGTGGAAATGGCTGTGGTCGAGGCGTTGGGTAACATTTTGCTTATAGAAGAGTACCAAGAAACAAAACACCAAGAAGGCTAAAAGAGCTATAAAGGAGACAGACCCACATACACGCACAAACATACACACCTCAGGAAATAGCAGATTAAGGAAAGTAAATTTAAATGGAGAGAATCACTTAAAAAGGGGGGAAAGCAAACCAAATGAAAATAAAAAGTAATAATACACAAGAAGGGCGTTTAAAAGGAAAAGAGATTTATAGTTTCATTTACACGGCTTTCTCTAACAATTCTGCAATAAGCTATTCCTTTTTACTTTCTCTACATGTACCGTGTACATAGTGTATAAAGAAGGTATTGTAATTCACCCAAAAATTCGAAAATATATGTTTTAGGGTCTCCTGAACCCCAAAAAAAAAAAAAAAAAAAAGCATTTTCAGAAAAAGGTCCGTGGGTGTGTGTGTCCGTGTGTCTGTGAACACGATAACTAAAAAACGAAAATTCGATAAAATACCAAACTTTGTATTTAAGTTTAGTATCTTCCAGGGATGCGACACAAACATTTTGAGAAAAATCTCCACCCCCAAACTATCTTTTACATGGAACTTTTTTCGAAAATTTTTATTCCCTCAAAAACTGCTTTAATGACAATTTTGTTTAAAATATCCTATATTAAAGATATTTACCTGACAACTAGAATGTATATTTTGAATTTTCTAGGAATAGCATCTGAAAACATCTTTATTTCGGATGATTTTGCGGAATTTTGCATAACTGGTTGGCCGTAGTAGATAAACAAAACTTGATAGAAGATTTAGAGCTTGTTAAAACTCATAATTTATGTTATATAAATTTTTTCGTTGAGTTTATCGTTTTTGATATATTCCTTGTTACTGGTTTCAGCTATAAAATACTTATCTTTTCTCATACGGGAATTTGTCAACTCCTGTCAATACAAACAAAGCTTTTGACTATTGCTTTAATCTATGGTACTCCCTTATATGTCTTCTACTTACAAGGAAGCAGGTGATAAGACCTTTTGTGCTATTTTTTCCTCGATTAGCATGAAGAAAATAGATGAATAACCTTTTTAACAATAAACTGCTGTAGAGATGCAGCGAAAGTCATGTAATGGAATACATCAGATTATGTAAAAGCTGGTTGCTACATGACGAAATATAAATTATTTCATCTTTGCAGGTCAAAAAATCTGATGTGTTACACTCACATGACTTTCTCTAGCTGTTCTACAAACCTCTTATATAAGATTATTCTTCTTTCTGCACCTTGCTAATCGAGGTACTCATTAGGACAATGTTCTTATTACTTAGTTCCTTATAAGTAGGAAGAAAATAAGGGAATACACTAGGCTAAACCGATACTCAAATGTTTTAAACGCTGTCGTTATGCGATTGTCATTACAAATCACTTCTTCTCTTGGCCAAGAGTGGAACAAAAGAAAAACGGACACTCCCGTCTGAGAAAAGTGTAAGTACTTTACAACCGAAACAAATAACAATGAGTACCTCGAAAACGGTAAGCTCCACGAAAAAAATGTAATTGACATAACTTGTGTATTTTAACAAGACCTAAATTTTTTGTAAAGTAAGTTTTTGTCTATCTCTTATGGTTTACTAGTTATGCCAAATTAAGCAAAATTCATCTAGAATAAACTAGTCTTTAGAAGCTATTCCCAGAAAACTCAAGATATACATTTTATTTATCAGGTAAATATTTTTAATATACTGTATTTCAATCAAAACATTTAAAGCCATTTTTAAGAAAATCAACATTTTCGAAAAACGTTCCATGTAGAGGGTAATTTGGGGTGGGGGGATTTTTCTCAAAATCTTTGTGTCGCATCCCTGGAAGATACTAAACTTAAATACCAAGTTTGGTACTTTAGCTACTTTTCCTTTTTGAGTTATCATGTTCACAGACACACGGCCACACATACACACACACACGGACCTTTTTCTGAACATGTAAAACATGTATCGGTAAAATCTCGGTATCGAATTTTTGGGTGGAATACAATACTTCTCTCTCTCTCTCTATGTACATTGTACTTACGGGGCTAGAGAAATTAAAAATGACTATTTCCCGTTTGAGAAACGCTAAATATTGATAAAACAAACCAATAATAAGGAATGCCTCGCAAATTAATAACTTCACAAAATAATATATTAGACATAATTGAGTGCTTTAACATATCTACATATATTGTATATTAAGATTTTATCCTTCTCTTAAGCTTTACGAGTTATACAAAAGCCGTCCAGAATGAAGAGGACCTGAGAGGTTACTCCCAGAAAACTCAAGATATAGATAATATCTGTGATCTAAATGTCTTTAGTATACAGTATTTTAATAAACATCGTTATATACATTTTTGAAAAAATAAAAAACAAATTAATTTTTTCCGCGTAAAGGTGATTTTCTAAAACCCCTTGTGCGCTTTAGGTCATTTGGGGTGAGAGAACTTCTTGAAAATATTTTTGTTACACCCTTGTTAGAATCTGTACTTAAATACAAACATGTGATTTTAATATCTTTTTTTCATTTCTACTTTCTCTACACCTACTATGTAATGGTGTACAGAGAAGGTATTGCACTCCACCCAAAAATTCGACACCGAGATTTCACCGGAAATATGTTTTAGGGTTCCCTGTATCCAAAAAAGGTATTTTCAGGAAAAGGTCCGTGTGTGTGTCCGTGTGCCTGTGAACACGATAACGCAAAACAAAAAGTCGGTAAAATACCAAACTTGGTATTCAATTTTAGTATATTCCAGGGATGCGACACGATTTTGAGAAAAATCCCCCCGCTCCACACTACCCTTTACCTGGAACTTTTTTCGAAAATCTTGATTTTCTCCAAAATGACTCTAACGATTTTGTTTAAAGTGTCGTATATTAAAGATATTTACCTGACATATAAAAATGTATATCTTGAATTTTCTGGGAATAGCTTCTGAAGACTACTTTATTCTGGATCAATTTAACGGAATTTTGCATTACTGCTAAACCGTAAGAGAGCACCAGACAAAACATGTAGAGCACGTTAAAGCACATAATTTATGTTATATACATTTTTTTATTCGAGTTGATTGTTTTCTACTTATTCCTTGTTTCTGGTTTAGCATTGAAAAACTTACATTTCTCATACAGGAATTTATCAACTCCTGTCCATACACACAAAGGAACTTCCGTCACATAGCAACCAGATTTTGATTATCACTTTAAACTGTGGTACCCCCTTATTTCGGTTCTACTTGCATAGAATCAAGTAATAAGACTATTTCTGCTAATTTTTTCATGAAGTAAATAGAAGCATAAACTTATGAACAATAATTTGTTGTTGAGATGTAGAGAAAGTCATGTGAATGGAACACATAAGATTTTTTAATTATGTTTTGTAACGGTTTTTTTTGAGTTAGAATAATTACAGATACACAAACATACTCGGATGTATACGGAGTTTTCTCTAAAACCCTTTATGGTGGTTCAGGGAGGCTCAAATCATATATTTACGGCAAATACTTGACATCGAATTTTTGGCTGCAATACGATAGAGGTAGAAAATGTCAAAATGGTTATCAGGTCACTACACAGTAACACATTCATTCACAAGATCCAAAAACTTTATACCGATGCTCTCGTTACTGGCCATACAAATGTCTAGAAACATGTTCCTGATGATTCTGTAATTTTCATTAAGAGAGTCAAACATATAAAAAGTGACTGCAACTTCAGAATTCTGCGGATTCTAATGCTAAACCACGGCTTTAGCTAAAAAAAAAAAGTAGGAAGAAATGTCTTTCGTTAGATGGCAGAGAGCAAACACGGATTTGATCACTACTGATGAGAGAATTTTGAGTCTTAACAGTGTCAAAGGCTTGGCTGTCTCCAGCAAAGAAAAATCTCTCCTTACACTAATTGATTCCTTCCTTTGATCGAACGAAAAGTGGTGCCTGTGATGTGCACTCTGCTCTTGCTCTCTCTCCCTCCCTCTCCCTCCCTCTCTCTCACTGCCTCTTTTCCTGCGTCTCTCTTTAATTGTTTTTGCCAATGCGGTATTTGGTTCAATAAATCAGATCGAAAATCATAAAATTGCTTTGCAGTAACGAATACCGAAACGCGATGAAAGTGTATTAAAGCATCTTCTGCTGTGGACAATGATTCACTTTTAGCAATGATTATCGAGAATTGGGAACACGCACGAGTTCTAAAAATATTTTACTTTCTCTCTAGCGAATAGAGAAGGTATTGTAATGCACCCAAAACATTTTTGGAAAAGAGTCCGTGTGTGTATGCGAGTATGTGTGTGTCTAGTTTTGTATTTAAGTTTGGTATCTTCCAAAGATGCGACACGAAGATTTTTTATGAAAATCCCCCACCCCCAACTACCTTATACATGGAACATTCTTCGTAAATTTTGATTTTTTTCACAAATGTGCACAATAGAAGTAGAACACGTTAAAACACATGCTTTATGATATATACATTTTTTCGTGGACTTGGCCGTTTTTTGAGATATTTCTTGTTTTTGGTTTCAGATTTTCAAAAACACATTTTTCTCATCTCGTGTCCACACAAACAAAGGAACTTCACTCGCATAGCAACGAGCTTTTGACTATCA
The DNA here is from genome assembly GCA_030762935.1 of Hymenopus coronatus. Classification (NCBI taxonomy): domain Eukaryota; kingdom Metazoa; phylum Arthropoda; class Insecta; order Mantodea; family Hymenopodidae; genus Hymenopus; species Hymenopus coronatus. The sequence goes on along the minus strand of CM060881.1, from coordinate 119,609,614 downwards.
CTTTAACCTCCCTTATTTCGCCTCTACTAACAAGGAAGCAAGAAATAAGATTATTTCTGCTAATTTTTTCTCGATTAACATGAAGTAAATAAAAGCATAGGCTTTTTAATAGTAATTTGTTGCAGAAACACATCAGATTTTTCATGAACAGTTAATCCTCCCATTAACATAAGAATATTGGATTGCAACGTTGCGCTCTTTTAATGATATAAAAATATTTTAAAGTGCTATTTCGTAGGTCCCTAGATAACGATTTTGATGTAGATGTCCGAGCTGTGACACATTGCTCAGTATGAGTTCCAGCTGTCCTATAATGTTTGCCTTGATGGTGGATGTATATCAAAATGACGAAAGGCACAATCGCATAACCTTCAATGGATGGATGCATAAATAATAGCATAGATTTTCAGAAATAGTCACTGTTTAGCGGCTGCCGAAATTCACGGACCAAAGTCCTTCTAATTATGGTGTCAAGATAGTATTACAAAATACGATCCGCTGAAACCACATAACTTTTTCTACCTATTCTGCACCAAAGTATTCTTAAAAATAAAAACTTATTAAGATAAGCATTAACAAAATAGTCTTATTACTTTGTTCCTTGTAAGTAAATGGGAATAAGGGAATGTACTAGTTTAAAGTGATACTCAAGTCTTTTAAAAACTGGTCAATATATGATGATATTGAAATTCAGTTCTCTTTGCATACCACAAGTAAAACAGTAAATACAATTATGACTATTTCCTAATTGAAAAATTAGTTTTGGAACATTTACTCTAATAGTCAGAAATATCTCAGAGATAGTTAACTCTACCTTTTGTCTACCTCTTTCGATTTACCAGTTATGTAAATATCATCCAGAATAAACAGGAGTTTAGAGGCTGCCTGCAGGAAAGTTAAGATATCCATTTCATTTGCCATAAAAATATCTTTAATCAGAATCGCTAAGGTCATTTTTGAGAAAATCAAAATTATTAAAAAAATGTTTCATGTAAGGAGTGTTTTGGTGTATAGGAATTTTCTTGAAAATCTCCGTGTCTTATCATTGAAAGATTTTTAATTTTAATAACAATTATGGTGTTTAATGTACTTTTCGTTTTTTAACTATGCTGTTCACAGATGCATACGCGCAGATGTACACACTGACTTTTTCTAAAATGCTCTGATGGGTTCAGGAGACCTTAAATCATATGTTTTCGAGAAAATCTCGACATATAATTTTTGGGTGGAATACAATACCTTCTCTACCAATCATGTATATTTATGTAGTAGAGAGAGTAAAAAGAGCAAACAAATCACTAAGACTGTTTTTACAGGGTAATGATCATAATGAGTGTGATGATAACGAAAAAAAAAAATCCATTGCTTAACACAACATGAAAAGAATGTTGAGTTTTACAAGATCTTAATTTGTTTCAGAACCATTTAACATTTCTTTGCTGTTGTAACTAATTTCTTTCAAAATACTAAGAGTGTAATTTCTTGGATTTTCTAAGGGCTTAGTGAACGCCCCTAGTACATCAGCGAAATATTTTCATAGAATTTGGAATGTGCACAATAACGTAATTATGTTCACATATGAGCTATTCTGATAGAAAATATCCTGGAAAATCTGAAAATAGTATCAGAAAGTAAAAAAATAGTTGTGTTCCATTCACATGACTTTCTCTTCATCTCTGCAACAAATTATTGTTAAAAAGCCTATGCTGCTACTTACTTCATGCTAATCGAGAAACAATTAGTAGAAATAGTCTTATTACTTGCTTCCTTGAAAGTAGAAGCGAAACAATAGAGTACCATAGGTTAAAGAGATAGTCAAAAGCTGGTTGCTATGTGACTGAAGTTTCTTTGTTTGCATAGACAGGGATTGTCAAATTCCTGTATGTGAAAAGTATGTTTTTGAAAGCTGAAACCAAAAACAAGGTATATCTCAAAAACAATCAACTACACGAAAAAAATATATGTAACATAAATTGTGTGTTTTAAAGTGCTCTGCATTTGTTGTGTGGAAGTTTTTGTCAGACTCTTACGGTTTAGCAGTTATGCAAAATTCCGTAAAATTGACCCAGAATAAAGTAGTCTTCAGAGGCTATTCCCAGAAAATTAAAAACATACATTTTATTTGTCAGGTAAATATCTTTAATATACGAAATTTTAATCAAAATCGATAGAGCCATTTTTGAGAAAATCAAAAATGTCGAAAAAAATTCCATATAAACGGTAGTTTGGGGAGGGGGGATTTTTCTCAAAATCTTCGTGTCGCATCCCTGGAAGATACTAAACTTAAATACCAAGTTTGGTATTTTACCGACTTTTCGTTTTTGAGTTATCGTGTTCACAGGCACACGAACACACACACACACACACACACACACACACGCGCGGACCTTTTTCTGAAAATACTTTTTTTTGGATACAGGGGACCCTAAAACATATATTTCCGGTGCAATCTCGGTATCGAATTTTTCGCTGGAGTGCAATACCTTCTCTATACGCTATGTTCATAGTACGTATAGAGAAAGTAATAATTTCTATAAATGTCATTAAGGTACAATTTAATCTGAAAAGAGGTTACATGATCTAAGGTCTAAGGTCACCATTCAGTTTGGGACTGTTAGCAAAAATAATTTAACATGTTTTGCTATGCATGGTGTTTATTTCCCCTTTATTTTAGTGTATGCAGTATTAAGTGCACATTTTGAGTACCGCATGTAGCGGGATATTTTGCTTTCCGGATCCACGTGAATTCTGACCAGATGTTGAAACACAAACGCTATAAATCCTGTGTAGTTTCTCTTTGCAATGCATCGCAGACCTCCCCACAAACCTTTATTCACCTACCAGAAAACGTGAAATTAGGAATAAAAGGATAAGAACTATCAAGGATACACATCGGAAAAACCTACAATGTACTATTGCGAGGTGATTTGTGATGTAATAGGTTTCATTCTTTCTCCATGGCCAGGATTTAAACAAAAGAGATGAAAAGTGTGAGGGCTTCCCGTTTGAGAGAAGTTTGTGTTTTTTAAAATTGAAACCAACAACAAGGAATATCTGGGAAGTGATTAGTTCTAAAAAAAAATCTGACGTGTTACACTCACATGACTTTCTCTAGCTGTTCTACAAACAAACTTCTTACAACAGATCTTTCTTCTTTCTACACCATGCTAATCGAGATAAACATTAGCAGAACGTACTTATAAGGAATGCGCTATGCTAAAGTGATACTCAAATGTTTTAAGATAACGTTATGCGATTGTCGTTGCAATTCGCTTCTTTGCTTGTTCAAGACACCTCCTGTCTGAGAAAGGTATAAGTACTCTACAATTGAAACCCATAACAAGGAATATCTCGGAAACGGTTACCTCCACAACAACAAAAAAAAAATAGCGGACATAAATTGTGTATTTTGACAGAGCTACATTTTTTGTGTAGTAAATTTTTGTCTATCTCTTGTGGTTTAGTAGTTAAGCAAAATTTGGCAAAATCCATCCAGAATAGAGGTCTTCAGAGGCTGTCACCAAGAAATTCAAGATATATACTTTATTTGCCATGTCAACATTCATATAAGGCAAATCGTGAGGGACATTTTTTAGAAAATTGAAAATTTTCCATATAAAGAGAAGTTTGGAGGGGGGATTTTTGTGAAAATCGATGTGAACTTAAATACAAAATGTATATTTAGAGCCTTTTCGTTTTTGAACTATGCTGTCCACAAACGTACGCGCGCACGCACACACACTGACCTTTTTCTAAAAATATGCTGTGTTCCATTTTTGCTGTGATATTTTTGAAAATCTTCGTGTAACATCCTTGGAAGATACTAAATTTAAGTGTTAAGTTTGGTATTTACGAATGTTTTCTGTTTTTGAGCTATGTTGTTCACATACACATACGCACGCGCCTGCCGACACACATATGAACCTATTTCTAAAAATGCTGTTCTTTTGGATTCAGGAGTCCTCAAAATATATAATTCCGGTGAAACTTCGGTATCGAATTTTTGGGTGGGATACAATACCATCTCTGACTATTACACACTCTACTCTGTCTAGTACGTGTAGAGAAAGTAAACATTTTTGGCTGTCCATACTTTCGTAATAGCTTGTCCTTGTCTTGAATATTTTAGGTTTCCTAACACTCATCTCGCAATATTTTCCAGCGGTGTTATGTTCTAGAATTCAATTCAATTCTGTTTTGCTATTATTAATTAAAGAGCGCTTTTATGAATTAATTAAGATGCATATAAAATCAAAATACCACCCGGTTAGGAATTTTCTGCAAATATTTCCTACAGATAAGCCGAATTTTCCTGAGAGATTTACTTCAACTTATAAAATCTAAGTACTGATAAAGTATCCGTAATTAATAAAATTATTAAGGAAATTTAATCTTTTCATTATGATTTAAAGACATAAGGTTGTTCATTAAGTTTATAACTAGGTATATTTATTGCTGGTAAAGAATATTATTTCATATTTTAATAATTAAAGAGTTTAAAATATAATAAAGAAAATATAAAATTGTTTAAAGCTGTCAAAAGTAACCGTAAGCGTTTTACTGTCGTTCGAAAAACGGACCTAATTGTGTTATTGAGATGTGTGATGAAATGTTAATCTATAAGTAACTGGAAATTTGTAGAAATTGGCAATTATTTACTACACTTAGACATATGAAAGGAAATAATACTGGGTAGAGAAAGTCGTGTAGGTTTACATATCTATTAATGACTGAATACGCTATATTTGATCCTCTGACAGGGTCTAAATGTTAGAGGTCATCCTGATTGCATAGAGCTAATTTAACTCTGAAACAGCAGCTGCGTTCTGCATCAATACAATCAGTAGGTACTATGCATGACCACCTCCTAATAGATAAGAGGTAACAATGCGCTATATAAAGGCATTATGATCCGTTCATGCACAGCTAAATACTTGAGCATGCAATGGTTTAGATGCGTTGATAGGAATAAGAATAAATACCTTTCACTTCTATTTTTACCTTCTCTGCACGTACTATATACGTAGCGTATAGAGAGGGTATTGAATTCCACCCAAAACAGAGATTCCACCGGAAATACACGTTTTAGGGTCCCTGATACAATAAAAGGATTTTCAGAAAGAGGTGTGTGTGTGTGTGTGTGTGTGTGTGTCTGTGAACACGATAAATCAAAAAAGAAAATTCGGCAAAATACAAAACTTGAAATTTAAGTTTAGTATCTTCCAGGGATGCGACACAAATATTTTGAAAAAAAATCCCCCCACTCCAAACTACATGGAACATTTTTCGAAAATTGTATTTGCTAAAAAATGGCACTATGATTTTGTTTAAAACACAAAATATTAAAGATATTTACACGAGAAATAAAATGTATATTTTTAATTTTCTGGGAATAGCTTCATAAGACTGCTTTAATCTGGATAAATTTTGCATAGCTAGTAAACCATAAGAGATAGACAAAAACCTATTAGATAAAAAAATGCAGATCTCGGTAAAACGCACAATAATTATGCCATATACTTTTTTTCGTGGCATTAACCATTTCTGAGATATTTCTTGTTATTTTTTTTCTTCAAATCTACCATACTTAAAATTTTCTGCACCGAAAGTTTAAACTCATGGCCATGCATAGAAACAGATTTCATATGGTAAAGCTTTGACTATCACTTTAGCCTAGTGTATTCTTTTATTTCCCTTCTACTCACAAGGAAAGAAGTAATTCAGACAATTTCTGCTGCTTACCTTGATTAACATATAGTAGGTAGAAGAATATGCTTTTAACAATAATTTGTTACAGCGATAAAATGGCATGTGAATGGAACACATCGGATTTAAGAAGTGTATAAGTATATGTATATGTATATATATCACTTCTTATATGGGAAGTACAATGTGCATAGTTATTTTGAGAATTGGGAACTTTCCATATTGTGCATTTTATTCCTGGGTATAAAATATAGGCAACTGCACCTAAAATCCACAAGGGGTCATTTATAAGCTTCTGTGTGATTATAAATGCCTGCTTCGTGTCTATAAGAGTCTTATTACGAATTATCTTCACATTATTATTTATTTCAAGAAATATAAAAGACACATTGTGCGAATAAGTGACAGTTTTAATGTAACTTTTGTACTATTCGCGCAATTTTTTCTGAGGGGAGGGCACAAGTTTTACGGGAAGCGAGCCACTCTAGTTATATATTGTCCCCGACATTCTGTGACTACAAAAACGTTGAGCCAAATGCTGAACCTGTAAGTGTTACTACAGTCAAAAGTGTATCAAGGTCTACTTTAACTACCATGATCGTTTTGTTAGCTTCTTGGTAATAGCTCGCTTGTGCTCCATTTTAACCTTATTACGTATATCTTCTAGGTTATTAAGTTGGTTATTATAGTTATACTATTGTATAGTTACACTATATTACATAGTATATTACTAATACGTATATAGTTATTATAGCTAACCAGTTACTTCAATTATTAAAACATTTAATGTTAATATTTTATATTTATGCTGTTTATGGATATTTTCTTCTTATCCTAATATTAATGCTGTGGTATGACATTCTTGATAAATACTTTCCTATTGAACGATATAAGGAAATCTTATACCAAAAATTCATCGAAAATACACGTCCTTTGAGACTCCCTAAATAAATAAATAAATAAATAAACAAATAAAGTAAAAAGGTCTGAATATGTGTGACCGCACGTGTGTGTTAACAGCATAACTCAGAAACGAAAATTTCAAGAAAATCTCCCACCTCAAATTATTCTATGCATGGAAAGTTTTCAAAAATGCCTGTAACAATTTTCATTAAAATAACTTTTTAATTTTATGGGAATACCCTCTGAAGTTCTCTTCATCTGGACTATTATTCCATAACTGGAAAACCGTAAGATGGCCAAAAAAACAAATCTGAGGTGCTACATTACATGACTTCTGTCCCTCTATCGTTTATTAGAATATACAAATCATTTTCACGAAAGTTTACATGGTTACCTATTTTTCAGAAATAGATACAGTATTAATATCCTTACAACGGGAACAAAGATATTAGCGATAGCCAAATTTTAACAACTGGTCGTCATTTATGCCTACTAGCTTTAAAATATACATATATAGATGCATACATAAATGTATAACATTATTTTCAAAAACAGATATACAATTAAAGAATCCGAAAAAATTAACTAAATAAGCAAAACTCAAAAAACTAAACTGCTGGATCGCAAGTGGAATGACTCAGGTGATAACAGCAGTGAACTATATTCCGGAGGTGCTTGTATTAAGTAAAATTAGTATAATTGAGAAAAATGAAAATAATGCAAATCAAATTTTATGCTTAACTTCAACCTTATAATAATTATGTTAAGAAGCACATTCTGATCCCATGGACCGATTAATTTGGCTTTTCTTGATTTCCCATAGTTGTCAAGGCAAATATTAGATGGATATTTAATATCACGACCCGAAGTTCACCTTTAGTCTAAAATATTAGAAACAAATGTGATGTATTCCATTCACGTGATTTTCGGTACTTCTCTAAAACAAATTATCGTTAAAAAGTTTGTTCTTCTATTAACTTCAAGCTAATCGAAAAAAATTAGCAGATATCGTCTTATTAATTGATTCCATGTAACTAGAAGGGAAATAGGGAGTACTAAAGGTTAAAGTGATAGTCAAAAGCTGGTTGCTATGTGACTGAAGTTTTTTGTCTGTTTGGACAGGAGTTAACGAATTCCCGTAATAAGTATTTTAAAGCTGAAAATAATAACAAGAATAGGTATCTCAAAAACGATCAATTCGAAGAAAAAATGTGTATAACATAAATTGTGTGCTTTAATGTGTTCTACATTTTTTTACGGTTTAACAGCTATGCAAATTCCACAAAATTCACCCAAAACAAAGGTGTCTTCAAAGTATGTTCCCAGAAAATTCAAAACAACATTTTATTTGGGATGTAAAGAGCTTTAAAATACAGGATTTTAATCAAAATCGTTTGAGGCATTTTTAAGAAAATCAAACTTTTCGAAAATTGTTACATGTAAAAGGTAGTTTGTGGTGGGGGGATTTTCTTGGAAATCGTTGTGTTGCATCCTAGGAAGATACTGAACTTATATAGCAAGTTTGGTATTTAAAGGGTTTTTCGTTGTTGAAATATACTTCTATAGACATACATACAGACACATACAAGGGAATTTTTATAAAAATCTGATTTGTTTCATTCACATGACTTTCTCTACACCTCTGCAACAAATTATTGTTAGAAAGCTTATTCTTTTATTTGTTTCATTCTAATTGAAAAAACATTAACAGAAATAGTCTTATTACTTGCTGCCTTGTAAGTAGAAACGAAATAAGGGAGTACCATAGGTTAAAGTGATAGTCAAAAGCTGGTTGCTACGTGACTGAAGTTCCTTTGTTTGTTTGCACAGGAGTTGACAAATTCCTGTATGGGAAAAGAATATTTTTTCAAAGTTTAAACCAATAACAAGGAATATCTAAAAAAAAAAAAAAAAACGATCAACTCTACGAAAAAATGAATACAACATAAACTGTGTGTTTTAACGAGCTATACATTTTTGTGCGGTAAGTTTTTGTCTATCTCTTACGGTTTGGCAGTAATGCAAAATTCGGAAATTTCATCCAGAATAAAGTAATCTTCAGCGGCCATTCCCAGAAAATTCAAGATATACATTTTATTTGTTAGGTTAATATCTTTAATATACGGTATTTTAATCAAAATCGTTAGAGGCATTTTTGAGAAAATCAAAGTTTTCGAAAAAAGTTCTATGTAAAGGGTAGTTTGGGGTGAGTGGATTTTTCTCAAAAGCTTCGTGTCGCATCCCTGAATTTCAATACCAAGTTTAGTATTTTACCTACTTTTCGTTCTTGAGTTATCGTGTTCACACCTACAGTGACCTTTTTCTGAAAATGCTTTTTTTTTATGCAGGGGACCATAAAATATACATTTCCGGTGAAATCTCGGTATCAAATTTTTGGGTGGAATGCAATACCTTCTCTATACGCTATGTAAATAGTACGTGTAGAGAAAGTAAAATGCTTTTTTCGGACTCAGGGGATCCCAAAATACATATTTTCGATGAAATCTCGACATCAAATTTTTGGATCTAATACAATACCTTCTCAATTCACTACGTACATTATACACGCAGGCTAGAGAAAAAATCTGATGTCTACCATTCACATGACTTTCCCTACATCTCTTAAAAGGCTTATACTTCTATCTATTTCAGTTAATCAGAAAAAATTAGCAGAAATAGTCTTATTAATTGCTTCCTTGTAAGTAGAAGCGAAATAAGGTTAAAGTGATATTAAGGTTAAAGTGATATTCAAAAGCTGGTTGATATGTCACTGAAGTTTCTTTGTTTGTATGGACAGCACTTGACAAATTCCTGTATGAGGAAAGTATGCTTTTCAAAGCAGAAACCAAAAATAAGCATGAACTCCACGAAAAAAAAATATATAACATAAATTGTGTGTTCTTATTTGTGCGTTTTTTTTAAATTTTCATGTAGTAAGTTCTTTTTCCATCTCTTACGGTTTAGCAGTAATTCAAATTCCGTAAAATTCATCCGAAATAAAGCACTCTTCAGAGCTATTCCCAGAAAATTTCAGATATACATTTTATTTGTCAGGTAAATAGTTTTTGTATACGATATTTTAATCAAAATCGTTACATTCATTTGAGAAAATCATAATTTTGGAAAAACGACTTTTCGTTTTTGAGTTATCGTGTTCACAGACACACGGACACACACACGGACCTTTTTCCAAAAATGTTTTTTTTAGATAAAGGAGACCCTAAAACATATATTTCCGGTGAAATCTCGGTATCGAATATTTGGGTGGAGTGCAATATCTTCTCTATACACTATGTACATAGTACGTATAGAGAAAGTAATAAAAAGGAAAAACATTGTAATTGCGATTGCGCTTCTATCTATGACCCACAGTATAAGCAGTAGACTGGACCCTAATGACATCTACTTTTCACGGACCGAAGTAGTATGGTATAGGGATGTGGTCTCAAAGGGCTGACTGAACTCTATCATCTGACAACGGTTAGTTGAAACAGAACTGAGGTAGTCAGATGTGGCACCTTATCGCCATCTGCTTGGCACAAACTGAAGGGGTGTGGTACAAAGATAATCTTGAAAGTCTACTATCCACTAAATACCGTCAGCGAGGCATCCTAAAGCGATGTAAAATAAAATATATTAAATAAAATGAATTACATAAGCAAACTGTTGACTTTTAGCAAATCCAAACTACGTTCTCCAACCATGGCTATGGGTATTCAGCAACTGCTTCATACATCCACAGTTTTAATATCTCATTCATGCATTTGAGTCTTTGAAATCAATAATTAATATTTTAAACTATTTAATATATAACACACTCAGTTTAAAAAAAATCAAATATAACACTTGAAATATATCGTACACAAATTTTTTAATAACTAAACATCTTATTTGTTGACTCAAATTTCTCAATTAGTACAATTAATAATAAGCTTATAAATTTTAATTCCTTCTTCAAAATTAAAATATTCAAAGATTAATTGTTAATTAAATTTACATCACCTAATTATGACTTTAAACGCATTCTACTTTAAATTTAATACAATTAAATTCTTTAAATAAATTTAATAGTTTAATTATTCACAATATAACACTTCAGTACATCGAAAAACACCATCCAGGGCTCGAAGCATGAACACTCTTTATCCGTCCTATATCTTCATCCTATTGGAATGAGAGCAATCGTGATGCAGCACCATCAACCAAGGAGCATGAGGAACAAGAGGCATAACCAGGCCATCAAAGCGCCAGTGAGAAATTCTTTACATACTGCAAACTCCACAACGCACTAATCGCCGTCACCCGATCGTGCATCCTTAAAACAGATAAATTTAAAGTATGTACAGACAGAAGAGAAACACCCAAGCATAAGCCTATCGACGTGTGAAAACTTTGAAAAACACTCACCCACCAAACGGGACTGAGACGGGACTTCTTGAATGAGAGCTTCACTGTGGAGCCATCTAGCTCAGTACAGAGCTTAGAGAAACCACACAATTTTTATATATTACATTCATATGATCTTCTCTACCTATTTGTAACAAACTATTTCTACAAAAGATTATTATTATATCTACTTCAAGGTAATGATCTTATTATACATTTTCTAATTGGTCAAAGGAAATAAGGGAATACACTATGCTAACTGTTGAAATTCTATTCAACTTTTAAAATGACGAAAAAAAAAAAAAAAAAAAAAAAAAAAAAACACAACAAATAATGACCTCTCATTTGCATAAAATATAAGTATTGGTAAATGTAAACCAAAAACAAGGAATATCATGGATACGGCCAACTGCACAAAAACATGCATTTAACAAAGCTTGTGTAGTTTTAAGAAATCTACATTTTCTAGCATAGAAGATTTAGTCTATCTTTAGCGACTTACCAGTTATGAAAGTCATCCATTATGACAAGGGCTACAGAGTCTATTTCCGGAAAATTCAAAATATCCTTTTTATTTGTCATGTAACTTTAACATATAGTATTTTAATCAAAATCATTGCTGTCATTTTTCGAGAAATGTTGGTACATTCGACAATTGTTTAGGTAAATATTAGTTTGGGTAACAAATATTTTCATGGAAATTGCTGTGTCGTATCCTTAAAAGATACTGAGTTTAGATACCGAGTTTGATATTTAATCTATTTTTCGGTCACAGACACACGCCTTCGCGCGCCTTTTTTTTTTTTTCACTTTTTACTTTCTCTAGTACGTGTCTAGCTATTAATGTACATTGTGTGTAGGTACACAAGGTATTGTATTCCAACCCAAAAATTCGGTCAAGATTCCATCGGAAATATATGCTTTGAGGTCATCAGAGTACGAAAAATTTAGAAAAATCTATTTGTGTGTCTATGGACACCATAGCTCAAACACGAAACGGCTATTACATACCAAACATGACATTTATATTTAGTGTCTTTCAAGCATTCAACACAAAAGATGCTCAAGCAAATCTTCCTACAATAAACTTCTTACATGGAAGCATGTTCGAAAATTTTGTTTTTCTCAAAATTGGCTATAAAGATTTAGATTAATATACCGTACATTTAAGATATTTATATCATAAATAAAATGTATATGTCAACAGACTCGGAATATCTCTTTATTCTAGTTGAAATTTGCAAAAGTTTGCATAACGGTTAAACCGTAACATAACTCCATGGCACGACAGCTCACGGGGAACCTTGGCCTACCGCCCGGCCGCTGCGTCCCCCATCTCGGTCCACTACAGACGTCATGGATGGGGTGCAGTAATGGAGGGTGAGACGTGGTCAGCGCCTCGAGTCCCCCCGGCTTAAACCGTAACAGATAGATAAAATGTTACTGCACAAAGAATTAGATTTCATTAAAATACATAATTTATGTCATATAGTTTTTCTTGTAGATATTCCTTGTTATTGATTTCAATTTTAAGCTACCTAATTTCTCTCAATGCAACCAAACTTCAATTGTTTCACATAGAGACAAGCTTTTAAATGATTTGACTATCGCTTTAGCCTAATGTATTCCCTTATTTCCCTTGCACTTACAAGGAAGCAAGTAATAAGGCCAACTCTGCTGAAGTTTATCTCGATTAGCATGAAATAGATAAAAGAATAATCTATTGTAAGAATAGTTTGTATAAGGGACAGTTAGAGACAGTAGTGTGAATGGAAAATATATATTTTTTTTCAATTCAGGAGGTTTCAAACATATGTTTCCGGTTTAATATCGTATCGATTTTTTTGGTATAATTCAATGTTTTCTACCTATTGTGTAGAGTATACGTGGTAGAGAAGGTACTTATTCTATGTATACCTTATTACTTACAATTCATCAGTTACTCCTGTTACAACTTGTCAGCTTACTTTATTTACTTCTACATATTAGAGATACTCTGTTTTACACCTTTGTGCTATTAAGTTAGGTTATGTTGCAATCCCTTGCATTATTTTACGTTTAATACAGCTACCTAACCACAGATGCCTCTGCCTTGACGTAATAAACACAAAGCTCAAGGTCGGTCATAAAACAGAAACACTGGAGCTGCAATAAGATGTGCACCATTAACTTGGGAAACTGTACATTTGTGCCTTTCCTAGGTTTGGATCCGCGCAGGCAACTTTATAGCAGACGTTCAAAGATTAATGTCACTTGTTTTTGTTGAGCTAAATATGGCGACGCATCTGCCGGCGTATTTTAACTGAGTAGCTAGCTGTAGGTAGGAAAATAAAGCAGAAAAAACACGGCAAATACGAGAAAGAGCAACGTGAACGTGAAAAAATGCTGAAATACATATGTAAATACGGCAAAATAAAAGGGTAGTGACGTCACGTAACAACCCAGTACGTCTCAGCACATATTTAAAGTGAACGTGTGTGCGCTGCGGTAAAAAGGCGAATTACAAAAAGCTTTTAATTAGATAAGTTATCTCTCGTTGTTAAGAATCGTAAGGCATTCTTTTGCAAGCGTTATACATGTCTAAGTTATAAATATTATCAACAGTTTGACTTCCTTTACCGCTTATGTACAATGTACATAATAAGTAGTGAAGGTATTACATTCCACCCAAAAATTCGATGCCGAGAAACACATGTTTTGAGAACACTTGAATCCAGAAAAAAGCATTTCTAGAATGAGGTCCTTGTGTATGTCTGTGAACAGTATAACTCAAAAATGAAAAGACGGTTAAGTACCAAATTAGGTTCTTCAGATTAGTATGTTCCATGGATTCGACACAAAGATTTTCGGGAAAATCCTTCCAGCCGAAACTACTCTTTACATGGTACCCATTTAAATACTTCTAATTTTCACAAAAATAACTAAAACAATTTTTATTAAATATTATTTATTAAAGATATTTACATAGTATTTATAGAACAAATAATGTATTTTTTATTATTGTTGGAATACCCCTCTTAATTCAGAAGAACATTTGCATAACAGATAAACCGTGAGAGAGAGAGAGAGAGAGAGAGAGAGAGAGAGAGAGAAAGAAAGAAAGAGAGCCAAAAGAACACACGAAAGAGGCCTAAATTTGAGAAGTATGTCACAGAGGCAGGACAAATAAAAGAAGAACGACGAAGAAGACTTGAAAGAAAATTTGGAAAGGAGAAAACTGAAATAGAGACAGAAAAGCCAAATAAAGAATTGGAGGAGGCGAGAGAAAAAAAAAGTTTATCAATATTTCATAATGCACCATTTCATTACCATCCGTGTCCATGGGAGGAAAATGGCTACAATTTTATTTTAGCACTTTCTCTCTCTTGCTCGCTCTTAGCGGAAAATGGCTAAGGCAAGGCCCCGGGAAATGAGATTATTTTCTCCAAAAGTGAATTGGATTCTGCAAAGAGCGGGCGGCCCATCTTGGGAAAGAATTACAAGCGGAAAACGTTAATAAAAATAAAAGCGAAATACACTTTATTTCCATTTCAGGCATTTCCCCTTTAATTTGATAATGGCGTGTGTTCGGCTAGGAAGAAAGGGGAAGGCAACACGTTAAGTGGAGGAGGGAGAGAATGAATTTGTGCAAATGTAAAGCTAGCGCCCAAGAAACACGCTCCGCTTCTTCAATTTAATGCTCACTTCCTTATATGGAATACATTCTCATTATAAGTAACATACTAAAAGTTCTATTGAATAGGTGGATGTTTTCGAGTATTAAGGTAAGACTGCACAGAAAAATACTGAATATAATGTAGAGCTTTTCTAAGACTCCTTTGTCGTGATTTATTTGTCCTTAAGGGAGTCGAAATGGGGTTTGCATAATTTTTTCTACTTTCAAATTTTGATTGCATATAAATATTTGGAAACTCTTGCTTATTTTGGAATAACTTTCATAGAGATTCGCTAATTGTAAATAGGCCAAAAATATCATTGAAAATAAACCTGCGTAGTAGTTTTTTTTAAACAAGTGCACTCACTCTGTAAAACATTATTAACTTTGTAAGTATTAATGTTAGATCTGTTTCTTCTTTTGATTGGAAATTTCTACTTTAGCTATTGGCAGCATTGATATTCCGCTGATGTTTTATTCCTGTGAGAGTTCCCAAGTACCGCGAAGTTGTGTTTGGAAGGTTAGGTTACATTTTCTTTTAATTCTATGTTTGAAAGCAATTTCTGAAGAAGTAAAATTTTTATACAAATCTCCCATATCTCAGGAACTGACACTGAGGGCTGGCATTTATACCATACATTTTCACCTAAATAGGCTTTATTTTAATCAACAAGTTTTTATGTATATGGATTAGTTATTTTTTTTAATTTAAAAATCATCTATCAATAACATTTTAAGAGCCTTATTAAAATACTCATACCTTTCATTCTAATGTATAGAAGTGTGCTGTTTATCACCAATCAACAGGAAAGATATTGTTGAACATACCTTGAAATATTTATCTCATTATCTTAAATAGTTGCTGAGATAATGGGTCAAACTTTAACATGGGCAAGATAGGGCATTTCGGCTCACCTTAATGTGTGTAATGAACTTAGCTTTTCGTCGAATGCACAATACGGATAATCATAATTAATTCAGGATTACTATAGTATGAGATTTGTTATCAAGTTAATCACCTGTAAATGCAGGTTGCTTTTTAATTAATAATTATTAATATAATATTTTGAAATGTTTATTAAATTAAGGCATAATAAAGTTTATTCATAACTTAATTTATAAATTCTATTTGTAAAACGACCAAAATAATGAAAAATTAAGAAATATATTCTTACTTTCTCTACAAAATGCATGGTACGTAGGTAGAGAAAGTATTGCATTTACCAAAAATTCCATACCGATATTTCACCGGAAATATATCTTTTAGGGCCCCCTGTATAAAAACAAAACACGTGCTATGTACATGGTGTATAGAGAAGGTATGACATTCCAAACAAAACTTCGATACCGATATTTCACCTTAAATACGAGTTTTACGGCCCCTTGTATAAAAATATACATTTTTACAAAAAGGTCCGCGCGTGAGTGTGTCTGTGTGTCCATGTATTCGTGTGCCTGTGAAGACGATAACTCAAAAACGAAGAGTCACAAAACTACCAAACTTGATATTTAAGTTTAGTTTCTTCCAAGAATGCAACACGAAGATTTTGATAAAAATCTCCTCCTCCCAAAATATCCTTTGCAAGGAAACATTTTCAAAAAATTTAGATTTTCTCAAAAATGACTGTAAATATTTTGATTAAAATATCGTACCTAGATATATGAAAGATATTTATATGAGATAGATATATATTCTGGATGCATTTTTCTGAATGTTGCATAACTAGTAACTAAGCAAACATTTACTGCACAAAAATGTAGATCTCGTTAAAACATACAATTTATTCATAATCATTTTTTAGATATTCCTTGTTGTTGGTTTGTTTTAACATAAAATGTTTCACATATGGGAATATCGCAAATCCTAACGATGCGAACAAATGGACTTCATGCACATGATAATCAGCTTTTAGAAGATTTGATTATCTTTTTAGCCTACTAAAGAGTCTTGGCCTACCGCCCGGCCGCTGCGTCCCCCTTATCGGTCCATTATAGACGTTATTGATGGGGTACAGTATTGGGGGATAAGACGTGGTCAGTGCTTCAACCTTTTTAGCCTAGTGTATCCCATTGTTTCCCTACTACTTAAAAGAAATCATTTCTGATGTTTCTCTCAATTAGCATGAAGTAGTTAGAAGCATAATGTTTTTAATAATAATTTATTACAGAGATGTAGAAAACGTGTGTCTGTGTCCGTGTATGTACTCCGGTTTCCCCCGCCATCTCATTCCACCGGTGCTTCATCATGCTAAATGTTTGTCTTTTACGCAACTAGAGCATGGAGAAGGACAGATGGTGACCACTGTACTAAATTTTTTTCTTGTTTTTTTTAATTTTTTTCTTCTTGTTCTTTTTTTATTTATCTTTTGTTTTTGTTGTTGTAATTTTTAGACTTGTCCTCTCCCGCTGTAAGATTTTTTTAATTTTTATTTTACGTTTTTCCTTTAGAGAGCCAGGAACTTTATTTATTTGAGGAGGAATAGATTATTTAATTTGCCGTGAACTAGCTGAATAATTAAACGAAACACAGGGCACGTGTCGAGTTGTTTTTAAGTCCATTATATCTATTCTATGTGAGCTGTGTTAACTGACAGTTCATGGACGTTTTCATATGCTAGAACTATTTTTACTTTATACACGTACTATGTACATAGTGTATAGAGAAAGTATTGTAATGCACCCAAAAATTCGATGCCGATATTTGATCGGAAATATAAGTTTTGAGACCCCCTGAATCCAAAAAAAAAGTATTTTTAGAAAAATGTTCGTAAGTGTGGCTGTGTGTGTGCGAGTGTGTGTGTGTGTGGGGGGGGGGCAGCATAACTCAAAAAGAAAAGTCCATTAAATAACCAAACTTTGTGTTTAAGTTCAGTATCTTCCACGGATGTGACACGAAGATTTTGAAGAAAATTCCATCATTTCCAACTACCATTTACATGGAAAAATTTTCAAAAGTTTTTATTTTCTTAAACATAGCTCTAAGGATTTTGATTAAAATATCGTATATTAAAGATATTTACCTGACACACAGAATTTTCTGCGAATAAACTCTGAGACAACTTTATTCTGAATGAACTTTACGGAATTTTGCATAACTGGCAAACCGTAGGAGATAGACCAAAACTTATATGATAGAAAATGTAGAGCTCGTATGCATTTTTTTCGTGGAGTTAATTGTTTTTGAGATGTTCCTTATTATTGGTTTCAGATTTAAAAATGCTTATGAGTTTCTCATATGGGAAATTGTCACTCCTGTCCATACAAACAAAGCAAGTTAAGTTACATAGCAACCAGCCTTTGACTATCACTTTAACCTATGGCATTCCCTTATTTCCCTTCTACTTACATAGAAGCAAGTAATAAGAATATTTCTGCTATTTTCCTTTCTCTACACGTACTATGTACATAATATATAAAGAAGGTATTGTATAGCACCCAAAAATTCAATACCGAGATTACTGCGAAAATACATGTTTTGAGACCTCCTGAATAAAAAAAAAAGCAGTTTTAGAAAAATGTCCGTCTGTGTGTGTGTATGTGTGTGTATGTGTGTGTGTGTGTGTTTTTGTGTGTCTGTGCACAGCATAGCTCAAAAACGAAAATACCGTTAAATACCAAACTTGTATTTAAGATTGGTTTCTCCAAGGATGTGACACGAAGATTTTCAAAAAAATTCCCCCACCCCCAAATACCCTCTACATGGAACTCTCTTCGAAAATGTTGATTTTCTCTAAAATGGCTCTAATGATTTTGATTAACATATCGTATATGAAAGATATTTTTATGACAAACGAAATGTAAATCTTGAATTTTCGGGGAGTAGCCTCTGAAGACTAATTTATTCTGAATGAATTTTACGGAATTTTGTATAACTTGTAATCCGTAAGAGATAGACAAAAACTTACTACACAAAAATGTAGATCACGATAAAACACACAATTTATGTCATATACATTTTTTCGTGGAGTTAATCGTTTATGAGATATACCTTGTTATTGGTTTCAGCTTTGAAATACTTATGACTCTCTCATATGAGAAATTGTCAACTTCTGTCCATACAAACAAATCAAGTTAAATTACTTAGCAACCAGCCTTTGACTATCACTTTAACCTATGGCATTCCCTTATTTCCCTTCTACTTACATAGAAACAAGTAATAAGAATATTTCTGCTATTTTTTCTCGACAAGTATGATTTAGAAGAATAAGCTTTTTAACAATAACTTGTTACAGAAATATAGAGAAAGTCATGTGAATGGAGCACATCAGATGTTTTTCATTAGTTGTGATATAAACACAAATGGCTGAATCCTGTATTTCTCTGTGGTACACTCCATCGACAGAACCCTTGAGCATATGTAAGAATTTATTTGCCTCCATGCAAAGCCTAGAGAGGTTATTTGCTTGTTTCAGAACTTAAAGCCTGCCATTTTTATCGCCGCTCTCACACCATAATCCAATATGATTTCTCACCCAATAGTTAGCTTTTGCATACTCGTTATAAAGTTTCTCTCCCATACCTTTTTCAGATAGATTCATTTTCTCTTAGCTTTTGCCCATTATCTGTACGTAGACAGAGAAGATATAGCACTCCACACAAAATTACTATACTGAGATTTCACCAGAAATACACGTTTTAGGGTTAAGTGTATAAGAAACATGTTTAGGAAGAGGTCCATATATGTACGGACCTTTTTCTAGCAATCTTACGTGTACAGTCACATAACCATGTGTACCTACGCCGCACGTACATTCCATAAGTAGTTTTATTACCGTAGTATTATTTACTGGTACGTAGGATATAAGGAATTAAAGTAAGCTAAAGCGACAGTTATTTTTTTTTTTAAATTCGTCGCAAAGTGATGGTATTGAAATTCCGTTCCCTTTGCTTGACCAGGATGAAAAACTAACAATAACGATTTCCTGTTTGAGAAAATATTTCATTGGAAACATACGTTTTGAGACTCCATTTAAAAAAGGAATTTTTCGAAAAATATCTGCGTGTTTATAGGTTTATATACATATGTGGGTATTTGAATGCATGTTTTTATGTATGTGTTTCTGGCTGTGTGTGCGTCCTTCCGTCTATGAACAGCTTAACTCATAAAGGAAAAGTCAGTTAAAGATAAAGCCCGTTTTTAACTTCATCAGATACCCGCAAAAACTACCAGTTTTTAGTAATTTTTAATTTCTCTACACGTACTATGTACAAATTATATAGAGAAGGAATTATATTCCACCCAAAAGTTCGATGTCTAATTATTTCATTTTTTAGAGCTGCTGATACATTATATTTATATTCTTATAACCAACATGGAATTTATTATTTTGGAATTTATATAAGATTAATATTTCAAAGGAAATATATGTTTTGAGGTCCACTGAGTCCAAAATAATCATTTTAGAAAATAGCCCGTGTGCGTGTGTTTTTGGGCAGCATAGTTCAAAATCTAAAAGTCCATTAAATATCAAACTTGTTACCTCTTAAGCTAATTACTTTATCACCGAATAGTAACGTGCATAAAGACTGAAGTTCTTTTTTAAGTTTTATACCGGAAGAAAGTATAATCTTTGTAAGATGACCCTTCACATCACATCTACACACCTGCAAAACATCTAATTAGATGTATGGCGATCGTGTCATCAAAAGGCACTTCTCAGCAATGTGGCCTCCGAGATCTACAGATATGAATCTGGCCGTCGGTTGAGAGGTTACATTAAAGAATTAGTTTTGCTTACACACCCAACAACCCCAGGGCAACTAAAAGACGCCATCTTCCAAGAAATGGCCATTGTTCCAAGATATTGTCTTCATAATGCTGTGTATGCTGTTGTAAACAGGATGCTACACTTTGAACAAGAGAAAGTCGGACATCTCAATGTTTTGTAATTCCATTGTGTCCCCAACATTGTGATTTTTTCTCCTATTTGAAATTTTATAAAATATATATATAAAACCTAATATAATATTAAATAATGATGTTAGTATTAATACATTTGTCACAATAAAAATTGTTTCTCTACAGCGTATAGCAATATGGAAAATATTGTGTTCTAACCATAATTAAACAATAAGAAACTTATCGCAAACAATCTCAACCTAATAAAACTAATTAGTAAAATACTTTTATTTGATACTTAAAGAATTTAATGCTCTTAATTTTGAAAGGGGCTAACTTTTGAAAAAAAAATTAAAAATTAAACTCTGAGTTTTCACTAGAAGTAAGTTTTATCTAGTCAAGATTCGTTGTTACTTAAGAAGTGGCTTGCATTGAGCATTAAAGAAATTAGTTTGATACAAAATTCTATGAACTTTTTGTAAAAATAAGGCGCATTAATTTTGCTACAAAGCCACACACCAGTACTTGCATGGATCATTAAAGAAATTAGTGTCATATAAAATTCTATGGACTTTTTGTAAAAGTAAACCTCGCTAATTTTACTTCAAAGTCACATATTAGTACTTGCAGAGAAATGAGTGTGATATAAAAGTCTATGGACTTTTTTGGTGAAAATAAACCTCATTAATTTTGCTACAAAGCCACACACCAGTAACCAAACGATACCAAGTGTACTTAGCTGCCCTATACACCTGGGTAGTAGCTGTAAATGGATCTCAATAAATGTAACTTTAGGCACACACTAATGAAATATGCGTTTAATTATTTATTCCATAGTAAATGCGCAGAGTTAACTCCTTGGCATGACAGCTCACGGGGAACCTTGGCTTACCGCCCGGCCGCTGCGTCCCCCATCTCGGTCCACTACAGACGTCATGGATATTGGAGGGTGAGACGTGACCAGCGCCTCGAGTCCCTCCCGGCCGGTTAATGCGGTCCTCATGACCTGGAGCCGCTACTTCTCCATCAAGTAGCTCCTCAATTGGCCCCCCAGGGACCTTACGAGGCTGAGTGCACCCCGGGAGTGCGCAGAGTTAAATAGACAAATATAGGTAAATATGTACAGACATATACGAAATGATATCAAGAGTAATAATGCAAAAACAACAATTATGTAATGATAACAATAAATATGCATATTAAAAATATAGTAAGTATAGAACAGTTACTAAAATAATATTAACATACTCTTTCGGAACATATTACACAGATTATAGCTACCAATTTATGGCCTTGTGCAACTAGATGTAATAATTAATTACGTATAATTTTGGAGCAATTAACCACTTCACCATTTTCATTCATTAATTATCTACGTAATCAGCAAGTTCAACAAGTTGACCATTAGTATTTACAAATATGAAGTCACAAATATACGCCTAAGCATGACTTACAATATATTATCCAAAATTTAGTGTAAGAAAAGTTTCCCTAAATTTCTTCAGCCCTTAAAGACTACTATAGTCAATTCATCCCATTGTTTAGTTTTTCTATTAACAAAGATAATTTGCGTAGATCGGTTTCATATCAGCTACCCTTAATTTTGAACAACATTTCGTCTATGATATATTGTGCTCTCTAATCTTATCATTAAGCTTAATCCGAACTCAATTTCAAACACACTTTTCCCAAGTGACCACATGTGAGATTTTTGGCGGACAAAGTGGCGCCGGAGTGATTTTCTCCGGGCTCTCCGGTTTCCCCCGCCATCGTATTCTACCGGTTCTCTATCTTCATTCCATGTATCTCCAGTGTCATCGCCTGCGGTGCCACAAGTAGTAAAAGTAGGCGTTAAACACTACCAAAAAAAATCGAAGCACAGAAGTATCGAAGTATATATTAAATTCATGTTTTTCACTATTAAAACAGCTAGATTTGAGCTGAATTTTGAAAGAAAAACCACGTTTTATCAGCTGTTGAACATTAATGAAATAACTATGACATCACCGAACAAATTTCGAAAGCCATGGTTTGTACAGTAAGAGCTTTAGTTTCTAATGTGATTCGCAATCCGCATGAAATCTTCTCAAATTTTAATTTTCCCAGCAGAGCGACTTCGTCACTCGTAAATTTACCGATAGAATCAAAACGTTTCGTGAAGCTACTGCAGATAAAAACCTAAAAGAAGAGTAGAATGACATACGAAGAAGAACATCAGGAAGATGTCAAGAGATACTGTCTAACCGATCACACACATAACATAAACGCTACTAAAAGCAAAAGTGACGTATGCGATGACAGCCCTTTACCCAGAAAAGGAATTTTGCCTTGAGAGTGGCATGGATTGTTTCTAATCCCCTCCCCTCATTCACATTGGAACTACGCCCCCTGGCAGTGTAGTTTGTGGCTTTGACATCGACACTGGCTTTCCATCAAGGGCAAATGAACGGCTGCATGTGGTAGAAAAAGTACGCGAAATGAATTCCCATCACCCGCTGCGTCGCTAACATGTGGAAAGAGTTTCTTCAGCGTCGACTTTAATAATAACATAAACGACAGGAAAATGAAACGAAGTACGGAATTTGGTATGAATGTACGACAGAGATAATAGAACTGACCTCCAACTGACTCGAAAAAAACTGATGGCTTCCATTCACATGCCTTTCTCTACATCTCTGTAACAAATTATTGTTAATAAGCCTATTCTTCTCTCTATTTAATGGTAAAACATTATCAGAAATGGTCTTATAACTTAACTCCCTATAAGTAGAAGGAAAATAAGAGAATATACTAGGCTAAGCTGACAGTCAAATGTTTTAAAATGTGGTAGCTTTGGGATTGAAATCCGTTTCCTTGCATAGCCAAGATTTGACAAGTCCTATCCGAGAAATCAATAACAAGGAATATCTCGAAAACGGCTAACTCCACGAAAAAAATGTATGACATAAATTGTGTATTTTGTCGCGATCTACATGTTTTGTAGTAAGTTTTTTTCGGTTTGCGAGTTATGCAAAATTCAATAAAATCATCCAGTTCAATATCTTAAAAAAATCTGATGTGTTACATTTACATGACTTTCTCTATATCACTGCAACGAATTATTCCATTTACTTAATCTGATGTAGCAAAAATTAGCAGAAATGGTCTTATTACTTGCTTCCTTATTAGTAGAAGCGAAATAAGGGGGTGCCATAGGTTAAAGTGATAGTCAAAAGCTGGTTGCTCTGCGACTGAAGTTCCTTTGTTTGTATGGGCACGAGTTCACAAAGTCCTGTATGAGAAAAGTATACGTTTTTATAGCTGAAACCAAAAACAAGGAATATCTCAAAAACAATGAACTCCACGAAAAAAATGTATGTAACATAAATTGTGTGTTTTAAGGTGCTCTTCATTTGTTGCAGGGTAAGTTTTTGTTCGTCTCTTACGGTTTAGCAGTTATGCAAAATTCCGTAAAATTGACCAAGAATAAAGTAGGCTTCAGAGGCTATTCCCAGAAAATTCTGAATATAAATTTTATTTTTATGTAAATATCTTTAATATACGATATTTTAGACAAAATCGTTAGAACCATTTTTTAGAAAATCAAAAATTTCGAAAAAATTTCCATGTAAAGGGTAGTTTGGGGTGGGGGATTGTTCTCAAAATCTTCGTGTCGCTTTCCTGGAAGATACTGAACTTAAATACCAAGTTTGGTATTTTACCGATTTTTCGTTTTTGAGTTATCGTGTTCACAGACACACGGACACACGGTCCTTTTACTGAAAATACTTTTTACTCTTTCTATACGCACTATGTACATAGTGTATAGAGAATATATTGCACTCCACCAAAAAATTCGATACCGAGATTTCACCGGAAATATATGTTTTAGAGTCCCCTGTATCCAAAAAAAAGTG
This sequence comes from Hymenopus coronatus, assembly GCA_030762935.1. NCBI lineage: Eukaryota > Metazoa > Arthropoda > Insecta > Mantodea > Hymenopodidae > Hymenopus > Hymenopus coronatus. The sequence goes on along the minus strand of CM060881.1, from coordinate 119,585,229 downwards.
TTTTCAGAAAAAGGTCCGTGTGTGTTATGTGTCCTTGTGTCTGTGAACACGATAACTCAAAAACGAAAAGTCGGTAAAATACCAAACTTGGTATTTAAGTTTACTATCTTCCAGGAATGCGACAGGAAAATTTTGAGAAAAATCCCCACCACCCCAAACTACCCTTTACATGGAACTTTTTTCGAAAATTTTGATTTTCTAAAAAATGGCTAACGATTTTGATTAAAATATCGTATATTAAACTTATTTTCCTGACAAATAAAATGTATATTTTGAATTTTCTGGGAATAGCCTCTGAAGACTACTTTATTCTGGATGAATTTTTCATAATTACTAAACCGTAAGAGATGGACAAAAAGTTAACCCACAAAAAATGTTAGAGCATGTTAAAACACACAATTTATGTTATATACATTTTTTTTCGTGGAGTTGATCGTTTTTAAGATATTCCTTTTTCTTGGTTTCAGCTCTCAAAAACTTATACTTTTCTCATACAGGAATTTGTAAACTCCTGTCCATACAAAGGAACATCAGTCACATAGCAACCAGCTTTTGGCTTTCACTTTAACTTATGGTACTCCCTTATTTCGCTTCTACTTACAATAAAGCAAGAAATAAGACTATTTCTGCTATTTTTTCTCGATTAGCATGAAATAAATAAAAGATAAGCTTATTAACAATAATAATTTGCAGGAATATAGAGAAAGTCATGTGAATGAAACACATAAGATTTTCTTGGATACAGGGGACCCTAAAACATATATTTCCAGTGAAATATCGGTATCGAATTTTTTGGTGGAGTGCAATACCTTCTCTAGACACTATATATGTAGCATGTATAGAGAAAGTAAAAATGCGCAAAACAAATTTTCGGCAAAATAATTCTACCCCAACAACCTTATTAATGGAAAATTTTTCAGAATTATGATTTTTTCAAAAATATGATCAACGGTTTTTCATTAAAATACCATAGGTATATTAAATACATCAGCAATATAACTTACATATTTATTTTTTGGGAATAGCCTAATAAGTCTCTTCACTCTGGATGATTTTTTCGTGTAGATCTCGTTAAAACACATAATTTATGTCAAATACATTTCCAAAATATGCTTTGGAATTCGGAAAATTTCCTTATATTTTGCTCAACTAAGAAGTCGTCATTCGTTTTTCTTTTTTCATCCTTTAAACCTAAGGAGGATGGAATATCAACACTATTTCCTAGTGACTTAAAAAACTTTGCTATCTCTTTAGCCGAGTGTATTTCTTGTACAGATAAAATATGCAGCAACAATATGTAGCAAACAATTTTCCTGGTAATGCTTATCTCTTTTAGCTGTGTAGGTAATAAGAGGAATAAGCGTCTATAAGAATAGGTTGTAGCAGAATAGTTATAACAAACTTATTGGAATGTACAGATATTTCCCTCGCTCTATGAACATGTAAATACATGATAATTAGCTGTATCAGATTTGAAGCATTTGTACTTCATGTTCACAACGTTTTTCTATCCTTATGTTGGCAAAATTGAAAAAAAAAAATTGATGTGTCCCATTCTCATGACTTTCTCTACATCATGCCTCAAATTGTTGTTAAATAGGTTACGCTTCTATTTATTTCATACTAATCCAGAAAAAATAGCAGTAGTCTTATTACTTGCTTCCTTGTAAGTAGAATGGAAATAAGGGAGTACTAAAGGTTAAAGAGACAGTCAGAAGCTGGTTGCTATGTGACTGATGTTCCTTTGTTTGTAAGGACAGCAGTTGACAAATTCCTGTATGAGAAAAGTATACCTTTTTCAAAGCTGAAACAAAAAACAAGAAATATCTAAAAAACGATCAAATCCAGGCAAACACTGCGTATAACATAAATTGTGTGTTTTAATGCGCTCTACATTTTTTGTGTGCTTAGTTTTTGTCCACCACTTACGCTTTAGCTGTTATGAAAAATTTCGTAAAATTCATCCAGAATAAAGTATCCTTGAAAATCTATTCCCAGAACATTCAAGATATACATTTTATTTGTCAAATAAATATCTTTAATATACGCTATTTTAATCAAAACTGTTAGAATATTTTTTGAAAATTAAGGTTTTCTCAAAAATGACTAAGTACCAAGTTTGGTATTTAACGGTTTTTCGTTTTTGAGCTATGCTGCCACAGATACACACACATACAGATATAGACACACGGACATTTTTCTAAAAATGCTTTTTTTTTTTGATTAAGGAGGTCCTAAACATGTATTTCCGGTGAAATCTCGGTATCGAATTTTTGGGTGTATTACAATACCTTCTCTATACACTATGTACATAATAGGTATAGAAAGAGTGAAAATCTTAAAAATCTGACGTGTACCATTCACACGACTTTCTCTACATCTCTGCAACAAATTATTCTTAAAAAAACTTATACTTCTATTTACTTCAAGCTAATCAGCAAAAAAAAAAAAAAAAAAAATAGCAGAAATAGTCTTATTACTTGCTTCCTTGTAAGTAGAAGCGAAATAAGGGAGTACCATAGGTTAAAGTGCTAGTCAAAAACTGGTTGCTATGTGACTGAAGTTCCTTTGTTTGTATGGACAGCAGTTGTCAAATTCCTGTATGAGAAAAGTATAAGCTTTTCATAGCAAAAACCAAAAACAAGGAATGTCTCAAAAACGATGATCTCCGGGGAAAAAATGTATATAACATAAATTGTGTGTTTTAACGTACTCTACATTTTTGTTTAGTAAGTTTCTGTCCATCTCTTACGGTTTAGCAGTTATTCAAAATTCCGTAAAATTCATCCAGAATAAAATACTCTTCAGATGATATTGCCACACAATTCAAGATATACATTTTATTTGTCAAGTAAATATCTTTGATATACAATATTTTAATCAAAATTGTTAGCCATTTTTGAGAAAATCAAAATTTTCGAAAAAAGTTCCATGTAAGGGTAGTTGAGGGTGGGGGAATTTTTCTCAAAATCTTCGTGTCGCAAACCCTGGAAGATACTAAACTTAAATACCAAGTTTGGTATTTAACGGTCCTTTCATTTTTGAGCTATGCTGCCACAGACACACACACAGACAGACACACACACGGACCTTTTACTAAAAATGATTTTTTTTGGATTAAGTAGGTCCTAAAACATGTATTGCCATTGAAATTTCGATATCGAATTTTTGGGTGCATTACAGTACCTTCTCTATACACTATGTACATAGTACGTGTAGAGAAAGTAAAAATCTTAAAAACTTTATATAGACTGCTGCATCATAGTAACCACTAAAGCCCCCTTGAACGCCTTCAAAACTGCTTCAAAATTTCATCTTTTGAATATCTGTGTGGACGGCACTGTGTATCAATGTGGTATTCCATTCGCATTTCACATAGGTGGTCCGGGTTCGATCGCAGGGAAACGACATGTTTGATGTGTGGTAGACGAAGCGCCGTGTGCGTGGAATTTCTTCAGGTTTTCCGGTTACCCTGCAATTCATTCCTGTCTTTCATTTCACCGCTATTTCATATCCTGTACTTCCCCATTTTCATACCAGGTGTCACGTTCAACAATTCTTCTGGCCTTTGCTCCTTAAGAGACGTGTTTGTAGTTCCTGATGGGTGTAAGTTCTACATACGAGAAGAGTAAACAGAGAAAGAAAACATATTTGTGTTATTTTTATCCTTAAACACACATTGATAAACAGAAAAAAAAAAAAACCCTATACAGGGTGTTAATGAACTACACCGAAATAATTTGCAAGATTGTGTACGTGACTGATATATGCAATTTGAGATCGGCGATGCATGGTCCCCGGATAAACATAACGCAACTACATAGCGTTAAACGTGTGGGTATCAGGTGCTGATAAGCAGGTGTTAAAGCAAAGCAGGTTGAAAAATGACTTAGAATGTCTTTAAAACTGCTGCCCGGGTATATATCGATTTTTAGCTGCTCGTTACTAGCGTTCTCAAGATTTAATGTCACAAAAATCTGTAAAATCTCGAACTAAACACTTGACAGAGCGACACTGAGCATGCATTAACTGCATTCTTGAGTTATGTAGTCTACTCTGGTGGCTTAATGCGTAACTCTGGAAGCTGCTATCCCAAAAGTTCGATTCCTGTCATAGAATAAATGTTTTTTTTTTTTTTTTTTTTTTTCATTCCAGACGAAGTGCCGCGATACGTGAACGAGACCCGAACTCGGAAACTATCTCACTTGAAAGCCAATATCATAACCACTAGGCTACAGAGGTACGCTGTAATATGTCCCTTCGTTTTTCGTTTTATGCTCTCGAATGCTTGATAAATTAGCCAGTGGCGTACTGGCACTTCAGAAACTTATAACCGTTACTTCGAAACTTCAATAAACAGGCCATAAGACTCCTATCTCAAATTACTTATTTAAGTAATCTACGTATTCTGTGAGAATATTTCGGTATAGTTCATTAACATCCTGTATACCTATACGTCTAAAACTTTAGACTCGTCAAGAAGCGCCTCCGAATTTTTTTTTTTATTTGTAATATTTTTACTTTCTCCATACATACTATGTACATAGGGTATAGAGAAGGTATTGCACTCCACCCAAAAATTCGATACCGAGATTTCACCGGAAATATATGTTTTAGGGTCCCCTGTATCCAAATAAAGTATTTTCAGAAAAGGGTCCGTGTCCGTGTGTCTGTGAACATGATAAAAACTTGGTATTTAAGTTCAGTATCTTCCAGGGATGCGACACGAAGATTTTGAGAAAAATCCCCCCACCCCCAACCTCCCTTTACTTGGAATTTTTTTCAACATTTTGATTTTCTTAGAAATGGATCTAACGATTTTGATTAAAATATCATATATTAAATATATTTACCTGACAAACAAAATGTATGTCTTGAATTTCCTGGAAATAGCCTCTGAAGAGTACTTTATTCTGAATGAATTTTACGGAATTTTACATAACTGCTAAACCGTAAGCGATAGACAAAACTTACCTCACAGAAAATTTAGAGTATGCTAAAACACACAATTTAGGCTATATACATTTTTTTCTTGGAGTTAATCGTTTTTTTAGATATTCCTTGTTTTTGGCTTCAGCTTTGAAAAACATACTTTTCTCACACAGGATGCTGTCAACTCCTGTCCATACAAGCAAAGGAACTTCAGCCACATAGCAACCAAATTTTGATTATCACTTCAGCCTATGCTACTTCCTTATTCGCTTCTACGTACAAGGAAGCAAGTAATAAGACTATTTTTTTCTCGATTAGCATGAAGTAAATAGAAGCATGAGCTTTTTAACAATAATTTGTTGTATAGATGTAGAAAAAGTCATGTGAATGGAACACATCAGATTTGTTTAATTTCTATTCAAGAGCTATTATACTATACTAGCATATATTGCACTATCTTTACTGTGGTTACTTGATGAGGGAATTTCTATTTCGCGAGTTTGCCATCTTGTGCACATGATTACGAGAAATCATTTTATCGCCATAGATGACACTATAGAACAAAATTAGACTTGCGGAGGTGAAACATTGCGAATTTAACCCAATAACTTATGAGGTTCTTTTACGAGTAAATAAACCTATACCAGGCAAAAGGCTTTATTTACCTCCGAAGGAAGCCATGCTAAAGATTTTACATCAAATCCATCAACCTCCAAGGCTTATGAATCTGAAAACTGTTAGAAGCTAGCACGGTAACTAGTACACCACGCAGTTGAAGCACCTTAAAATATAAATGTAAACTATGAAATTGAATTGGGGTCCCTAGAGAAGTGGACGAAGCCCGGTTGATAATTGGAAAACACACAGAATGCCACACTGACATGTTTCTTGCAAATCGCTTCTGAATATTGTCTATATTTTTTGCACGTTAATCTCTAAGGATGCAGATACCATGCACACAAAGAAAGCAATTAGTTAGCTTGTACGGGCATAAAAGAGCGATCATTTTCAAGAGTGAAACACGACCCAATCTGTCGACTGCCATCCACTAAAAGGATCAAAAGCAATCTCTATGGCTAATTGTGCCTTTGACGAGTGGTTCAGCGTGTTTCGCCATTTCAAAACATGCCGGTGTCCAATTTTATTACAGAATACCTGATTTAAAGCCACCAAGCTGCAATATTAATCCCTCGTATAAGCTAAATTTCCCAGTAAATATATTTGCTTAAAACAAGGTAGATATCGCTTATTGTATATGTTACTTTAGCCAGTACGCTTGAGGTAACAGAAATACAGTGCAACTTATGCTGAACTTTTTGAAGCGATTGCAAACATCATTTGAATACATACAATCTAAAGGATTTTTAATAATGCAGTACTTTCTTTAGACGCACTATGTTCATAGTATATAAAGGAAGTCCCTGAATTCAAATAAAAAAAATCTGATGTGTTCCATTCACATGACTTTCTCTACTGCTCTGCAACATATTGTAGTTAAAAAGCGCATGCTTCTATTTACTTCATGCTAATTACCAGATATAGTCTTTTTACTTGCTTTCTTGTAAGTAGAAGTAAAATGACGGAGTTCCGTAGGTTAAAATGATAGCCAAAAGCTGGTTGCTACGTAACGGAAGTTCCTTTGTTTGTATGGACAGGAGTTAAGACATTCCTGTATGAGAAAAGTATAAGTTTTACAAAGCTAAAACGAAAAACCAGGAGTATCTTAAAAATGATCAACTCGAGGAAAATAACGTATATGACAATAATTGTGTGTTTTATCGTGAGCTACAGTTTTTGTGTAGTAAATTTTTCCCCATCTCTTACGGTTTAGCAGATATGCACAATTCCGTAAAATTCATCCAGAATAAAGTAGTCTTCACGGGCTATTCCCAGAAAATTCAAGATATGAATTCTATTTATCAGGTAAAAATCTTTAATATACGATATTTTAATCGAAATCATTAGAGCCATTTTTAAGAAAATCACAATTTTCGAAATTTTTTCCACGTAAAGGGTAGTTTGGAGAGGGGGAATTTTCTTGAAAATCTTCGTGTCGCATCCTTGGAAGATACCAAACTTAAATACCAAGTTTGGGCTTTAATGGTCTTTTCGTTTTTGAGCTATGCTGTCCACAGACACACAAACACGCGCGCGCGCGCACACGGACATTTTTCTAAAAATGCTCTTTTTTTTTGTATTCAGGGAGTCCCAAAACATGTATTTCTGATGAAATCTCAGTATCGAATTTTTGGGTGCAATGCAGTCCTTCTCTATACACTATGTACATAGTTCGTATAAAGAAAGTGAAAAGAAAAGAAAAACATTTTTAGAAAAATGTCCGGAAGTGTGTGTGTCTGTGAGCAGCAAACCTCAAAACAGAAAAGACCATTAAATACTAAACTTAGTACGAATATGTAAGTTTCAGCATCTTCCAAGGATGCGTCTCGAAAATTTTCAAGAAGATCTCTCCATCCCCAAAATGTAAAACAAATTTTGTAACTATCAAAAATGGCTGTAATGATTTTTAATCAAATCTCTAATATTTTAGTTATTTACATTTACAATTTATATCTTGAAATTTCTGGGAATAGCCTCTGAAGACATGTTTACTCTGGATGAATTTCGCATAATTGGTAAACCGTAAGAGATAGACAAAAACTTACTTAACAAAAATGTAGATCTCGTGAATACACACAATTTATATATAATTTATATATTTGTTTCGTGGAGTTAACTGTTTTAGAGATATTCCTTGTTATTCGTTTCAGCTTTAAAATACTTATAATTTTCACAAACGGGGATTTGCCAACTCGTATCCGTACAATCAAAGGTATTTCTATCACATAATAACCAGCTTTTAAAAGATTTGACTATCGATTTAGCCCTTATTTCCCTTATACTTACAAGGAAATAAGTAATAAGGCCATTTCTACTGATTTAATTAGCAATTAGCATGAAATAATAGAACAATAAGCTTTTTCACTATAGTTTGTAACAGAGATGTAGAGAAAGTAATATGAATGGAGCACATCAGACTTTTACTTTCTCTACGTACAATGTACATAGTCGATAGAAAAGTTATTTTATTTCACAAAAAATCGATATTTGGATTTCTACGGACATACATGCTTTGGGGTCCCCAGATTCCGAAAAAAGCATTTTTAGAAAAAGCTTCATGTGTGCGTCTGTGGACAGCATAGATCAATAGCGAAAACACCTTGAAAAACCAAACTTGGTATTTAGGTTTAGTATCTTCCAAGGATGCGGCACGAAGATGTTCAAGAAAATCCCACCTCCACAAACTACCCTTTGCTTGGAATGATTTTTTAAAATGTTGATTTTCTCAGGAATAGCTCTAATGATTTGATTAAAATACCATATGTTAAAGATATTTACATTCCAAAATATAAAATGTGTATCTTGAATTTTCTGGGAATAGCCTTTGAAGACCTTTTTATTCTAGATGAATTTTGCCGAATTTTGCCTAACTACTAAACCGTAAGATCTAGACAAAAACTTGCTGCCCAAAAATTGTAGGTCTCGTCAAAACACACAATATAGTTCTTTAAGTTTTTGTTTATGAAGGTAACCGTTTTTGAGATATTCCTTGTTATTGGTTTCTGTTGTAAAGTACTTTACTTATACTTTTCTCAGAGAGAAAATATCCGATTTTTTTTTTATTTTACACCTGGCCACACAAAGAAGCGATTTCCAATGACAAAGCATAACGATAGCTTTCAAACCATTTGAACTTTATGGTAGTGCATTCCCTTAGTTCTGCTAACGCTTATCTTAATTAGCATGGTGTAGAAAGAAGAAGAATATTTTGTAAGAACTTTGTTTGTAGAGCAGCTAGAGGAAGTCATGTGAGTGTAACACATCACACTTTTACTTTCTCTTCACGTGCTACGTACATAGTGTATAGAGAAGGTATTGCATTCCACCAAAAAATTCGATACCGAGATTTCACCGAAATATATGTTTTAGGGTTCCCTGTATCCAAAAAAAGTATTTTCAGAAAAAGGTCCGTGTGTGTCACTGTGTCAGTGTGTCCGTGTGTCCATGTATCTGTGAACACGATAACTCAAAAACGAGAAGTCGGTAAAATACCATTAAGTTAGTATCTTCCAGGGATGCGACACGAAGATTTTGAGAAAAATTCCCCCACCCCAAACTATCCTTTACATAAAACTTTTTTCGAAAATTTTGATTTTATAAAAAATGGCTCTAACGATTTTGATTAAAATATCGTATATTAAAATTATATAACTGACAAACAAAATGTATGTTTTAAATTTTTTGGGAATAGGCTCTGAAGACTACTTTATTCTGAGTAAATTTTATGGAATTTTGCAGAACTGTTAAACCGTAGGAGATAGACAATAACTTGTCAAATAAAACACGTAGAGCACATTAAAACACACAATTTATGTAGTATACATTTTTTCATGGAGTTGATCGTTTTGTTTTCAGGTTCGAAAAACTGAAGTTTTCTCATACAGGAATTTGTCACCTCCTGTACATACAAACAAAGGATCTTCAGTCAGATAGCAACCAGCTTTTGACTATCGCTTTAACCTATACTACTCCCTTATTTCCTTTCTACTTACAAGGAAGCAAGTAAAAAGACTATTTCTGCTATTTTTTTGTTATTCAGCATGAAGTAAATAGAAGCATGAGCTTTGTAAAACTAATTTGTTGCAGAGATGTAGAGAAAGCCATGTGAATGAAACACATCAGATTTTTTTTAATTGTTTTTTACTCCGCTTTTAACTCCACAGTTATGTCGGCGGCATTCCCCTTTGGAACCTATCGCCTATCGGCAATGGTGTTAACTCATGTTCTGTTGTCTTGGGATTTCTATTTTTCTTTGGATTTTTTTCACTAAATATCACACACAATCATACACCTAGATTCTGCAAAGGATAGGGAATAATGTTGCTTCTAGAAAATATTTCTCACTCCCAATTGGAATCGAACCCGGGGCTCCTCGAACAGTACCCATGTGCTCTACCAAATGAGCTAATGTGCCAGCCGATCTTCAGAGTTTTCTACGTTAAAACTCTTTTATAGAATATTCTGTTTGTAAGCTATGCATCAAAGAAGTAGGAGATCATTTGTGAGTTTCGGATTTCGATAAAGGCTTCTTTCAATACTCGCTCGGATTCAAAGATATATCTTAAGTAAGATTTTGAATACTGATAGATATTGGAATTTTTAAATTATTCCATTAATATCCCGCCTTTAGCAATATCGATGGCCTTTACATTTCAAACATTTATAACCTTTGGGTAATGGAGTTAACTTGTGTACATATCATTGGGTGTTATTTCTTTGGGTTTCTGTTTGTTATATTACACCCTCACACAAACACACGCACACGCACACACACACACACACACACACACACACACACACACACACGCGCGCACTCATTCATAGTCCCAGACTCAGGGGAAAATAGAGAATAGATAATCTCTGCTAGAGAAAAATGTCCTCCACCAGCAGGAAGTCGAACCCGGGACCCCTAGCACAGCAGACCACTTATCTGTGGGGCATTTCTTTTAATAATTTAATTGCGGTTAACGAGTGCTTGTTATTAATAGCTAGTTTAAATCTAAAGGTTTCAATTAAATTACCTAAGGCAAATTATAAGCAAGAGGGGACTTCGGTAAGATCATTACAGTGTATGAACGATTACTTTTTGCACTTTTGGTATAAATACTGAAGTGGCTGATGTCTTCCATTTGGTATTAATCGGCGTTAGATCTTGTACCGCTTCTATTATATTTACTTTCTCTATACGTAATATTTTCATAGTGTATAGAGAAGGTATTGCGCTCCACCAAAAAATTCGATACCCAGAGTTTACCGGAAATATATGTTTTAGGATCCCCTGTATCCCAAAAAAGCATTTTCAGAAAAAGGTCCGTGTGTGTCTGTGGCCCGGTACCTGTGAACACGATAGCTCAAAAAGAAAAAGTCGATGAAATACCAAACTTCGTATTCAAGTTTGATATCTTCCAGGTATAAGACATGAAGATTTTGAGAAAAATCCCCCCATCCCAAACTACCCTTTACATGGCCATTTTTTCGAAAATGTTTATTTTCTCCAAAACGGCTCTAACGATATTGATTACGACAAATAAAATGTATGTGTTGAATTTTCTGGGAATAGCCTCTGAAGACTTCTTTATTCTGGATGAATTTTACGACATTTTGCATAACCGATAAACCGTAAGAGATGGACAAAAACTTACCACACAAAAAGTGTAGAGCACGTTATAAAACACAATTTATCCTATGTACATTTTTTCGTGGAGTTGATCGTTTTTGAGATACTCCTTGTTTTTTGGTTTCAGCTTTAAAAATATACTTTTGTCATACAGGAATTTAACAATTCCAGTCCATACAAACATAGGAACTGCAGTCACATAGCAACCAACTTTTGACTATCACTTTAACCAATAGTGCTCCCTTATTTCGCTTCTACTTACAAGGAAGCAAGTAATAGGACTATTTCTGCTGATTTTTTCTCGATTAGTATAAGTAAATAGAAGCATAAGCTTTTTAACAATAATTTGTCGCAGAGATACAGAGAAAGTCATGTGAATGGAACACATCAGATTTTTCTAATTTGTAAATGATCAAATCATGCCATTTTTACAGATTGTATCACCGAGCCACGTGCTCAGGCGTTTTGGGATCGGTTCCCTCGGCCGTCCTCTCTGTCCCATGCTTTTCGGGGGTTTCCCGGGTCAATAGGCAAAATGCTGGGGAGGTTTCTTCATTCCCCGAACTTGCTGTCCCTTCATTTCATCTCCATTTCATGCAACCGGTCTTTTTCAGGGTTGTAAGTGAGGTCTCCGGTGGTGGCACTCTTCCGTGTTGGTAATTGCGCTCTGGAAATAAGCTCTCGGCGATAGGATGGCGTTGGAGTTTGTATCAGACCTATGCCGCGGGCTTATAGTGCTTCCTACCTAGGGACGAAGAACTGCACCGGAATCTGTTAGGGACCCTCTACGGTGGCTCTTTCCCCTTCCGGTTTCGGCAGCCCTTCTTCATATCCTCCTGAGGACTGTCATACGTAAGGCAGTGACTGCAGTCGACACACACATACATACGTTCACACACAGACATACACACACACACACACACACACACACTCAGTTTTTATCAAATTTAAATCGAATTTTATTTTGGGGCCTCTTTAAATGCTTTGATTCTCAGCGCTCAAATCGTTTTTGGGCATGAAAGAATGTTTAATTTTGTTCAATTGCCTCTTTATCCGAAATGAAGTTCTGTTACGTGCCATGCTAAATATTTTTACACCAGAAAAAAATGCATCTTTGAAACGCGGGTTTGAAACCGCGACTTTGGTAAACAGGGACTATAGGTTACCGCTAGACCACATTTCGTAGCAACGGGCAATAAGAACCGAAAATGCATAAATTTGACTCCTGGACAAATCGAGACAGAGATTATGGGAATAAAAGCTGAATGTAAGAGAAAAACTATCAGAAGCTGAGCACCATGTTTTAAATCTATCAATTAATTTCGATCATAATGAGATTGTACATTAATGAAAAGCCCTTGCATGTAAATTATCATCTTATGCTATATCTTTCCATAGAATAACTATGCCGTCGCATGCTATAAAAATAAACGAAAAATAGTTTTTTAAGCAACACAACAATGCATTATAACATTTCTAACATTAAAACAACGCCATAAAGAAATAAAAAAATTGATGTGACAAATTCACACCGCCTTCCATATCCATTCTTCAGCAAGCTTTTCTTACAAAGGTTAATTATTCATTCTACTTTATGTTAATCCAGATTAATAAGCTTAGACAAGCCCGCCTGGGTAGTGTGGTGGTAGCGTGTCTGTCTGACATTGAAAAGGCCGTGAGTTCGAAACTTGTTTAGGGTTAGTTACTCGAATAAGGTTTTTTTCGAGGTTTTTCCTTATTCTGAGAAGATTAATGTCGAGAAAGTTTAAGCTCCATGGACCTTGAGATCATTTGAGCATCATTTCATCAATTCCATTCATCATCCGATATGATTAACCAGGTTAAAGTACGTTAAGTTATAACAAAAAAAAAAAAAAAGAAGTTGGACTCCGTGGTTAAGTGTTCAAAGAGCTCAGTTATCATCTGAATGCCAATTTCGATTCGCGATCGGCAATGCAAATTGTTTTTTTTTTTTTTTTTTTACCCTTCATAGGGTCTGATAGAATGGAAGTGTGTAAACCTACAGTTAAGGTTTAAAGAAGAAAAAAACAACAATGTTTTAGCCTTATGCCCCGGGTATAACTATAGTACTCGTAATTATAGGGGGCTATTGAAATGAAGAGAAACAATTTGTTGTGTTCCATTCACATGACTTTTTTAGCTCTTCCGCAATCAAACTTTTGTTACAAAAGATTATTCTTTTATCTAAATCATTCTACTGAAGACAAACATTAGAAGAAATTGTCTTATTACTTGCTTCTTTGTAGTAGGAGGGAAATAAGGGAATACACTGAACTAAAGCGATAGTCAAACCCTTTAAAAACCGATCTCTATGTAAAACAATTGATTTTCAGGTTTCTTTCTTCAAGGAGTAAACAAAAGACAGACAAAAATAAGTATAACTTCCCGTTTGAGTAAAGTTTAGGAGCTTAACAGTAAAATATGACATCAGTTTGTGTGTTTTAACAAGATCAAAATGTTTTATAAGGTAAGTTTTTGCCTATCCCGAAAAGTTCATGTCTTCACAGGCTATTTCCAAATAGTTCAGGATGTACATTTAGTTTGCCATAAAACGTCTTAAACAGGTGGTATTTTAAATGAAATAGTTACATTTTTGAGAGAATCGGAATGTTTTTAAAATGTGAAACGTATTTGGGCTGAGAGAGATTTTCCTGTAAATCTTCGTGTCGGACTTTTCGATTTTGAGTTACGCTATTCATACACACAAGGGCCTTTTTCTAAAAACACCTTTTCTTGCATTCAGAGGACCTTAAAACTTAAATCTCGGTGTCTAATTTTGGGATGGAATACAATATTTCTGTACGCGCTATCTACATTGTACATACGTGCTAGAGAAAGTTAAAATATTCTAGCAGGACTTTATCAGTAGGTCTCTCGATACTGCGGGCATAAGGGAATACAGTATGTATCGGTTTGAGTGGCTGAATTGGTTAGACGCTGACCGTCAGATCGCAAGATTGCATGCTCAATCTCGCTCAGATCGATGGTTTCTAAATGTAATTGCTATAACATTAAATACTCAACAATTTACATGAGTATAAACAAATGGGAATTATAAAAGAATATGCTTGCAAACAAGCCTTGAATTTTAGTTGAGAATGCGATAGAGTATAAAGCATTTGTTACTCCACAGAACATGCAAGTTGCTGCACAATGATCCTGGATATAAAATGTAATAAAGGCCGGTTACATTTTATGGCACGAGTACATATATACAGGGTGTTTCAAAAAGACCTCAAACGAAGATGTGGACCTTGTTGTTCATACCGTACGTGATGCGTGAATATAATTTTTAGCTCTAAATTCGGCACATACAAAAACTGCCATAAAATGACCATGGATTAGGCAGTCGTATATAACCAAATGGCACGTGCCTGGCCCACTCCAAGAGAGATGCTGGTTGGTAGCGAAGGTCCTAGTCGCGTGGTGTAGGCGTGTTTTGTTAGATACACCGGCGCGGGACAGTACACCTTAGTAATGGAAAACGTAGCATGAGGGTTTTGTTATGTATTTCGTATAACACGTTCTGAGCTTGTTTACGTGAGGTATGACAACCGTTGTTCCTTCGCTGCCTAATCCCAAATGTGTGTGACTTTTAAACACACATAAAACTTTAAATAGAAGAGTTTGAAAGTTGCGACATCAAGTTTCGGACAAGTCCAAGTGTAAGCTAATCGACTGCTATCTTCGTTTGGTGTCGTTTTGAAACAGCCTGTATATGTGTGTGTATATCGATATTTGAGATAAACATTAACAGACATTTTTTTTATTACTTGCTTCCTTATAAATAGAAGGGAAATAAGGGAATATTCTAGGCAAAAGTGACAGTCTAATATTTTAAAGACTGTTGCCACATGATTGAAATTCGTTTTTCAGATGGCCAGCAGTTGAATAATTCTAGTGTGAGAAAACTAAATATTTTAAAACTAAAACCAATAGCAAGGAATATGTTGGAAATGGTTAACTCCACGAAACAATGTATGTAGCATAATTTAAGTGTTTCAGCGAAGTCTACATTTTTAGGCAATATTTTTCTCTCTCTTCCGGTTTTAGCAGCGTGCTTTTAATTACGTCTTTTAACAAGATATGCATTTTCATGTAGTACGTTTTTTATATCTCTTGCGGTTTACCAGCTGTAATTCAAAAGTTATCCGAATTAAGAGATCTTCAGAGGTTATTTCCAGAAATGTCAAGATCTACGTTTTATTTGCCAGATAAGTATCTTTAATACACAATATATTATTCAAAATCATTAGAGGCAGTTTTGAGAAATCCAAAATTTTCGAACTTTATCCATGTAAAGGGTAGTTTGGGGTGGAATATTTTCCTTTCATCGTGTCGCAGCCCTGGAAGATATTAACTTTAAATACCAAGAATGGCACTTTACCTAATTTTCGTTATTGTGTTCATAGACATACGGACATACACATACAGTCGAACCTTTTTTCTAAAAATGTTTTTTTTTTTTTTTTTTTTGGCATCAGGGGATACTAAAACATTATTTCCAGTGGAACTCGATATCGAATTTTGGAATGCACGCTCTACCTTATCTACTGTCACAATGGCGTTCGTGTTTGTGACCACTCTCGCGTACGGTCTGGTATGCGGAAGTGGAGCTAAAAGGTGAAACATTGCAGTTGGAGACCTTGGGTAACAAGACTATGCATAAACAAGAACAGGAGGTACGATGCGGCTGTAACCGGAACTTTCTGGACCGTGACTCTCGATCCTTCTCAAATAGTCGGTTTCTAAAAGCTCCCAGGAACCTCTGTTTCTAGCTATAAAAGGAGGAACAGCAGCAGTGTTGGTCTCTTGTGAATTGTACTGAGTTGTGAGTGAACTGGTGCGCGAGCTATGAATGGCGTGCAGCTATAAACTGTCTATGGTACGAGACGTCAAGTGAATCAAATTGGAAACAATTTTTTAGACAAATACATTTATTACAATACTAAGTACTGAAAGTAAAAGCGACATTTGACTCTTGTTATTTTAGGTTCCTGAATTGCCAGTTTGTAAATCAGGGAATCGATATTATATATTAACTGATAAAGTATTTTTTCTCGATTTTGGCAGATTATATGCCTTGGTTGACAGGTACTGTGTAATGGTTTTCATGAAATTATGTAGATGTTATGTTTTAAATAACTATGGGATGCAGAAGAAGTCGTAAAGATTTAAAATGTAACCCGGTGTGTACTTAAAAATCTGTTGTGTTTCATTCACCTGACTTCTTCTAGCCGTTCCACAAACAAACATTCTTTACAAAAGGTTATGCTTTTATACGCCTCGTGCTAATCGAGATAAAATTATCAGAATGGTCTTATAACTTAACTACTTTTAAGAAGAAGAGAAATAAGGGATTACTTTAGGCTAAAGCAATAATAAACTCTTTTGAAAACTATCGCTATGTGAAACAATTGATTCTCTTTAGCATTCAAAAGACATGAAACGAAAGTTGACTTCCCCTTTGAGAAAAGTTTAAGTGGTTTAAAACTGAAACCAGTTACAAGGAATATCTTGGAAAAGGTTAAATATACAATACAAGTATAGTAAGTTTTTGTCTTTCTCCTGCGGTTTACGAGTTATACAAAAATCACACAGAATGAAGAGGTCTTCAGAGGCAATTCTTATGATATACATTTCGTTTCTCATGAAAATATCTTAAACGTGTGGTATTTTAATAACAATTTAGAGTATTTTCGACAAAATCAAAATTTTCAATAACACTTCCATTTAAAGGTTTATTGGGGTGGGAATTTTTTAAAAGATCTTTGTGTCGTATCCTTAAAAAATAATGGACTTAAATATCAATTTTGGTATATAACTTTTTGTTTTTGAGCTGTGCAGGACACTTTTCTAAAATGTTCTTCTTTTTTACTCAACGTGTCTCAAAATAAGTACTTCCGATGAAATTTAGGTTTGCTCGAAATTTTGGTATGTTCGACCTTCAAAATCTTGAAAATGTAATTGTTTTATTTAAACTATATAAACAATTAAGATTTAAATTAGTACTAAGCAATTAAATAATAAGATTTATTCGATCCACACATTTTAATTGAAATAAATTATTTACTTCCTCTATTTACTATGTATATTATTTCAGAAGTGGTTAACTTCACAAACCAAATTGTACAAGACTTAAATTGTATTTTGACATCTAAAATTTTTGTGTAAGATTTTTTTTTTTTTTCTGACAACTTATGAATTAAACAAAAGTCATTCAGAATAAAGAGACCTTCACAGCCTATTTCCAGAAAATTCAAATATACATTTTTTTTTGATGAAAATATCTCAAACATATGATATTTTTGAGAAAATCAAAATATTCAAAGAAGTTTCAATGTAACTAAAAAACTTTTCCAGCGAAACCTCGAGTACGAAATTTTTGGTAACTGCAATATCTTGTCACTTATTTTGTACATGGTACGTGGTAGAGAAACTAAAAACTACTCTATCATTAAGATTGATGATTCTTCCATCGCTAAGGGGTACTTATAGGCTTTGCAGAACTTGGAATACTGCAGAGGGAAAGTTAAGGAAGTAGAACATACTGACAAAGTCTCACGCTCTTTTACTTTAATATCCGTTGATTTTTCTTCCTTGTTTGTATGAAATAATTACCAACAGTAAGGGGTAATTACAATAATAAGGTAAATATACCAGTTTTTACGAAATGTTTTCGAAGTTTTCTCATTTGATGGTCTAATTATAAGCGTAATTATAAGCATGTTTTAATCATTGATCAGATTCGTATTTTTAGTTTTTGAGGATTAATTACAAAAACACTCTAGATCATTCTATATTTAAAAAAAAACGGAAAGTTAAATAAAATTATTTAATTAATTTGTCATTGGAGTTGAAAAAAACTAAGCTTATACCGCCAGGTAAATCAGTTAACAAATAAACAAACAATCGTTCTCACATTGTAAATATCTTACTGAACCCACCTCTTGCTTTATATTTTTAGTGAATTTAATTAATCCTTCAAACCTATTATTGTTATTATTAGATAATCATTTCTCAACCTTTGCTCTTAAACAATTATCAGGAAAAGCAGAAATTAAATTTTTAATAGTTACTCGTAGTAAGAATATTATTGCTGATAGTTGTAATGAATACATACTTTTGAAAATATGTGGCCAAACATGTTCAATTCTCAACCTATATAATTCACTGTATCTAAGAAGGTTTTAAAATAATTTCGTCTCAGCTGAGTATGTTGAACGCTATTTAGTAACTAGGGGAGATCAATCAAATAGAGTTTCCGTACTTGGAGGAGTAAGCTACCCCCCTAGCCCTCCCCCCCCCCCCCCCAAAGATACTGTATTTCTGTTCTCCAGCCGCGTGTGATTGTTGGAATGCGATTGCAAGCTCAGTTCCAATTTTAAGACTGTATTAAATTGTGTTACTTTTATCAGAAAGGGGTTTGAGGGATCTGAAGCAGAATAATTAAGGATAATTAAAAAATTCTCCCTCTTCTTTTTCTATCTCTCTCTGGAGTTTGTTTTATGTGCTGCTTTATTGCTGGATTCCGCAAGTTGAGATGGAAATTTCTGTGCAAACGATAATGCTTATACCTCTTCATTGGCAATGTGGAAGTGTTTGCACGTTCCGTTTTCTTAGTACCACTCATAGTCTCTGAGCTACGACAATGATGCAGAATATGCACTTTATTTAATTAATCACTTGGTGCCATCAAATTAATGGAATTTTAAAGCGAAATTAAGAAAAGCTTGCTGTTTTACACAATAAATCACGTTTTAACACACAAAATTTCAGTAATGTTTAGAAATTAATTAAAATAGAAAGTACTCCATTTAGTAAAATGCAATGATGGTTTCCTTAATGCCATCTAAAGCTGTAAAATATTGTTATAGAAACATTTCAAACCTGCTAAGGCGTCTTGATTAATAAAAACTCTTTATCAATGTTTAAACACACTTACAAATGTGTATTCTGAGTTAGCAAACATGATATTAAATATAACAAAACTAACTAATGAGATGTATATATCAAGATGTATATGTACACGATATTAGAGCTGGCAATGCCTAGTTAAGAGATGAATATACGAGTATAAATAAGTTTATATAAAATGCTTAATTCTTTAAAACTGAAATGTTTCATAAAATAGGTTTGCAGTTTAGATATCATTAAGAAAACATTTCATTTATTCTTAAACATTGTTTCCTAGAGAAATGCCTGTATCAACCAAAATCTATAATATTTAACGGTCATGTCAGTAAGAAGATTAGAAATGTATCCACAACGTTCAATTTGAGATGTGTTCTTTTGTGGTTTAAGATGCAATAAAACAAGTAAAGCTTTGTTATTGATATATTTTTTTGTAAAACAGTACATTTAAGTCTCAATTTAAACTTTTTAAGACTTACTTGTTTACTTATAAATACTTTAATGATGACATATTGAACGTTTGAACAGGAAGCAGTTGAAGTTGACAGTCATACCTATACTAGTTTCTGAGTAGGTTTTATTAACAGCATTTGCCTCTATATTTAAATATATAAATCGAACGTTTTCAGGTTAAGTTTGATATATGTCGTTTCACGCACAGTAATTCTATCCAGTTGGTTATCTCGGTTAGTTCGATATGTCAACAAGCGTGTCGTGCCTGTAGTTAGAGTTGTTAAGTGCAATTTAAACAGACAAAAATGATTTTCCTCTTTAACTGCAACAAGTGCAAAATTGTTCATTTGTTTACACCAGCATATTATGTGTAGTCTTAAATTATACCTCTGATGTCATGGTTCGGGTATTTGCTATGAAAACCATAAATTACGCCAATAAAATAAAATAAATTAAATTTTATTATATTTTTTTCTCAAAATTTTCTCACATTTTGCTCTGTCATAATTGTATGTTTTATATTTCATTAAGATACCTATACTAGTTCTGGTAAGAAAAGCGTCCTATTTATTTCATTAAGCTGATTAATCGATTACTCCACATAAGGTACTCCACCCAATTCAAAAATCATAATTCTGAAAAAAATAAAAGTACTTACTTTTTGTGATAATTTACTTGCTTTCTCACAGAAACCGTATGTAGAACAGGAGTCGGATAGGTAGATTCAACATGCAAAATTCAGTGTCACAGTGGGGATTTGAACCACGGATCTCCCGGTTTCTTTACCACTGAGCTACAACAGTAACATGCCGGAATGGCATTACATTTCTCAACTGACGCGTTTGTTTCCCGCAAACCACAAGTGATCTCAAGTTATTTATGTCAAATTGAAGTATCTACGGCATTGTAAATTGTTATAGGGGTTTGTCATCTCAAATTATTTCAGATCACCTTGAAGTTTGGCGGGAAACATACTAGTCAGTTAGAAAATGTAATGCTATACCGCCATGTTGCCATGGTACCTCAGTAGTAGAGCAACCGGCTCGAGACCGGGAGATCCGTGGTTCAAATCCTATTTATGACATTCAATTTTTCAGTCTCTCTCTACCTATCCTACTCACTCTTTATTGAAGTACTATTATACAAAACTGGCTTAATGAATGAATAGCATTTTCTTGGCTGTTTAAGAAAAATCAAGTTGACTTAATTTTTTTAGTATTTATACTTGGTGGCAAAATTAATTGTAATATTATAAGCAGTTAAAGAGCTTGCCAATAAAATCTTTTGCAAGTTTATGAAGTTCATTTTCTCTGATTTTTTTTTCTGAAATTTTGAATACGTTTGGTGCTACATTTTAAGATATAAAAGCAAAATAACAATTAAAGTTAGGGGAAAGGAACTTGAACCAGTTACAGGATCTAGGATTTATATTAGGCTGTATATCCACTGGCATTTTAATAATAACATGATGGAAGTTTGAAAGACTTAAGGCAGGTGTTGTCCTTTGAGTAAAGCAAAGAGAACGAATTTGTTAGATGATCTTGCGAATGGTTACTGTGCACTGCGAGGAAAGCAAGAACAAATACTTTCTTCAGTGGTTTGGCGGTATGCAACATTTTGCACTTGAAATACGTAGTTCATCTTCCAAAAGTTAATACACCCATTGTAGGTTTATGATTGGTAGAACAAATTTCTTTAACTTTTATTATCTTTTTTTAACTTTAACGTTTTGTTAGGCATTGTGAACGACAAGGAAATGTGTTATGTTATGCGTAAATGTTGTTAATGTCGAATTAATGTTAATCTTTCTATGTGAATGACTCTAAAACCTGGAAATCTAAAAGCCATAACAGGAGTTTGAAGCTCGATTCAGCCAACTGAGCTGCTATGGCAACACACCTGAGGAACATTATATTCCTCAACTATCAGTCTGTAAATCGGAAAATTTAACATAGCACCGGCATTTTCCCATCGTAGTTCAGTTGGTTAAAGCAGCGGCACGATAAGATTTGTATTTGTGGTTCAAATTCCCGCTATGGCATTGTTTTTTCAGTTGAGTTTACCCTTTCAATTTCTAGTCTATGTATGTCTTAGGTGGAACATCAATTAATTGAAGTGCTACTGCATTTGGTATTTTTTTTTTTTTGCAAAAATATCCTTAATAATAAATGTTATAATTTTACACTATTATTTGTGCAATAAACTGAAAATGAATTTGAATATTTTCATTTATTATTAATTATTAATACTTTATCTAGGCGTACTGTGTATAGAGAAGGTAATTTATTGGACCCAAAAATTCGATACCGAGATTTTATCGGAAATACATGGCTTTTATAGAAAAAGGTCCGTGTGTGTCTGTGGATAGCATTGCTCAAAAACTAAAAGTCCGTTAAATACCAAACTTTTTATTTAAGTTTAGTATCTTCCAGGGATGCCACACGTAGATTTTCAAGAAAATTCTCCAACTCCCAGTTATCCTTTACATGGAACTGTTTTCGAAAATTTTGATTTTGTCAAAAATGGCTCTAACGATTTTGATTAAAATACCGTATATTAAGGATATTTACATCGCAAATAAAACATATGTCTTGAATTTTCTGGGAATAGCATCTAAAGTCCTCTTTATTGTAGATGAATTTTTCGAATTTTGATAATTACTAAGCCATAAGAGATACCAAAAAATGTAGATCTCGTCAAAACACACAATTTATGTCCTTTAAATTTTTGTTGTGGAGGTAACCTTTTCCGAGATATTCCTTGTTTTTGATTTCAATTGAAAGGTACTTAAACTTTTCTCGATCTTCTTTTGCTCTATTTCTGGCCAACTAAGGAGGCGATTTACAATGCTAGTCGCATAACGAATGCTTTTAAAACATTTGACTATCACTTTAGCCTAGTGCCTTTGCTTAGTTCTATTCTAGTTATAATGAACTACGTAATGAGAACATTATGCTAATGCTTATCCCGATTAGGATGGTGTAAGAAGAATCTTTTCTAAGAAGTTTGTTTCTAGGATAGCTAGAGAAAGTCATATGAGTGTAACAAATCAGATTTTTTTCAGTTGATTTCTTCCTTTTAACTTTGTCTACATACTCTTATGTGGAATAGTAATTAATTTGCCTAATGCTTTACTGCATTTGGTACTTTTTTTGCAAAAGTATCCTTTACTAATAAATGTAATACATTTTACAGTACTAATAAACTGTAAATGAATTTAAATGTTTTCATTTATTATTATTATTAGTTTAACTAACTTTAATTTTACTATCTTATCGGACGATGAACTACATCAATGAAATGAATGCTCAAATGAGTTCGGAGCCCATGCAGTTTAGATTTACTCGAAATTCGGCTAAGGGAGTCGTCCCAATACCCGCGCTCGCTAAAATCTCTCGCTTTGGTCTTTCATGGCGCTGGGGATCACGGGTTGGAGTCCCACCTTGGACATGGGTGTTTGTATATCAGAAAATATGTGCATATGTATTAGAAGCAAAAAGGAAAGCGGTAATCCAGAAGAAAAGCAAAGGAAATTATAGGAAAAAGTAAAAAAAAAAATAGTACAGCGCCGGAGTCCCGACAAGCCTCCGGAACTGTATTTAAAAAAAATAACAAAATAAAAATGGAAAAAAAAGTTATTTAGGTAACTCACCATAGCCGAGATTCAAACTCGGGATCTCTTGAATTCTAGGGAGGTACACTATCTCCACAGTATAGAGCCTAATATCCTTATCTGAAGTGCACATTTTTACTTTATTTATACGTACTATGTATATAGTGTATAGAGAAGGTATTGCACTCCCCCCAAAAATTCGATACCGAAAATGTATGTTTTAGGGTCCCTTGTATCCCAAACAGCATTTTCAGAAAATGATCAATGTGTGTGTGTGTGTTTGTGAACATAACTCAAAAATGAAAAGTAAGTAAAATACCAAACTTGATATTTAAGTTTAGTATCTTCCAGGGATGCGACACGAAGATTTTGAGAAAAATCTCCCTACCCCAAACTACCCTTTACATGGAACGTTTTTCGAAATTTTTTATTTTCTATAAAATAGCTCTAACGATTTTGATCAAAATATCACATATTAAAGATATTTATCTGGCAAATAAAATGTATATCTTGAATTTTCTGGGAATAGTCTTTGAAGACTACTTTATTTTGCATTACTACTAAACCGTAAGAGATGGACAAAAACCCACCAAACAAAAAACGTAAAGCACGTTAAAACACACAATTTGTTATATACACCTTTCTCGTGCAGTTGCTCATTTTTGAAGTATTTATTGGTTTTGGCTTCAGCTTTGAAAAACTCATACAGGAATTTGTCAACTCCTGTCCATACAGACAAAGGAACTTCAGTCACATAGCAACGAACTTTTGACTATCACTTTAACCTGTGCTACACTCTTATTTCACTTTTACTTTCAAGGAAGCAAGTAATAAGAATATTTCTGGTAATGTTTTCTCTATTAGCATGACGTAAACTTCTTAACAATAACTTGTTGCAGAGATATAGAGAAAGTGATGTGAATGGAACACATCAGATTTTTAGTAGTAGTTATATTTTAAGAGAAACGTGTAAGCATTATATTTTTCAAAATGCAAAGCATTTCCTATACACAGTTGAGAAGAATAGACATTGTGAAGCGCCGTTTTGGCAACCCTGAAATGCTAGATGGCGTAACATCTGTAGAAGAAGAAGAAAAAATTAAGATTGGGATGCGAGGTAGCTCGGAAGAAAGTAATTTCGACAGAGCTATACGCCAGGCACACGTGCATAGCGCCTGCCACACTCCATATCGCCGCTGCTGCAGCTCACAATATATTTCGATCTAAATATTTTTATGTATGCTCGGAGCGTCCACATCCGTCTCATAAATATCCATAGCGTGCAAGTCCGGGTTCCATCATCTTCAGCGAGGGAGACGCCCGCGTCGTCCATGGACCCGCATCTTTCTGCCACGAATACAAGAACATACTGCAGTCTTTATTCTGAAACATCCTGCGTACACAAATGTCCTTAACATAAACAAAAATCTGATGTGTTCCATTCACATGACTTTCTCTACAGCTCTGCAATAAATTATTGTTAAAAAGCGTATACTTCTGTTTACTTCATACTAATCGAGAACAAAATAGCAGAAATAGTCTTATTACTTGCTTCCATGCAAGTAGAAGCGAAATAGCTGTGATGGTCAAAGCTGGTTGCTACTGAAGTTCCTTTGTTTGTATAGATAGGAGTTCACAAATTCCTGTATGAGAAAAATATGTTTTCCAATGCTGAATACCTCAAAATCGATCATCTCCTCGAAAAAGTATATATATAATATAAATTGTGTATTTTAACGTGCTCTACATTTTTGGTGTTTTAAGTTTTTTTCCATCTCTTACGGTTTAGCAGTTATAACATTCCGTAAAATTCATTCAGAATAAAGTAGTCTTCAGAGGCTATTCCCAGAAATTTCAAGATATACATTTTATTTGTCAGGTAAATATCTTTAATATGTGATGTATTAATCAAAATCATTAGGACTATTTTTCAGAAAATCAAAATTTTCGAAAAAGTTCCATGTAAAGAGTAGTTCGGAGTGGGGGGATTTTCTTGAAAAACTTTGTGTCGCATCCTTGGAAGATACCGAACTTAAATACCAATAACGGTCTTTTCGTTTTTGAGCTATGGTGCCCACAGAAACACACACACATACACAAAGACAGACAGACAGAAAGACACACACACGGACATTTTTCTAAAAATGCTTTTTTTTTTGGATTCAGGGGGATCCAAAAAATACATTTCCGGTGAAATCTCGGTATGGAATTTCTGGTTGCATTACAATACCTTTTCTATACACTATGTACATAGTACGTATAGAGAAAGTAAAAATTCTGATGTATTAAACTGACATGACTTTCTTTAGCTGCCCTACAATCAAACTTGTTACAAAATATTCTTCTTCTTTCTACACAATACTAATCGAAATAAGCATTAACAGAATGTTCTTATTACCTAGTTCCTTAGGAATACACTGCGCCAGATTTGAACCCGCAAACTTGGGTATGTGAAGCTAGCATAGTTACCATTACACTAAAAATGTATGTATGATTTTTATTTGATTTTTACTTTCTCTATACGTACTATGTTCATAGTGTATAGAGAAGGTATTGTATTGCACCCAAAAATTCAATACCGAGTTTTCACCGGTAATATATGTTTTGAAACCTCCGGATTACAAAAAAAAAAAAAAAAAAACATTTTTAGAAACTTGTCCGTATGTGTGTCTGTCTCTGTGTATGTGTGTGTTTCTGTGGGTAGCATAGCTCAAAAACAAAAAAACCATTAAAAACCAAAATTGGTATTTAAGTGTGGTATCTTCCCAGGATACGACACGAAGATTTTCAAGAAAATCCCCCGACCACAAACTACCCTTTACATGGAACGTTTTTCGAAAATTTTGGTTTTCTAAAAAATGGCTCTAACAATTTTGATTAAAATCCCATATATTTCTGATATTTATATACCAAATAAAATGTATATCTTGAATTTTCTGGGAATAGCCTCTGAAGACCTCTTTATTCTGGATGGATTTTGCCGAATTTTGCTTAACTGCTAAACGGTAAGAGACAGACAAAAGCTTACTACACAGAAAATGTAGAGCACGTTAAAACACTCAATTTATGATACGAATTTTTTTTTTCGTGAAGTTGATCGTTTTTGAGTTATTCATTGTTTTTGTTTTCACCTTTCAAAAACTTATATTTTTCATACAGGAATTTTCCAACTCCTGTCCATACAAACTAAGGAACTTCAGTCACATAGCAACCAGCTTTTGACTATGACTTTAACCTATGGTACTCTCTTATTTCGCTTCTACTTAAAAGGAAACAAGTATTATGAATATTTCTGCCATCTTTTTCTCGATTAGCATGAAGTAAGTACAAGCATAAGCTTTTTAACAATAATTTGTTGCAGAGATATAGAGAAAGTCATGTGAATGGAACACATCAGATTTTTTTATTGTTTTTTGTAGCTTAATGTCCTTTAACCTGATGGTCATAATGGATTATAAATGAAATCTGTGAAATTTTGCTTAAATGATCTGGAGTTAATGAAGCTTAAAGTTATTCAAAATTCGTCTTCTCAGAATAAGGGAAAAACTCCGACAAAAATCTTATCTGTGTAACTTCACTAAGTGAGCATCGACCTCGCGATCTCTTGAATGTGAGATTGTCATCCCCACACTACTAGGCGACTATGACTTATTATACATTCTGGTAGCTCTAGGGTCCTTGAAAGCAAGTGCCAATGCCATAGTAACATCCTGTAAGTAACATTTTATATCTCATGCAAGCCTAGCACTTGACCATTCTGTATTCATGAATATTACCCAATACCAGTTTTCTATCTCGTGGTTCGACATAAACCGTTGCCTCAGAAAACAAACAAAAAGGCAGGAAAGAGAAGAAAAAAACCTTAGCGCCTCCGACTCTATTACTCCTCGTTCTCATTTCTCTTCTTTCTTGCAATCCCTCCTCTTTATCCCTGTGTCTCTTAGACCGCCTCCGTTATGTTTTTTATTACATCTCTTGGTAACCTCAAAGAGGGTGATCTTAAGTAAAAAGTTGACTTTGAGGAGAGTGGTCTACTGACGTCTTCGGCAATGCTACTGTGTGTACCCAATAGGGGTCTACGTGCACGGATTGCAAATGGAGACAGACAGAGACAGAATTTCATCCCACTGTCTCTTCTCAAAGCTATAGACGTAGGAAAATGTAACACTGAGGTCGTATGTGCAATGAATATATTCCTCGTGGCAGATTCCATCAAAATGCCCGGTGTCCAGTGAGAATTTCCTTGTTATCATTCAGGACATTGCTAAGATGGACTCAGATCACCATCCGCTATGATGAAGTGTGCTATGTCTAGGGCAGGTACAAAAAACAAGAAAACACCAGAATTAAATATTAACTAATCTGTAAAATAAATTTGGTTTACTAATACCGTACTGAAAATTACACAGAACTTTAATAAAAGAAATGTATGTATATGAGACGCTATTAATATCAGAAAGCATAAAATTTAATTTTTACTATCTCCAGCTCGTATTACAGTGGATACAAAAGTATTGTATCCCGCCAAAAATCGATACAAAAATTTCACCTGAAATACATGTTTTGAAACCAAAAAGAAATTGTTAGAAACATGTCCGTGCGTGCCTGTGTGTGTGACTGTGAGCAGCATATCTCAAAAACGAACCAAACTTGGTATTTAAGTTTAGTATCCCTCAAAGATGCAACACGAAGGTTTTCAACAAAATCCCGTAGCACCCAACCACTCTTTACATGGAAAATGTTTCGAAAATGTCGATTTTCTTAAAAATGGCTCTTATAGTTTTTATTAAAAGGTCATATTTTTAAATTATTTTTATGACAAACGAAATGTATATGTCCATTTTATGGGAATAGCCTCTGAAGTACTATTCATTTTGGATGACTTTTGTATCACTGGTATACCGTAAGAGATGCTACAACAACACAAGATAAAACATACTACACAAAACATGTAGATCTCATTAAAACACAAATGTATTAATACTGAACTGAAAACTGCACTGGATTTTAGTAAAAGGAATGGATGCCTGTGAGACGCAATTAATAAGGCAAAGCCGAGTATTTAATTTTAACTTTTCCTAACCCGTATGTACAATATAAATAATAGATAAAGAAAGTATTGTATCCCATCCGAAAATTCGATACAGAGATTTCACCGGAAATACATATTTTGACACCTCCTAAATAAAAAAAAAATTTAGAAACTTGTCAGTGTGTGTGTGTGTAGGTGTGGTATGTACCAAACTTGGTATTTAAGTTCAGTACCTTCCAAGGATGTGACACAAAGATTTTTAGGAAAATCCCCCCCACCCCAAACTAACTACCCTTTACATGGAAAATGTTTCGAAAATGTTTATTTTCTGAAAAATGGCTTTAACAATTTTTATTAGAATGTCACATCTTTAAGATATTTTTATGGCAAACCAAATGTATATGTGAATTTTCTGGGAATAAACTCTGAAGACCTCTTCATTATGGACGACTATTGTATAACTGATGAACGTAAGAGATTACTACAGAATACAAAATAAGAGTTACTACACAAAACATATAGATCTCATTAAAACACACAATTTATGTCATATATACTATTTTGTAGAGTTAACCGTTTTCGAGATATTCTGAGTTATTGGTTTCGGTTTTAAAATACTTGAAATTTTATCAAACGGGAGACACCTTTCTTTTCGTGTCTCATTTGTCTACTACCAGCAAGCAAAGAGACTAGCTTTTTAAAGATCTGACTATCGCTTTAATATAGTGTATTACCCAACTTTCCTCCTACTTACAAAGAAGCAAATATTAAGACAATTCTGACAACGTTTATCTTGTTTAGCATGACGTATATGAAAATAATCTTTTGTAAGAAAGACGTTTATGGAACAGCTAGAGAAAGTCATGTGAGTGGATCACATCAGAATTTTTCTTCGTAATCGGCTTACCTTCCCTTATGTAGGACTGATGCCTCTAGGACTTACAAGCGGGTGCGAAGAAATCAGGAGTCTGTTGGGGAGCCAACGGCACGGAACCATAGAATGAAGAACCTGGAACGAGTAGTCGACGCGTAGCCAGGCTTTAGCATGAGGAAGTTGGTTATATGAAATGAAAGCGAATTAGATGTTAGGAAAGGTGATGATGGAGCATTTGGTAGAATGAGTGGCGGGGGAGAACCGGGGGACCCAGACGCCGTTTCGTCCACCACAATCCTACATTAGAGGGCTGGAATCGAACCCGGACTGTTATTGAGGGAGGTTGACCAGCCTGCCACGGCACCGCCACATATTTAATTTTTATGTGTGTAAAATATTCAGCAACTGCTGGTGAACAATGAGTGATATGCATGTTGGAGGATAAAAAGGCGTGCGAGAATATTGAATCTGACGTTACCCTTAGCGGCTAGACACCAAAAACATGAGATTTGGGATATAGTAACGGTTAGTTTGAAAATTATGAACGTAAATATAGCCATGGCTAAATTCAAGCACATTATTATGTCATTTATATATTATAAATGTAAAGTAAAAAGCTTATAAATTAATGTAAAAGAATTAATAGTGCAGTTCAATAGCCTGTGAACGTACACGTAAAACTATTATCCTTGCGTATGCATGGGGATGATGATAATAATTATAATAATGATAATAATGTAGTACAGGGCTAAGCAGTGTTTTATATACGCCATTCATGTAATATATACAGAGTGATTAAAAATATGTTTAGAAAATTTGAAGACAGGTTTCTTACATCAAGTCAAGAAAAACTGTTGATATAAACATATGTCCGAAAACCCTTTCTCTCGATTTATTGAGCTTCAAACTGCAATTAGTCAAAACATTTTAAAGTGAACCTAAATTTTCGGTAAAAGAAATTCCATATAATTACTTTCTCTAGCATGTATGTACAATGTACATAATAGGTAGACAAGGAATTCACTCTACCCGAGCATTCAATATCGAATTGAGTGGCGTAGAAGAGGCCATGAACAGATTATTTTATTTTGTGAAATCGTTCAACCATTAATTATATTTAAAGAATATTCAGCTTGTTTCGTTTTTGAGTTATCGTGTTCATAGATACACGGACACTCTGAGGCACGGACATACACACGTACCTTTTTCTAAAAATGTTTTTTTTTATACAGATGACCCTAAAATGCGTATTTCCGATGAAATCTCGGTATCGAATTTTTGGGTGCATTGCAATTCCTTTCTACCTATATATACTATCTACATAATACGTGTAGAGCAAGTAAAAAGCGGAAGGACATATCTAAATCACTACGATAGTGATAAAGATCCTTCTTTTCCTCAGAAGGCATTTATATTTTCAACCACATCGTACACGTAAAGATTCTGGCATTTACGAACTCTTATACAATAAATTAAGACGAAAAGCTGAATTTTAAAATGTTATAAATATGTAAATATTTTCTGAAGCATTGTTTTACTCACAATCATATAAGGCATTTCTCATAAATTAATCTAAAATGTAATAACTAACACCAACCTCTTGAAATATTTCGCGTTTATATTATTTGGATAATAGATAATTATTCCTGCTAACAATAAAAGATACTACTAAAGTATAACAACAAACGAAAATAAATAATGATGCTTTCTTTGGTAACAAACCAATATTTACCTTTTCTGGTATAAGTCGCCATAAATATGAACTTTGCTTTTAATGATGTAATGATCTAATTGATGCAAATTTAGAAACTGTTGTAAAACAGTTTAACAAACTCTTGTTAAAAACATTATTTATTAATCTGCATTGTGGTAATAGAGATAAACTTTAGGAAAAATGGGTGTATTAGTTTGGTACAAGTAGAAGGGATATGCACAAGACTGAATCAATAGTCAAATATATTAACCAGCAAGTCGCTATATGAAGAAATTTAAACGACCAAGAGTGAAACAAAAGAGAGATGAAATGCAAATGATTACCTGTTTGAAAAAAGTTTAAGTAAGCTCCTCAAAATTGAATCCAATGACAAGGAATATATAACTTTAATTGTGAGTTTCATCGAGATCTACATGTACAGTAAGTCTTTGTCCATCTCTAATGGTTTATCAGCTACACAAAATTCGTCTACAATTAAAGAGGTCTTCAGACGCTACTTACAGAAAATACAAAAAAAAAAAAAAAAAAATTATTTACGATGCAATATCTTTAATATATGGCACTTTAATCAAAATCATTTCCAAAAAATTGTTCATCTAAAGGGAAGTTTCGGGTGGAAGATTTTCTTAAATATCTTCGCGTCACATCTTTGTAAAATACGAAACTTAAACACCAAATTTGATATTTAATGACCTTTTCATTTTTCAGCTCTACTGCACACAGGAACATACCCACAAGGACTTTGTTCCAAAATAGAATTTCTTTTGTACTCATGGGACCTCAAAGCGTATGTTTCCGGTGACATCTGGTATCGAACTTTTTTGTAGAATACAATTTTGTCGTCATTTCCCTTCTACTGGTAGGGATACTGATACATCACAATACACTATATATAGCATTTTCCGTACATGCTCTAGGTAAGTAGAAAAGTAATAAGTAGTGTAATTCCAATTGTTTGATGCGAATGAGCATAGATATAACAATTTGAATATTTGTTGTTGTTATTATTATTATAATTATTATTATCATTATTATTGTTTATCATTTATTATTATTGTTTATCATCATTATGACTGTTAATATAATTGTTTATTATTGTTTATTATTATTGTTTATTACAATCTTTATTATTACTATTATTGTCTACTATTATTATTGTTATTGTTTATTATCATTATTATTAATATTATTGTTATTGTTTATTATTATCATTATTTTTAATATTATTATTAATATTGTTTATTATTATTAGTGTTGTTTATTATTATTATTATTAATAGTATTGTTTACTATTATTATTATCATGATTATTACTATTATTCTATTGTTGTTATCATCGTTTATTATTGTTAGTATTATTATTATCATTATTGTTATCATCATTATTATTATTATTGTTATTTATTATCATTATTATTGTTTATTATTATCATTTATTGTTTATTATTATCATTGTTATTAATATTATTTTTATTACTATTATTATTGTTATTATTATTATTATTATTTCAGAAGTGTTATATCTAGAGTCCATGTCTATTTTCTCTACAGTGGGCCCCTCTAAACTTGCTCACATTCCCATCCATTTGTGATTTAAATTTGAAGGGAAGACAACTGAAGGTGCGGGAGAAATGCAACGGGGTCGCTCTTTCTTATGTTAATGCACCTTCCTTCGACCTGCCCTCTCTCAAAGCAGAGTTCCCCTTAGGACAAGCAAATGATGTTCAGTCCAACTCGAGAAAAAGAATAATGGTCTGTGTGCTGTGCCCTAAAAATAGTTTATTGATGTAATTACAGAGCAAAGGATCGTCTACTTCTCAACTTTTATTATTACGTACAACTCAGACATTTTTTTATTGATTTACTCAAACTTTTCGATTCAAAAGTTTTTTACAGCAGAGTTTAATATCATGAGATATGGACAAATAATATTTCATGCTATATCGCTGCCATATTTGGTTCATTAGTTTTGTCAAGCCATGAGTTCACTCCACTTTTTCGTGAACTTTTGCAAAATTTCTATAAGTACTCCAAATTTTAAAGCGTCTTTAACTTTCAGCTCTACTTACCCATAGATAGTATACAATAAAGTTGCATTCCATCTAAAAATTATACAGCGACGCTTCACTAGAAATACACGTTTTGATCCTCTCTGCTTCGAAACAAACACTTATTTTAGAAAATGCCTCTTTGTGTGAATGTCTGTGAGCAGCATTTTATAAAGATGCGGCCGAAATTTTGATTTTTTTAAAACTATCCTAACAATTTCTATTTATATATCACAGTATAAGATGGTTATATGAAAAATCAATGTTCCAAGAATAGCCTGTTGTTTAATTAATAAACTATAATAGTTAGAAAATTCTGACATAAGAAAAAAATTACATCTCGTTTAAACCTACAATTTATGTACAAATAGGAATGTTTGTCACCCGGATGTATTGATTCCTGGCTGGGAGGTGGAAATTTCTCTTTTATAAAATTGTTTCATACTTACTACAGAGTCTGAAATTGAGGTATGCGAGTGAAGGTGAGTGTGAAAATGAGCTTAAAACAACGAAAACCTAAAGTAGAACAACCAAAATGTTAAAGAGTAAAAGCACTATCAAATGTTTCAGTGAAAGCTCCCAATTTGAGCATAGTAGTTAAAGGATGTTCCTGATTTTAAAAATAAACACAAATATTTATTGTGGCAAGCATTGTGAGGTATATGTTGAGAGACAGAATTTATAAACTCTAATATTAATCAATTTATCTCAACTAACTAAACAATTGCAGACGGATACACACAGCATCCTTAAAATGTTCTGTGTTACATTCACATAGCTTTGTCTAATTATTCTCTAACAAAATATTCTTACAAAAATTTGTTTTTCTATTTACATCATGCTAATCGAGATAAATATTAGCAGAAATGTTTTTTTACTTAGTTCCTTATAAGTAGAAGGGCATTCACTAGGCTAAAGCCACAGTCATTTCTTTTCATAAGCTGGCTGTTATGTGATGACTTTGAAATGTCATGCTCTTTGGACGGTAAGAAGTAAAACAAAAGAAAAATAAAATTTGACTTCCCATTTTAGAAGAATATAAATATTAGTAAAAGTTGAACCACAAAATATCTCGAAAATAATTAAGTCTACAAAAAAGGTATTTGACATAATAAGTGCTTTATTGAGATCTATTTTTTTTAACGATTTCTTATGTTTTAGCAATTATGAGGTAATCATCCAGAATGAAGAGGACTTAAGAGGATATTTTCAGAAAATTCAACATATACATTTCATTTTATATGAAAGTACGTTAAACATATGGAAGTTTTAATCAAAACCGTTACAAGAATTTTTAAGAAAGTCACAATTTCGTAAAAATATTCCGAGTAAGTGGTAGTTTTGGGTGAGGGATTTTCCAGAAAAATCGTTAATCGCATTCGTGGAAGACATTCAAATTAAATATCAAATTTAGTATTTAACGGACACACACACACACACACACACTCGCAGTCACACACCACACAGACGGCGGACATATTCTGAAAAAGTTTTTTCTGAATTGAGGGGACATTAAAACCTATATTTTCGGTCAACTTTTTCCAGATAATGCACGTATGTGCAATGTAACCTGAGGCCAGATCAGGTAGTACCTAATCTGTGAAAAACTGATTATTATTGTTATTATTATTTGATATGCTGAGTTTAAATGTTCATCTTGTATAGATTATGCCGGAAGATATCTCTTCTTTTTATAAAAAATTACAGTTCCGAAGGGTTGTCGGGACTCCGGCGCTGTATTCCTTCTCTCTTTTTTTTTTCTCCTAACATTTCCATTGTTTTTCTATTGGATTATTGTTTTCCTTTTTCCTTCATATATATACATATATAAACACATTTACAAACATACAAACACCCATCCATGTCCAAGGTGGGACTGGAACCCACGATCCCCTGCGCCACGAAGCACCAAAGCACTTTAGCGCGACCTGTTCTATATAAATGCCAATTGTGACTGTCATATTCGTATGACACAAGGGCACAACGGGATGCGTAAATTTAGCACATACAGCACGTGGGGAAATTATAGGAAAATTTAGTTTTATCATAAGGCTATGTGTTTTGTTAACGGGACAGTGTTATTGCGCTAGCAGTTAAACTCAGATAGTGTACAATAGCTCTTACTGCTGCTACCCAGGGATAATATTTCCAGAAATATTGCAATGAAGAATTCATTATACGCAACAGAATTGCGATGGTATCTCTTTTAAGGTAATGCCCAAATAGAACACCTGTGGCATACACTAGGCACTTGAATAAATTGCCTAAGTTTGTTAAATGGCAGAGGAATGTTTGCAAGTGGTTTTCTGGGTTTGATTCAGTCACTAACACCGAATATTTTCGCGTACACATAGCTAGCTCCGTATTTCTATTATTATTATTTCTCATTATATGATTATTGGGATAGCAAAAATCCAATGACTTTCCCTACAATTTTGGTATAGAATATACTGGGTGAATCACCTAAAACGAGCAGTTAGAAGCACGGGCACGCCGCATGGATTCAGACGAGGTATACAATACACTAATCATAGTGTAGGCCATGGCAGACGTACAATAAAGTATTCAGTAACGACAGCAAATTTTAGTGCATGTTTATTACATAGGGCGATAAAATACAGTGTTTGATATGCAAATAACATGTAATTTGTCAAAGAAGCGCTGTGAAGGTCGTTATAAAACTAAATAGGATGAAAATTAAGCGTAGCTTAGAAATAAGGTTATGTAAGACTTCACATAGAGATATAATACTTTAAATTATAATTTTTTTATGTTTCAGTGTCACTTCACTAAGTGATTGGTTCAGTTCTCACAGACTCTTCACTAGCGATTGGTTCAGTTCTTACTTCCATCTCACTGATATTGTTTAGTGAGCTGTCATGTCATCTCACTGGTACTGAACTGTCACTTCACTAATATCATTTATTTTAGCACTCATTATCACTTCACTAATATGATTTAATTCTGTTCTCACACTCTCTTCACTAATGTGATTAGCAGAGCTAGGAAGTTCGTACCGTTCGCCGTCCCGTCATATAGGTTGCGACCAGCCATCTCGCCGCATCAAAACAAATCATAGATAAGAACGCACGGTGGAGAGGTAATGAAAACTGTTGTCAAGTAAACTGCACTGATTCCAGAGACATAAATGAGTTACGAGCTTTCGTAAATGCACACTTATTTAGGTAATTATGTACAACTTACAAATTGTTGCATAAGTACATACAGGCTGAGCTACTGATTTCCTTCTTTATATATGTACATTATGAAAACACCCAAGCAATTATAATGCAGATTGTAATATTTACTGTATGAATGTAAAATAATATCCAAATAATAAATATAATTTCTTAAATACCTAATGAATCTTATTAGGTAAAAACCAAAGCAGGAATGAAACTAAATCTTTACTCTTCTGCAGCCGTATTACTGAAAACAACTATGTACTTCTGAAACCTTTCAAATAAAAACTTTCCGACAAATAAGATATAAAGCGAAGGAAGTCGTTTCACTTCGCATGATGGCATCAGAGCATATTTAGAATATTTTATCAGTTCTGTATCAGTATCATCAAGCACATAGCATATGTTAGGATTTAAAAGTACAGCTTGGGTGCGATATATCACACTAAACTCTGCATTCCTTTCAATTACGCTTTTCATTTTCATCTTTATTTCAGATAGGATGCTCGTGGATCTTGACAGTTCTACATGCAGCATAGATTCAGTCAGCTCCATACCTCTGGACTGTAAAATGTGGGTAACTTTTTGAACAAATTTCAATCGACAATATATTTCTGTGAAACATTTCTGTTACTAGACGTTTGACACTTGGTATACTGGTTTCTAAATAAATATCCGAATAACTACATTGCTAGAAAACTTATTATGGTTGTAAAACAAACTGAATTTGCTCATATTTGAGTAGAGCAAGATGTTATTCTAACGCCTTCCCGCCTACCAACGTGGTTCTTTGTCATACAGTAATACTTGTTTTGCAGTAATGGGTTGCACTCTATGTTGACTTTTGCTCGCGCAAGCAGCACCGCATGGTATTGCCAAACTTTGCCGCTCTTACTCTCCATAAGGAAATCGGTACGTACTTCCTAGTTCTGGTGATTAGTTTAATCCTCATAGTTTCCTCACTAACGTGGTTAGTTCAGTTTTGTCACTTCACTGATAAGATTTAGTCAGTTCTCACAATCATTTCACTTACATGATTTATTTTAACTCTCGCTTTCACTTCACTAATATTATTAGTTTCAATTTTTTTACTGTCAGTTCACTAATATATATGAGTTTATTTCTCACAAGTCACTTTACTAATGTGTTTTAGCTCAGTTCTCACTGTCACTTCACTAATATTATTTATTTCAGTTCCTACTGTCATATCACTATTACGTTTTAGTTCGGTTACAACTGTTACTTCTCTGATGTGACTTAATTCAGTTCCCACTATCACTTCACTGATATAGTTCAATTCCCACTGTCATTTCACTGAAATGATTTAGTTTACTTTTCACTGTCGCTTCGTTAATATGATTTAGTTCAGTTCTCATTGTCACGTTGATTACAGAAGTATCTCATAAATACTTGACACTCCATTAATTGTGTGTTTTAACAAGATCAGCATTTTATCCATCTCTTACGGTTTACCATGTATGCTAAACATATTCAATTACAAGAGAACTTTTGAGAATACCCCCAGAAATTTCAAGATATACATTTCATTAGTTATGAAAACATCTTAAGCTTTTCTTCAAGAAAATCTCGCCACCCAAAACTAAACTCGGCATTGAAATTTTTCATAAAGTTTCATTTTATAAAAATCTGATGTGTTCCATTCACATGACTTTCTCTATCTCTCTGTAACAAATTATTGTTAATAAGCCTATATTTTATTTATTTCATGTTAATCGAGGATAATTAGCAGAAATAGCCTTATTCCTTGCTTTATTGTAAATACAAGCGAAAAAAGGAAGTACTATAGGTTAAAGTGAAAGCCAAAAGCTGGTTGCTATGCGACTGATGTTCCTTTGTTTGTGTGGACAGGAGTTGACAAATTCCTGTATGAGAAAAGTATGTTTTTCAAAGCTGAAACCAAGAAAAAGCAGTATCTCAAAAGCGATCAACTTCACGAAAAAAATGTATATAACCCAAATTGTGTGTTTTAACGTGCTCTACATTTTTTGTGTGTTAAGTTTTTGTCCATCTCTTACGGTTTAGTAGTTATGCAAAATTCATCCAGAATAAAGTAGTCTTCAGAGTCTATTCCCAGAAAATTCAAAATATACATTTTATTTGTCAGGTAAATATCTTTAATATATGATATCAAAATCCTTAGAGCCATTTTTCAGAAAACAAAATTTTCGAAAAAAGTTCCATGTAAAGGGTAGTTTGGGGTGGGGGATTTTTCTCAAAATCTTCTTGTCGCATCCCTGGTAGATACTTAACTTAAATACCAAGTTTGGTATTTTACCGACTTTTCGTTTTTGAGTTATCGTGTTCACAGACACACACACACACACACACACACACACACACGGACCTTTTTGGGAAAGTGCTTTTTTTAGATACGAGGGACCCTAAAACATATATTTCCGGTGAAATCTCGGTATCAAATTTTTTGGTGGAGTGCATTACTTTCTCTATTCACTATGTACATAGTGCGTATAGAGAAAGTAAAAATGACAATAAGATTGTGATTAAAATATCACAATTGTTTAAAATATGTTTATGCAGAATGAAATATGTATCTTGAATTTTCTGGGAATGGTCTCTGAAGTCCTGTTTATTTTTTTGAATTTTGTATAACTGATAAACCATAAGGAATAGACAAAATGTTACTGTACAAAAAATGTAGATCTAATTAAAACACATAATTTGTGTTAAATACATTTCTGTAGAGTTAACCGCTTCCAAGACATATCTGGTTATTTGTTTTAATTTTAAAATATTATGAACTTATCAGATAGAAGATGTTTGCTTATTACTTTCTCTACACGTACTATGTACATAGTGTATAGAGAAGGTATTGCGCTCCACCAAAAAGTTTGATACCGAGATTTCACTGGAAATATATGCTTTAGGGTCCCCTGTATCCAGAAAAAGTATTCTCAGAAAAAGGTCCGTGTGTGTGTGTCCGTGTGTCTGTGAAAGCGATAACTCAAAAATGAAAATTCTGTAAGGTACCAAACTTGGTATTTAAGTTTAGTATCTTCGAGGGATGCGACACGAAGATTTTGAGAAAAATCCCTCCACGCCAAACTACCCTTTACATGGAACTTTTTTCGAAAAGTTTTAATTTCTAAAAAATGGCTAACGATTTTGATTAAAATGTGGTATATTAAAGATATTTGCCTGATAAATTAAATGTATATTTTGAATTTTCTGGGAATACCCTCTGAAGACTACTTTATTCTAGATGCATTTTACAGTATTTTGCATAACTGCTAAACCATAAAAGATAGACAAAAACTTACCACACAAAAAATGTAGAGCACGTTAAACACACAATTTATCTTATATACATTTTTTGGTGGATTTGAATGTTTTTTAGATATTCTATGGGTTTCTTTTAGCTTTAAGAAACTTATAGTTTCCTCATACTGGAGTTTCTCAACACCTTTCCATACAAATAAAGGAACTTCTGTGACATAGCAACCAACTTTAGACTATCACTTTAATCTATGGTACACCCTTATTTCTTTTCTACTTACAAGGAAGCAAGTAATAAGACTATTTATGCTAATTTTCACTCGATTAGCATGAAGCAAATAGACGCACAATCTTTTTAACAATAATTTGTGCAGAGAAGTAGAGAAAGTCATTTGAATGGAACACAACAGATTTTTTTTGTTTACTCTGGTCAAGTAAAGAAATGTCTATGCTTTACAAAGTGAC
Source organism: Hymenopus coronatus (assembly GCA_030762935.1). Taxonomy (NCBI): domain Eukaryota; kingdom Metazoa; phylum Arthropoda; class Insecta; order Mantodea; family Hymenopodidae; genus Hymenopus; species Hymenopus coronatus. Next base: position 119,545,491 of record CM060881.1, on the reverse strand, counting down.
CAGTCTTGAAAGATTTGACTATCATTTAGCATGGTGCAATTCCTTATTCCCTTGTGTTTATAAGGAATCACGTAATAAAAATACTTCCGCAAATATAGAAAAGAAGGATATAGAAAAATAAGTTCTTGTTAGAATAGTTTGCTGCAGAATATGTGGAGAACGTCATGCAATTGTAATACAACAGATTTTTCTCTCTCGAGATATATCCTCTCCCTGCAAATGGAACAGTCAAATTGCTCCTTGTGGATTATCTCGGTAAAAGGGTTAAGCTTATTCGTAAACAATGAATATATTTGAATCTTTCTTTCCCAACTGTAACCCAGATACACCAAGCTTTTGAATTATCCTCTGTTACTGTCATATAATGTATTAAAATAGTTTTTTTCAGATACATGTATGAACGTACCTATACAATTTCTAGAAAAACAACCAATAGAAAGTATAGTGAATTTTATACTATTATTTATTTAGATTATGATGGTCCAGATTTTTAATACAAATGACATTTATTTCAGGATTCTGTGGGTTTAATTTTGAGGATTCGTTCCCTCTAAAAGCTGTATATGAAAATGTAGAACCTGTTTAATCTTACAAATATGACAATAACCTTTTTTTGGAAATAAGAATTTTCAAAATAATTTGAATTTTGAGGTTCTTTAATACAAACTTTTTCAAATGTTAATCACATGTTATTTTGTTTTTTGCAATACCATGCAAGAAGTGTCATTTAAAACCAAGCATATCGTAAAAGCGCTTTAATGATTACTTCAACCTCCTCTACTCCTCAATTAGATACCTACAATGAATATAGTTCAATAATTTCTGTAAGCTTAATATGAAGTAAATAAAAATTCTGATGTGTTATATTCTTATGGTATGTTTACTTTCTCTATACGCATTATGTACAAAGTCTATAGAGAAGGTATTGCACTCCACCCAAAAATTCGATACCGAGATTTCACCTGAAATATATGTTTTAGGGTCCCCTGTATCCAAAAAAAAAAAACATTTTCGGAAAAAGATCCGTGTGTGTGTTTCCGCGTGTCTGTGAACACGATAACTCGAATACGAAAAGTCAGTAAAATACCGAACTTGGTATTTCAGTTTATTATCTTCCAGGGATGCGACACGAAGATTTCGAGAAAAATCCCCCACCCCCAACAACCCTTTAAATGGAACTTTTTCAAATATTTTGATTTTCTCAAAAATGGCTCTAACGATTTTGATTAGTATCTCGTATACTAAAGATATTTACCTGAGAAATAAAATGTATATCTTGAATTTTCTGGGAATAGCCTCTGAAGAGTACTTTATTCTGGATGAATTTTTCGGAATTTTGCATAACTTCTAAACCGTAAGAGCTGGACAAAACTTACTGCACGCAAAATGTAGTGCACATTAAAACACACAATTTATGCTATATGCATTTTTTCGTGGAGTTCACCGTTTTTGAGACATTCCTTGTTTTTTGGTTTCTGCTTTGAAAAACATACTTTTCTCATACAGGAATTTGTCAACTGCTGTCCACACACACACAAAAAATATATAGTTTCAGTGACATAGCAACCAGCTTTTGACTATGACTTTAACCTATGGTACTCTCTTATTTCGCTTTTACCTACAAGGAAGCAAGTAATAAGACTATTTCTGCTAATTTTTTCTGATTAGCATGAAGTGAATAGAAGTATAAGGATTTAAGAATAATTTTTGCAGAGATATAGAGAAAGCCATGTGAATTGTACACATCAGATTTTTATACCCATTCTTACAAAAGTGTATTCGTCTATCTGCTTCATTCTAATCGAGACAAACAACGGAAATGGATTCATTACATAGTGCCTTAAAGGTCTGCCGGTCCCCATGGCCGTGCTCGCTAAAGCGTCTCGCTTTGGTGTTTTGCGGCGAAGGGGATCGTGGGTTCGAGTCCCGCCTTGGGCACGGGTGTTATATGTTTGTGTATGTGTGTGTAAAAAGTAAAAAACAGAAATTCAATAATCATACGGTAATCACAGTATTCAAATTAGGTGAATAAAAAGTAGGATGTACAGTGTCGGAGTCCTGATCAGACTCCGGAACTGTATTTTAATATAAAAAAAAAAGGTGCAGAGCGGATAAGAGTAGTCAAAACTTTAAGAGTGGTCGTTTTGTGCTAGCTTTAAAATTTCTTCTCTTTGGTTCACCAGGAGATTAAAATAAATGAATAAAAAATATTAAATAAAAAACTGTGGAAAATAATGAGGTTGGAAAGAAAAGAAGAAGAAAAAATGGAGTTGACCTAAGATGTGCAAATTAATGATAACTAGATTTTTACTTTCCCTAGCATGTATGTGCAATATGTAGATAGTATGTATGCCACCCAAAAATTCAACACAAAGATTTCACCGAACTTAAAATGTTTTGAGGACCCCTGAATGTAATAGAAAAGATTTAGAAAACTGTCAATATAGTCATGAGTGTGTGCGTGTGTGCATATAACTCAAAAACGAAAAATCGGTTTCATACCAAACCTGGCATTTAAGTTTAGTATCTTCTAAAAATGCGAAAGACAGATTTTCAGAAAAATGTCACCACTCCAAATTATGTGGAAAAAATGGCTCTAACAATTTTGATTAAAAGGCTATTATTTTCATGGGAAATAAAATTTGGGAACAGTTCAGAAGACTCCTTCATTTTGGATGACTTGTATAACTGGTAAACGAAAACTAAAACCTACTACATAAAAATGCAGATCTCATTAAAAGCACAATTTAAGTCATACACATTGCTATCTTCTCTAGCGCATATGTAGTTACATAATATCTAAATATATTATAGTTCACTCAAAAATTCGATACCGAGATTTCATCGGAAATATATATTTCAAGAACCCCTGAAAACGGTCATTGCGTGCGAGTGTGCATGTGTGTGTCTGTGGACCGCATAACTCAAAAATAAAAAGCCCAGTAAATACAAAATGTTATTTAAGTTTAGTATCTACCATGGATGCAACACGAAACTTTTGTAGAAAATTCCCCACCCTAAACACCGAAGTGGAAACGTTTTCGAATATTTTTATTTTCTGAAAAATGGTTCTAACGATTTTGTATAATTTTTACGGTATTTATATGGCAAATGAAATGTATATCTTGAATTTCTTGAGAACAATCTCTGAAGACCTCTTTTTTCTAAATGCTTTTGCATAACTAGTAAACCGCAAAAGCTTACTACACAAGAAATAAAGATCTCATCAAAACACGTAATTTATGTCCTTTACATTTTTTTGAGGAGCTAACATTTTCAAGTTATTTCTTGTTATTGGTTTCAGTTTATACTGTTCACAGACAGGAAAACATCTCTGATTCTTTTGTTTTACTTCTGGCCAAGCAAAGAAGCGAATTTCAATGACAATCGCATAGCGACAGCCTTTAAAACAGTTGACTATCGCTTTAATACAGTGCATCCTTTAGTTCCAACACACAGAACTAAGTAATAAAAACATTCTGTTAACGCTTATCTCTATTAGCCTCAATCAGCATGGTATTGAAAGCAGAATAATCTTTTTTAAAATTTGTCCATGTAAAGGGTAGTTTCGGGTGGGGAGATTTTCTTCAAAATCTTCATGTCGCACCCTTGGAAGATATTAAACTTATATACCAAGTTTGGTATTTAACAGTCTTTTCGTTTTCGAGTTATGCTGCACACAGATACACAGACCTACACACACACAGACAGAACAGACAAGACAGTCAGACAGACACTCACACACACACACACACACACACACGGATATTTTTTTTAAAAATTCTGATGTGTTCCATTCACACAACTTTCTCTATTGATATAATTATAATCTTAATTGCATCATATTTATTCTTAACTTTAATTGCAGTTGTACATCTCAGCAACAAATTATTGTTAAAACCTTTATGGTTGTATTTACTTCATGCAATTGAGAAAAATTAGCAGAAATGGTCTTATTACTTGCTTCCTTGTAAGTAGAAGAGAAATAAGGGAGTGCCATAGGTCAAAGTGATGGTCAAAAGCTGGTTGCTATGTGACTGAAGTTCTTTTGTTTGTATGGATAGGAGCTGACAAAATCCTGAATGAGAAAAGTATGTTTTTAAAGCTGAAACCAATAACAAGGAATAATTCAAAACTATCAACTCCACGAAAAAAATGTATATGAAGAAATTGTGTGATTTGACGAGATCTACATTTTTGTGTAATAAGTTTTTGTTTCTCTCTCACGGTTCACTAGTTGTGCAAAATCCAGCAAAATTCAACCACAATAAAGAGGTCTTCTGAGGCTATTTCCAGAAAATTCAAGATATAAATTTTATTTATGATGTAAATATATTTAACATACGGTATTTTAATCAAAATCGTTAGAGCCATTTTTGAGAAAATCAAAATCTAAATGGTAGTTTGGGATGGAGCGACACGAAGATTTTGAGAAAAATCGCATCTTTGGAAGATACTAAACTTGTAGAGAAGTTTGGTATTTTATTTATTTATTTATTTATTTTGCTAAAAAAATACAGTTCCGGAGTCTTTCCGGGATTCCGGCGTTGTAATTCTTTTTCTTATTCATCTTCTTTTCCTTTTTCCCTAAATGTCCTTTGTTTGCCATTTTCTATATTAAGACAAATACAGATACATGTACACATTCACAAACAAACCCCTTGCTCAAACCGGGACTCGAAAACACGATCCCTGCGCCACGATGCACCAAAGCGAGGCGCTTTAGCGAGCGTGGCCATGGGGACCGGTAGTATTTAACGCCTTTTCGTTTTTGAGCTATGCTGCCCACAGATACACACGGACATTTTTCTAAAAGTGCTATTTTTGGGTTCAAGAGGTCTCAAAACACATTATATTTCCAGTGAAATCTGGGTATCGAATCTTTTGGTGTAATACAATACCTTCTTTATACACTGTAAATAGTACGTGTAGAGAAAGTAAAAAGAATAACAAGAACCTTAAATAAATCATTCTCTAGTAACAGGAATGCGTTGCGGAATCGTCAACAGGATCAAAGAGACAGTGAACATTTTGTAGGAGTCAAAGATCCCAAGTTGAACGCCAAAGAGTAATCATGTTGCACTTGCTACAGGATGATCGTCTTCCACATGATGTAGTGGAGGCTCCTGTCTGTGACAGAGAAGGATTGCTGGGAGTTGTCACACTGAAGATACAAGTTTGACCTCCCGTCAGAACAGTTTCCTGAAGCGGGCCACTGACCCGCTAAATGTTTACTCCCATTGTCGCAGTAAAAGCCCTGTAATGGGCGTATCAGATGTTTATCATTCTCGGTAATATTACGTCTGCTCGAGGGGCGTGGTCCCAAGAATTTTTCTTTTTAATTAACAGGGCGAGCCTGCAGCGCAACAGGTTCGTGAGGTCGCTTGTGTTTGATCCGCGTCGCTAACTTTTCCCTTCAAAAACGTTCCTCCTTTTGGTAATAACATGTTATCTACGTTGTGTTTTGGGGAAAAATTTCAAAACAAACATCTCACCAGAAATTAGATACAGTACGCAGAAGAGAACACAAAAGAGAAAACAAGGAAACTAGGTGCATTGTTGTAAAAGATAGAATCATGACATTTACACTTTATTTTCCTTCCCTAGAGTAAACTATGAAAAACACAAGTATTAAACGTGACAATCTTTATTTTTACTTTCTCTAACACGCATATACACTTTTTATCTACAATACATCTTCTAGGTAAAGAGGCATTATATTCCATCCCAAAATTTAACCGAGACTTCACAGGAAAGACATGTTTTGAAGATCTGTGCAATTTTGGAACACATAACTTTAAATTCAAAAGTTGGTCAAATACCAAACTTGATATTTAAGTTCAATATCTTCCAAGGATGCAACACGAATGCTTTCAGAAACATCGCCCACCCTAAATTACCTCTACTCTCATAAATGCCTCTAACGCCTTTGATTAAAATGCCGTATATTAAAGACAATTACAGGAAAATAAGGTGATTATTAAGACTTTCTTGGGATAAATCTCTCTCTTCATTCCGAATAACCTTTTCATAGCTGGTAAAACATAAGAGACAGACAAAAACTTAGTATAAAAAAATCTGATGTGTTCCATTCACATGACTTTCTGTACATCTCTGCAACAAATTATTGTTAAAAAGTGTATGCTTCTATTTACTTCATGCTAATCGAGAAAACAATACCAGAAATAGACTTATTGCTTACCTCCATGCAAGTAGAAGGGAAATAAGAGAGTAGCATAACCTAAAGTATTAGTCAAAAGTTGGTTGCTGTGTAACTGAAGTTCTTTTGCTTGTATCGATAGGAGCTGAGAACTTCCTGTGTGAGAAAAGTGTAAGTTTTTTAAAGCTGAAATCAAGAACAAGGAATAACTCAAAAACGGTCCGCTCCACGAAAAACAAATGTATATAATATAAATTGTGTGTTATAATGAGCTTTACATGTTCTGTTAATTATTTTTTTTTTCTATCTGTTAGAGTTTGCCAGTTATGCCAAATTCCATAAAATTCATCCGGAATAAAGTAGTCTTCAAGGCTATCTTGATTTTATCAAAAATGACTTACGGTTTTGATTATAAACTCTCATGTTTAAGATATTTCATGACAAAATGTATATCTTGAATTTTCTGGAAATAGCCCCTGAAAACATGTTTATTTTGGGTGAATTTTGCCAAATTTTGCATAACTGGTAAGCCTTAAGAGATAGACTAAATTTTATTACACCAAAGATGTAGATCAGACAAAACACTCAATTTAACTCTTATACATTTTTTACGTGGAGTTTGCCGTTTTGAGATATTCCTTGTTATTGATTTCAGCTTTAAAAAAAAAACATACCTTTCTCATACGGGAATTTGTCAACTACTGTCCATACAAACAAAGGAACTTCAGTCACATAGTAACCAGTTTATGACTATCACTTTAACTAATGGCACTCCCTAATTTTGCTTCTACTTACAAGGAAGCAAGTAATAAGACTATGTCTGCTAAGTTATCTCAGAAACTAATTGAAACTATGAGCGGAAATTTTTACCACACATTTTCAGCTAAATAGGCTTTATTTTAACAAAAAAAGATGTACCTGGATTACTTATTTTTTTAATTTAAAATCCTAATTTTTCAATAAAATTGTAAGGGTTTTATTAAAAAAATCAAACATTTCCTTCTATTCAAATATATATATTATTTTTCATCAATCAACAATAAAGGCATTGTTGAATATACCTTTAAAATTAGCTCATTATCTTAAATCCTTGCTGAGTTAATGGGTCAAACCTTAACATTGGCAAGATAGGGTATTTCGACTCTCCTTGAACTAAATCTAAATCAGAAAAAATTTGCATGCATATTGTAGCTAAGCTCAAAAATAACTGATAGGTAGACGGATTGAAAATTTCAGTGCCATAGCACGGACTCGCCAACACGGACTTAACGAGCTCTACATTTTCTGTTCAGTAGGTTTTTGTCTATCTATTATTGTGTGACTGGTTTACCAGCTATACAAAATTCCGTAAAATTCATCCAGAATAAAGTAGCCTTCAGAGGCTATTTCCAGAAAATTCAAGCTATACATTTTATTTGTCAGGTAAATATCTTTAATATGCGATATTTCAATCAAAATCGTTAGAGCCGTTTTTTGAGAAAAACAAAATTTTTGAAGATTTTCCATTAAAAAGGGTAGTTGGGGGTGGGGGATTTTCTTGAAGATCTTCGTGTCACATCCTTGGAACTGAACTTAAATACCAAGTTTGGTATTTAACGGATTTTTCGTTTTTGAGCTATGCTGTCCACAGACAGACACACACCCACAGGCACACACACACGAACCTTTTTCCGAAAATGCTTTTTTTTAATACAGGAGTACTCAAATCATGTATTTCCGGTGAAATCACTGTATTGAATTTTTGGGTGGAATGCAATACCTTCTCCATGCACAATGTACATAGTACGTGTAGAGAAAGTAAAGAGTAAGAAGTATAGCAAAATGTAATTGTAATTCCAATTGCTCCACTTGATCTATAAATATGAAATACATTTTAAAAATATTTCAACCCACTATTTATTTATATTTACCATTTCACTTTTTACAAATGTTAAAAAGATGGACGCCTAAATACCATTCTGGCTACACGAAGCTATCTTAATAAAAGTTCAAAAGCAAGGCATTCCCCAAAAAAGGCAATGCTAACGAAATTTTCGAAGCAATACATTTTGAACAGTGTGTAGATATCAATTTGTTTCATATCAGTGTGCCTGCATTCACATACTTCATTAATGACGTTTGCCGCGCTAAAAGCTGATGAATGTCAATTGTTCCACCCAGTGTTACACCCATTTAAAAACAACAATGGAGCCTGTATCACATGTGTTATAAGGATTTACATGTCGACCCAGTCTAGCTATTGTTTTACCTGGAGCTCTGGAAAGCAGCTTCTAAATTCAATGGCGCGGTGTTTGAAGCTAGCTTTCCTCTCTATTACGTCTTCTAAATTAAGTCAAGCGAATAAAGTGGAATCTCGCGTGATTTAGAGAGCTGGTTAAGTTGTAGATCCATTTATCCTATCACTTCCTATCTTCAGTAGGAGTAATGGATTTCATTCTAAAAGTGTTCCAGCCCAGTAAACACATATTAGTGACTGTAGAAACACAGGGTCTCTTTTACTGTTTCTTGCAGACTTGTTGAGGAGCAGCTTGTCAGACTTTGTATTCTATTTCCCAGAAATATGTTTAAATTCATTTTATAACAGCTTATTCTTCGTAAATATTAGTTTCATTCTTTCAGCAAGTGTTAATTCAAACCGCTGGTAGTTAATTAACTTATTTGTTTTTAATAGGAATAAAATACGGTAGACCGAACTTTATGTTGGTTACTGTGCGTATGCCCTAAGAAGTGCCCAGGGAGGTAGCGACTTCAGGAGCGACACGACAGAGATGGTAGCGTCTCTACCGTTTCCAGATAGATGAACCCTGCGCCACACAGAGTCCAACGCTCCCATCATCCCGGCAACTACCCGAAGTCAACGGACGGAGATACACAATGAACATCCTTTTCCTTGCCACGTTGCACCGAACATCATCGCTGACTCTCCCAACCCTGAACAACACCGACGGGATGATATACGACTGAAATGACAATAGAAATTAAGTGAAGGGACAGGAAATTTGGGGGATGAAAGAACCCTACCCAACATGTCGGGGAAAGTGGAAAACCATGAGTGAGATTGGTTGGCCATTGGGGTCAATCCCGCGACCTCCCAAATGCGAGACACAAACGAAGCTGCCTGAGTCACCCCGCTCGGTGTATTTGTGTTTAAAATCATTACATAGAAGACCTCACGTTTCCCAATATTTCGCAGAATAATCCTGTGAGTAGGGGTAGCGCCTTGGGCAGAAGAGTGGACGACATCCTCATCGCAGTCAGCTGAATACAGGCGAGGTTCTACTGCATACTCGTTTACACAGATGCAGCCATGAATGTATTCAGACCTGACGTGGCGAAGACCTTGCCGGCAGTTGGCTAATGAGTTTTATCTTGTAATATAGCAGTACAGGGTAGTAATTAAGGGTCCAACGTGCTCCTCTTCACGCCGGTCATAACTCCTCTTCAGCCTGCTCGTCATCTTGGTGTGGACAGTCCTTAACTATGTGAAGCGGCTCGCCACACCCCCAACACACACCACCTGAAGGTCATTGATGTCGTCTCTGGGTTATATCTTGCTCTCTCTCACTCTTTCTCTCTCAGTTCTAGCGAATACTCTTGACCATCAAGGTGGGTGAATTTGTTGTCTTGGCCGCTTCCATTCTGGTGTTGCTGTTATCGCCGCTCGTGTATCATCTTAAAGTCGCCGAGCATCTGGCGCTGTCGTATATCGGCATCATGTACCCATTCGACGAAACATTGACAGTTTCCTGGTATACATAGCTAGGTGGTAGATTCACCAGGGCTTTCTTCGCAAGCTGTTTGATGGCTAGGGCGGACTCTTGAATCGTGTCACCTAGCTCACGCCTTAAGCTGTTTGCGGTAGATTGCAGCCAAGCGATTATTCCCGAAGCGGTTCTCGAAGGACTCCAGATCTTCCCGGATATCGCCGACGTTGGTATAGCATTCAGTATTACTGCTACCCGTTCCTGGAGACATGCTATTACCTGTGCGACTTCCTTTTCTGCCATCGGTTATGAATGGTGACGGCGATGAACTGTCGGCAAAAGGCTTCGAAAGTTCTAAAACTTGGCTTGACGTGCGCGGACGATGATTTACGTCCTGGCGCCTTGACGGATGTCTTTCAACTTTCCACCTTTTTACGGCCATTACGCTCAATTCCTTGCCACCATTGTTTATCTTCCCTTCAGGTCATTAACGTGTTCCCCGAGGTCTTTCAGGGCACAATGCGATGGTCAAGGTCCATCACCTTTCCCCCAAGCTCTTCCAGGTCCTTCTTCATGCCGGCCAGTTGTACGTTGGGTTTGCTAGAAAGTTCCGTTTTCATGTTCTCCATCAGGCATTTGACAGTTGATATTTCATTTCTACTCTTCTGTATGCCAGATTTCTCTTCTACATGTCAAGTTGCATTTTTTCTATTTCAATTCCCTTTTCTTTATATCAGATTCCACTTCTCCAATATCTTCTCCATTCCGGGCTTCTTGCTCCATTCTGGTTTTCATTTTCTATTACATTCTCTATTATGGATTCCATCTTTAACATTCCTCCAGCTTTTATTTCTTATTTTTCACCCTTTGGAACCATCTTCATTTCTGCCTTTACTGCCGTTATTTCTCATCCCATCTTGTCCATCTTCTCTAACACTTTTGAGTATCTCTTCCTTATTGGCTTCTTAATTACTCTCCTGACATCACTGTAACAACGTCTTTATTGACTCAAAATTGTTTACAAATAAAATCTTATTTTCACTGCTGCAAGAAATTCACTCGACGTTTCAACGAATAGACAGCTTACAGTTGCACAGCCTCCATGACTCGCGCACCACTGAGCGCTAACACTCCAGTCACTCACCTCTCAGTACAATTTATAACATAATAACCACAACACAGATACAATTCTTCTTCCTTTTTATAAGCGGAACATAATATCACAGAACTTCCAGGAAAGTTCGAGAATCACGTTCCCGAAGGTTCCGACTGGCAACGCGTCGCTCTTTCTGATGTTTACACACCCGATGAGATGACTCATATACCAAGAGAATCATGAGCATTAGTGACATATAAATAAATATACTGATAGTTATTTACTGTCGATAAACATACAATATTTACTGAAGGCTAATAGATGATCCGGTTAAAATCAGTTACCTATTGTAATATAAATGATCATTAAATTCGAGGAATTATAACTGAGAACTTCTAGAAACTTTGGGTTTCAGGCAAACTTTGTCTCCCAGAAAACAAATAAATTTAACATTATCTTTGTCTATTGTTTCCGGTGTTGACCGCGTTTTGAGGCTAAAATCTGCCAACGTTTCGCCCATCTTATGATGTAGCTTCCTCGGGGCTAACTGCGACTTGTCCAGCTGGCGTTCCTTAACAACCAATGGCAACAAAGAGGGCGGTACTTGGCACGTCCAAACCGCAGTATAAAAAGAAGGAACGCCAGCGTAGACGCGGCCGTTTCCGACACACACTCCCTCCCGAGACTCGAGAGGGCCAGCATCTCCTCTGCAACCACGGCACCACCTACCGGCGGATCTGGCAGCAGCGGCAGCAGCGGCAGGAGCCACGGCAGCGTTCCCCCAGCGGCAACGCAGTGGGCACTCGTCCCTCTTCTAGCTTGCAGCTCCGACGCCTGCGGGTGTTCGGCTTTTACACAGCGGCAACGCAGTGGGCTCTGACCCCCTAATAGCTTGCCGTTCCGCCGCCAGTGTGCGAGCGGCCCCGACAGCTTGCTGTCAAGTTATAAAGAGCAGGAACTCCCCTACTTTCCTACTTCTCTTCTACTGTCATCTTTCTTTTCATTGACCTGACTAGACCGACAGGCAACGCATACAGCGGGTCCGTAAGGCCAAAGCCAAGGGTGAAGGCCATTGGCCTGAAACCTCGAGCCGATATGGCTCGCACAGGCGCCTCCTCTAAGGAGGTCCGGTCCTCTGCGAACAGCCGTAGGGCAACCGCACCGACCCTAACTAACGATGACGGGCAACAGCCACGACCCAGCACAAGTATACCTACTCCCTCACCAGAGACGGCCGAACCTTCGCGCAAGCGAAGCAGGACGTCTATTGGCGGCAGCAACAGGCGCAAGCCATCCTCGCCTCAACGCCTCGTAGCGGTTGAGAGTGATCAAACCGGGCAGGACCCAACCAGTCCTTACGCCATTCCTATGCCCGACTCTGACACCGACGTCGAACCTGACGGGCCGTGGATAACTGTCCACGCAGGGGGCCGCAGAAGCGGTCGTTCCTCCCCCAACCCAGCTGCACCACCACAGGGAATAAACCAACCCCCAACCCAAGGGGGGAGAAAAATACCGCCTATAGTTGCCGACGCTTTCCGCAACCACGTTGTGGTTATGAGAAAGCTGGCAGCGAAGCTTAGGGGCCCCTTCGAGGCCCGGCGGAAGCAAAGGAAAGTCCACCTCCATACCTCCTCGGAAAGGGATTTCGAGGCAGCGAAGGCAGTACTACGGGATGAACAAATCCCGTTCTACAGCTACTCGCTGCAGCGTCCCTACGTGGAGCGTAGGATAATTCGGGGCCTTGACTCCGACTGCACCCCTGAGGATGTCAAGGCGGCTCTTCAGGACGAGTACAACATCACCCCTTCCACCGTGGCACGTCTCAGTAAGACGGTGGCAACAGACGACGGCACTCAGCGAGTGCCCATGCCCTTATTACTGGTCGTGGTACCAAGGGAACGCGCCCAGTCAGTTCAGCCGATAGACGCCGTCCGTCGGCTTATCTTCACCGTCGTGCGTATCGAAAGATACCACGGCAAAGAGGGACCTGTGCAGTGCCATAGGTGCATGGGCTTCAACCACTCTAGCAGTGTGTGCGAGCGCAAGCTCGCATGCCTGCGGTGCGGTGAAGCCCATCTACTGAGGGACTGCACAAAGCCCCATGAAGCTCGCCACTGTGTGAACTGTGGTGAGGCGCACGTGGGCTCATATAAAGGATGTAAGGTGCGGAAGCGCCTTGTTGAGAGCCGCCGTGGAGGCCCCCAGGAGCCAGCTAAAGTGCGCCCTGGGGTGTCCTTCTCCTCGGCACTGAACCGCGCTGAGGGAACACTGCGCGCCGCTGAGGCAGCAGCAACTCCCAGCCCCGCAGTCACTGCAGAGACCGTGCCAGCTCCGTCCTTGACGGAGACCACAACGCCCCAACCTGGTCCGCCTACTTCAACGGATGAAGCCGCCCCGACGCCCTCGACAGAGGGCCCACGCCGGACTTCTCCAAAAAAGAAGTCCAGGAGGAGAGGAAAAAAGAACCGTCAGGCGGCCGGCCAGTCGGGCCAAACAGAGGCTCCCACCTCTGTGAGACCCGAGGCCACGCCCCCAGCACTCCAGCAGCTACCAGTGGCGGAAGCTCCAGTAGCGGCCGCCACAGTACCTACTCCAGTAGCAGAGGCTCCTGCTGCACCTACCACCACAGCGGCTTCCTCGGCCTTTACAGCGGCCATCCCACAGGCGGACCTGGATGAACTTCAGGACCTAGCCCTGTGGTTCGGTGACCTCTTAAGTAAGGTCCTACCTGTACTGCGAAACTTCAAGTTGCAGTACAGCAATCCCAGACTCTCCCCCCTCCAGAAACACACCCTGTTCCTCCAAACCTTGGAGCAGTTGTACCCGGGTTCCGCTAAGTAATGGCCTCTAGATTCGTTCGGAGACCATTGCGACTCGCGTACTGGAACGCGAACGGCATCCGGGGGCAACGCCCAGGCGTCATTGAGTTTGTACAATCGTACGGAATTGACATCCTGATGGTTTGCGAAACCCATCTGGATGCTGTTACTGACTTCTCGCTGCCTAGTTACGTCACCCATCGGTCCGATCGGGTCGGCCGACAGGGTGGCGGTACAGCTATCTTCATTAAGAACCACATAACCCATACTCCTGTCCAACTCCCAGCACTACAGCACGTGGAGGCCTGTGCAATCCGGCTTGCCGTTGCCGGGCTAGACGCGCTGCTGATAGCTGCATATGACCCACCAAACCACCGCTTCCATGAAGCGGACTACACCACCCTACTCAACCTTCACCCAGTGGTATGCATCGCAGGAGATCTCAACGCGAAACATGCCCTCTGGCACAGCCGCACCAACAACCCCCGAGGCCGCGGGCTCTACCGCCTCATCAGCGTCAACCCCGCCCTCGTCGCGCACGGACCGAGAGGACCTACGTGTCATCCGGCTCGCGGCAGACCGGATGTTCTTGACATCATAATCACCAAGAACACACCATTTCATCTAGACCTCTCGGCGGTCAACGAGTTGGACTCCGACCATGACCCTGTCGTGGTGGATACAACCGAGACCGTATCAGCTCTGGTAACACCAGACTGGATAAATGAGATCGACTGGGACGCAGCCGTCCTAGACCTAAACCAAACCGTGGACCCGCGACCGCGCATCGATTCCATCGAAGCGCTGGAAGCGGCAGCCACGGCCTTCTCCCGCCAACTCCTGAATGTGGTACGCGCGCATACCTACCGCATCCCATCTAACAAACCTAACCCGAGAACCATACCGAATGAACTCCGGCAGCTGCTAAAAGCCAAGGCAACCGTACGGAAGCTATGGCAGCGCTTCCGCCATCCCAGGATCCAAGCAGTGTACCAGCGGTTAAAATCCCTGGCAAGGCGCCTGCTTCGCGCGCACCGCAAAGCGGCCTGGGAACACACAATGGCACATATAAACCTGGAAGAGAAACAACCCTGGAGGATCATCCGATCCCTCAGGAAAGACAAAAGTCAGTTTCAGCATCCCATCCATGGCTCCCGTGGGAGACTCTCTTTTGAGCCCCAGGATAAAGCCACGGATTTCGCAGATTATCTGGAGTCCCAATTCGAACCCCGTGAAGACCCCCAGGATGAGGACTTTACTGAGCTCGTGGAAGCGACGGTAGACTACCTCTATGAGGAGCCCCCGCCGCCCCATGAGGAGATCCGCATTCCTTTAGTCACCCCGAAAGAGGTGGCTTCCCAACTCAACCATCTAAAACCTAACAAAGCCCCTGGACATGACGGCGTTACGGCGCCTATGCTCCAGCACCTACCCAGAAAGGCCGTAATCCACCTGACGCGGATTTACAATGCATGCCTTCACCTACGTCACTTTCCAACGTGTTGGAAGGAGGCGCGGGTGGTATGCATTTTGAAACCCGGCAAGGACCCGGTCTTCCCGTCAAGCTGCAGATCTATTAGCTTACTTCCGATCGTCTCGAAAGTATTCGAGCGGTTACTCCTACCTCGCCTCACCCCTCTCTTCGAAGAGAGACTCCTACTCCCGGATCATCAGTTTGGTTTCCGTACTGGACATTCCACAACCCTGCAGTTGCTGCGACTGGCTGAGAAGGCTGCCCTGGGCTTCCAGGACAACTTCAAAACAGTCGCGGTGCTCTTGGACGTGGAAAAGGCCTTCGCCACCACGTGGCATCAGGGACTCTTGTACAAGCTCAAGAACGCAGAAATTCCTCCCCCCTACCTTCACCTGCTTAGTAGCTTCCTTCGGGACCGCACTTTCAGGGTGAGGGTGGAGGGGAGGCATTCCACAGTCAGACCCATAGCGGCGGGAGTGCCGGAAGGCAGCGTGCTGTCGCCGTTACTCTTTGCTGCCTACATGTCCGACTTCCCCACAGAACCCAGTACAGTTACGTGCCAGTATGCCGACGATGTCCTCATAATGGCGCGTAACAAGAACGACCGATATTGCTTCCCCCCGCTACAGAGACAGCTCCAGGCCATAGGCAGATGGAGTGAACAGTGGCGGATGGCCATCAGCCCGCAGAAGAGCTCAGCTCTACTGCTGGCTAAAGTCCGTGGCTGGCGACCGGAGAGGTCGCTGAGGTTGCGGCGGCGGCGGATCCCCTGGGTCCGCTCCGCCAAATACCTCGGAGTCCTCCTCGACCGCGGCCTTACTTTCACTCCACATGTCAGGGAGAAGGTCGGCTTGGGACACGCTGCCCTGCGGCAGTTGTTTCCCATCTTCCGCTCCACCATGCCCACACACCTTAAACTACGGCTGTACCGCGCAGTCATCCCGCCCCTGATGCTGTACGGCTGTGAGGTCTGGGGTTCGGTGGCTCGTTCCACCATCCGCAGGCTGCAGGCGGTGCAGAACAGGGCATTGAGGATGATATACGGCACAGACCGCAGATTCCCGT
The DNA here is from genome assembly GCA_030762935.1 of Hymenopus coronatus. NCBI lineage: Eukaryota > Metazoa > Arthropoda > Insecta > Mantodea > Hymenopodidae > Hymenopus > Hymenopus coronatus. The sequence goes on along the minus strand of CM060881.1, from coordinate 119,529,170 downwards.
CCCACATTCTCCATTCCCACTCCGGAATCCCTTACATAGTGGACGTTGTGCGAGAAAGAGCTCGCACAATATACACTAAACTTGCTCCCCACCCAAATCCCCAGGTGAACACTCTCGGTCTTTACGACCACACGCTACCAAGGAGACGCGTAAGCTACCGCCTTCCCAAGGACGCCTTGGGATGGTAGTTTTCCGGCCGCCTCTCCCTTTATTGTTCTACCCGCCAAGTTAAGCAGCATCGGGCATGGTCACGACTCGGACGGGTGACCATCCAGTCGTACTCCGACCAGATCTGCAACACTGGCTTCCCCCACCCCGTACCTATATCCCTTCATGTCTCCCCGCTAGCCGGCACTGCTTTCCTTGACAGCCCGCAAGCGGCTGGCCAAGGTAAGCAGCATCGGGCCTGGTCCCTCTCTGGGTGGGTGGCCACTCAGATAGGTAAGCCAGCCCGCGCCGGCTGCACAGAGGGAACACCCTGCCCAAATACTTTGACATTGACAAAAACGCTTGCATAAGACTACATCTACTTTATCACACGGGTAAATCCGCAAGAAAAGCGGATAGGTACCGTGGTGATTTGCCCCCGCCCGAGTACACTCGGGCGACTAGTTCCTGCTCCTGGCTCCTGGCTCCTACACAAGACGCAGTTAGCTCTGGAAAAGCTACATTATAAGACGGGCAAAACGTTGGCAGATTTTTAGCTGCAAGACGCGGTCTACACCCTAAACAATGGACCAAGATAACTTTAATATTGGCCGTGGAAGTTTACGAAAACATATAAATAGATTTAAGTTACTGTGACCAGCTAAACTTCTATACGGCGTATCCCTTACCGATCACCGTTATACTATGATTCGCAGAAATTCTTCCGTAACTTGTAAAAACAGTAAAAGAAGCGCTTGTGATGTAACTTGAAGTCCACGAGACGCCAGAATAATTCAATTTTCGAAATGTAGGTACTTATTAATCTACTGCTACTGACTACTCCATTATAGTTTCTATGTTATACGTGCAAAATTTTACACTTCGGATTAACATTTAAGACACTCTCTCCATTCCCTTTAACTGCTTAATTCTAATAGTTCTTTCCCTTAGAAGACGTGGTCTACGTGCGCTATCCGCATCCCTTAGATATTAGAACGCATGGACTTCTCAGGAATTGACCCTTGACTTAACGGAAATTAATTATATCCCTACTCTGACTTCAAGCTTCCTAACTTACCGACTGAATTATAACTAATGCATTTGTAAATGCCACGATGTTTTAATATGTGGCTGATTTTATACATTTTAAATAATTATAAATTTAATAAAACATAATACTTAATTACTATCAAAGCCCAAAGAAACCCTTGCCTGTTTTTTGCTTTGCATTTTTGAATGATTTATTTGTACTCTAGGATTATTTTAAATAGAACTAAGTAATTACCTCTATAATCAATTACTTTTGTTTCTCCAGTTGACATTTGCATATAATATTTAATGCATCACTATTTAACTTATTTTATCAGCCAGTATTATCCTTTAGAGTCAGAATTTATGTTTATGTGTATGGATTAGCAGCTCATTATGCAACTTTTAGTTAATTGAAGTCCTGCATGTTATCTTTATGACTTTTCGGTCTTGGCAACCAGGAGAAATACCTTTACTGTGGCGGTATTCATTACAAAATATTTGATGCAAATGGCTTTAAATTTCTAATTACTTATCATTCATATTTTCGAACTGCCCAGTTAACAGTATTTATAAGTCGTAATATCAAATAGCGATCTGCTGTTTAAAGAGTTTAAGTATCGCTTCAGTCGCCTTTGCATCTACAAGAAATACAATGAAACGTTTCCTGCAAACCTATTAAAACGTAACTCCAAGGCACAAAAGTGCACAAGGAACCATGGCTTACCGCCGGGCCGCTACATCCCCCAGCTCGGATTGGTCAATGAGGGGTGAATTGTCGTCCTCCGTGGTGTAATGGCTAACATGCCGACTTCATATACAGAACGTCGTGGGTTCAAACCCAGCGGAGGACAATGGATTATTTCTGGGTAAAAATCCTTAGCATGGCTTCCTTCGGAAGGGGAGTAAAGGCGTTGGTCCCGTGTCGTAGATTTGCGGCACGTAAAAGAATCTCAAACCTGATGGAGAGGCCTCTGAGCAAAATTAAGCGGTCTTTCACGCCCAATTTAGAATGGTATGCTGAGAACCACAGTAGTTACAGAGCGTTCATAAATAACACGCCATTTTTGAGGAGTGAATTGGAATGGTTAATGAGTGCATTGAGTAAAATTAAACAAAAGCTATTCCTCCCCCAAAAAAAAGAATTTTTGCCAAAAATTCAACCTTTTAAAAACAAAACATTTCGGCCCGAAGGCGTCATGAATGGGTTGCAGTGCTGGAGGGTGAGACCTGATCAGCGCCTCAAGCCTCTCCCGGCCGGTTAATGCGGTTTTCTCGATCTGGAGCCGCTACATTTCAATCAAGTAGCTCCTCAATTTTCCCCCAGGGACCTCACGAGGCTCAGTGCATCCTGGACCAGGTCTCCCAGAGGGGGAAAAATCCACATGCCGGTACCGGAAATCTAACCCAGATCTTCCGCTGGCAAGTAATGCGCCAAGGATATGAACGCTACAAACCTATTAGTCGATTAAAATACAGAAAATACAAAATTAAAAGTTAAAGAAACAAAATAAGAGTTTGAAGAAACAGTTTGCAGACGAGATATAAAAAAAAATCTGATGTTTTCCATTCACATGAACATGTGTTCCATTTTCAACATCTCTATAGCAAATTATTGTTAAAAAGCTTATTTTTCTCTCAACCTCATGATAATTATGATCGAGATGAACATTAGCAGAAATTGTCCTTATAACTTGCTTACTTGTAAGTTGAAGGGAAATAAGGAAATACGCCAAGCTAAAGCGATAGCCAAATCTTTTAAAAGCTGGTTGCCATGTGATTAAATTTAGTTTCTCTGCATGATCAGCGTTTGGGAAATACCCGTATATGATAAGCTTGAAGTATTTTAAAGTTGAAACCAATAACCAGGAAACCATAACCATCTCAAAAATGGTTCACTCTACGAAAAAAAGTAGATATGAAATATATGTTATAACCAGATCTACATTTGTTGTATAGTATGCTTTTTGTCTATCTTTTGCGATTTACCAGTTATGCAAAATTTCGCAAAATTCATCCAGAGTAAAGAGGTCTTCAGAGTCTATTTCCAGAAAATTCAAGATACACATTTTTTCCTGTAGATTTATGGCACGTGAAAAACCTCAAGTTTAATAAAAGAGGCCTCAGAGCAAAATTTAGCGGTCTTGCACACCCAGTGTAGAATGGGACATTGAGAAGCATAGTAGTTAAAGAGCGCCATTAATAAAACTCCATTTACATTTCATGTAAGTCAATATCTTTAATTTACAGTATTTTAATTAAAATCGTTAGTCATATTTGAGAAAACCAAAATTACCGAGATTTTTTCCATATAAAAGGTAGTTTGGGACTAGGAAATGTTTCTAAAAGTCTTCTCGTCCATTCTTGGAAGATCCTAAGCTTATATACCAAGTTTGGTATTTTAAGGACTTCTAATTTTTTATTTATCGTGTTCGCAAACACGGACTCAGTGGCACACGACACACTGGCACACGGAAAAACACATGCACACGTATCTTTTTCTAAAAAATACCTTTTTTGCATATAGAGGACCCTAAAACATGTATTTCTAGTGAAACCTTGGTATCGAATTGTTCGGTTTTTATGCAATAAATATCTTCTCTGTCCACTATGTATATTGTGTAGAGAAATTAATAATCAAAAGTGAATGAAGAAAATCATGTGGGACTTTTAATATTTATTTTTGATTAAGAGCTTAAGTACTTAAAGTGTAAGTCTATTCGAAAACTAGCATTTTTAGAAAAAAGGACCTGTCTATTTGTTTGTTTATGAACAGCATAAATGCAAAAAGAAAAAGACAAGTTGCATACCAAACTTGACATTTAGGTTAAATACCTTTCAAGTATAAGACATTAAAATTTCCAAAAAAATTACCCATTTTAAACAACCATCTATATGGAACAATTTTCTTTATTTTTGATGTTTTCTAAATGAATGTAATGATTTTGGTTAACGCACTACATGTTTAAAATGTTTACATGGCAGTTGCAATACTAATTTACATGCAAGTTGTGGGAATTGCCTTTGAAGTCTTCTTCATTCTGAATGGCTCATGTGTATTGGAAAGGCATAACAAAAGTCTCGCCACACAAAAGACACAGATTTCAATAAAGACGGTCTATAGCAAATTTGTGTCATTTCTTATGTTCGAAACATGTTTACCTTCTCCATACGTAATATGTACATAATGTATAGAAAAGATATTGTATTCCTCCCAAAATTGGATACCGAGATTTCACCATACATACGTGTTTTGGGTCCCCCTGAAACAAAAGAAAAAAAGAATTTCTGGAAAAAGTACTGTGTGTGCATGCGTATGTGTTTGTCTGTGTATGTATATCTGTGGACAGCATAGCTCAAAAACGAAATGAACGTTAATACAAATCTTGGTATTTAAGTTTGATGTCTGTCAAGGATGCGACACGAAGATTTTCAAGAAACCCCCCCCACCCCCTACTACCCTTTACATGGAACGTTTTTCGAAATTTTTTATTTTTTTCAAAAATGGGTTTAAAGATTTTGATTTAAGTATTTGTATATTAAAGATATTACCTGACAAATAAAGTGTACTCTATCTTGAATTTTCTGGAAATAGCCTCTAAAGACTACTTTATTCAGGACGAATTTTACAGAATTTTGAATAACTGCTAAACCATAAGAGATGGAAAAAAATGTAGAGTACATTAAAACACCCAAATTATGTTATATACATATGTTTTTCGTGGAGTTGATCATTTTTGAGATATTCGTTGTTTTCGGTTTCAGCTTTGAAAAACTTTTCTCATACAGGAATTGGTCAACTCATTTCCATACAAACAAAGGAACTTCAGTCACATAATAACCAGCTTTTGACTATTACTTTAACCTACGGCACTCCCTTATTTCACTTTTACTTACAAGGAGGCAAGTAATTAGACTATTTTTGCTAATTTTTTCCTCGTTTAACATGAACTAAATAGAAACACAAGCGTTTTAACAATAGCTTGTTGCAGAGATATAGAGAAAGTCGTGTGAATGGAACCATCAGATTTTTTGTTATTGGTTTGAATTTTCAAATATGTTTAGCAATTAACATGGAAGGAGACAGATGAATAAGTTTTTGTTATGAATAATTTATAGGACATTGAGTATATATGTTTGCACACACATACTCATTCACCAGCGCCGTGGCCGAGTGGTTAGACCATTCGCCTCTCACTTTGGTCCTAAGCGAACCGCACGTGAGATTTGTGGCGGACAAAGCGGCGCAAGGACGGGTTTTCTCTGGGTTCTCCAGTTTTACCCCATTCGGTGAAACCGCATTCTACCGGTGCTCCATCTTCATTCACGTAACACCAGTGGCATCGCCTGCGGTAACACAAGTAGGAAAAGCGGGCCTAAACCACTATAAAAATCACTCATATTCTAATGAACAGCCTAGGGAAATTCTAAACACTCTTTTGGAGGCCATACCACTTAGCACGCAGCACGAAATCGCCCACGGGGCGGGGAGGGGGGTGTGACAAGAGAATCTCATTTTTACTTTCTCTACGCGTACTATGTACATAGTGTATAGAGAAGGTATTGCACTCCACTGTCCGTGTGTCATTGTGTTCGTGTGTCTGTCTGTCTGTGAGCACGATAACTCAAAAACGAAAAGTCAGTAAAATATCAAACTTGGTATTCAAGTTAAGTATCTTCCAAGGATGCGACAAGAAGATATTGAGAAAAATCCCTCCACCCCGAACTACCCTTTACATGGAACTTTTTTGGAACATTTTGATTTTCTTAAAAATGGCTCTACCGATTTGGATTAAAATATCGTAAATTAAAGTTATTTACTGATAAATAATACTATATCCTGAATTTTCTGGGAACAGCCTCTGAAGACTACTTTATTCTGGATGAAGTTTACGAAATTTTGCATAACTGCTAAACCATAGGAGTTGGACAAAAATTTACCACACAAAAAATGTAGAGTACGTTAAAGCACACAATTTATTTATTTTTTCGTGGAGTTGATCATTTCTTATATATTCCTTATTTTTGGTTTCATCTTTAAAAACTTACGCTTTTCTCAGACACGAATTTGTCATCTGCTGTCCATACAAACAAAGGAACTTCAGTGGCATAGCAAACAGCTTTTGACTATCACTTTAACCTATGTTACTCCCTTATTTAGCTTTTACTATAAAGGAAAGAAGTAATAAGACTATTACTATCTAATTTTTTCCCGATTAGCATGAAGGAAAAAAGAGTTAATAAAGTTTTTAACAATAATTTGTTGGAGAGATGTAGAGAAAGTCATGTGAATGGAACGCATCAGATTTTTAATAATATTTAATGGATATTCTTACTTATATATGGTTGCACAATTAGTGGGCAATAATGAATGATGTTGCAGAAATGAAATGATAATTGAAAAAAATGTTGCTAGAAGGAAACTTTCGAGGTTTGCCACTTTTGGGGATTGAGTAAAAAATGGAAAAGCGGTCAGTCACAAACGTCGGTTCTGGTGTGTTCTGGACCGCAAATCTACCATTCGCGAGCCCATTCGTTAAAGTACCTCGCTTTGGTGTTTCTGGCGCAGGGAATCTTGGGTTTGAGTCCCGCCTAGGGCAAAAGTGTTTCTATACTTGTGTAATGTGTGTGTATGGAAACAGCAAAAAATTTGATGTGTTACACTCACATGACTTTCTCTAGCTGCTCTACAAATCTTCTACAAAAGATTATCCTTCTTTGTACACAATGTTAATCAAGATAAATGTTAGCAGAATATTATTACTTAGTTCCTTATAAGTAGAAGGGAATAAGGGAATCCACTATGCTAAAGTGATTGTCAAATGTTTTAAAAGCTATCGTTATGCCATTGTCATTGCAAATCACTTCTTTGCTTGGTCAGGAGTAGAACAAAAGAAAAACAGAAACTTCCTGTGTGAGAAAAAATGTTAAGTTTTTCACAATTGAAACCAATAACAAGGAATATCTCGAAAACGGTTACCTCCACAACAAAAACGTAAAGAGCATAAATTGTGTGTTTTGTCATGAGGTACATTTTTTGTGTAGTACTTTTTTCTATCTCTTAAGGTTTAGCAGTTAAGCAAAATTCAGAAAAATTCATCCTGAATAAAGAGGTCTTCAGAGGCTATTCCCAAAAAAATTCGAGATATACATTTTATTTCGGACATAAATAGCTTTAATATACGGGATTTTAATCAAAATCGTTAGAGCCAGTTTTAAGAAAATCAAAACTTTCGAAATGTTTTCCATGTAAAGGGTAGTTTATGGTAGAGGAATTTTATTAAAAATCTTCGTGTCACATCCTTCGTGTCACTTAAATACCAAGTTTGGTATTTAACGGTCTTTTTGTTTTGGGGCTATGCTGTCCACAGACAGACACACAAAAAATGCTTTTTTCGGACTCAGGGGACCCAAAAACATATATTTCCGGTGAAATCTCGGTATCGAATTTTTGGGTACATTACAATACCTTCTCTATCCGTATGTACATTGTAAATATGGGGCTAGAGAAAGTAAAATAGGTAATCACCAGAAAAACACAGTATATGTTAAGGTAAAAAAAAAAAAAAAAAAAAAGGGAAAAAGAAACGTCTATTATCTGTGTTCAACTCCTGAGTGTACAACAGGTTAAATATATTTACTGCAGTGTCTGATACTTAGTTTATCATCTCTCGTAACTATAACATTTTAACCAAAATCATTATAAATTTTCGAGAAAATTAAATTGACACTTATCTACCTGCTGAGTAAGGGGTACTAGGTGCAGTCTCCATTTGGAGAGTGGAAACTTTTCTCTAGCCAAGGTTCTTCCCTATCTTTTCCAGCGTCTGGAAGTAAAAACAAGAGGGTAAGTGAGTTTATATGATGTATAAAACCCAAGAAACAACATTCTATGGCAATACTGTACATGGATATGGTCGATAAGCAATATGTTCGAACCATCGCTCGGTGTAATAAGAGTTTCTGTTTCAAATTGCTATACAATTCTCTTCTTTAGTTTCAATTTTCTCAGCAATTATGACAAAAGTTTAGTATGTATGAGTTGGTACTACTTGATTGTAGTGAGATATTATCTTTTATTTATAATCTGTTGGTAAATGTCACATTGTTGAAGACAGCTATTCAATATCTTAACAGTGTAAGTAAAATTGCGAGGTTGAGTCGTTAGACCGCTCGCCTCCCATCTAGGCGGCCCGTGTTCGTTCCCAAGCATGGGGAAGCGGCGTCTGGGCGGGTTCTCCGGTTCCTCCCGCCACTCATTCCAGCAATTGCTCCATCGTCCCCTTTCCAATCATCAATTTCGCTTACCTTTCATATCACCTACTTCATGTACACTCCTGGCTACGATCCAACCCCTCGTAACAGGTTCTCCATTCTGTAGTTTTGTTCCGTTGGCTTCCCGACGATCGCCTTTTGTGGTGTAATGGTTACCATGCTAATTTCATATACCCAAGGTCGCGGGTTCAAACCCGGCGGAGGTCGATGGATTTTTCAGGCGTAAAAATCCCTAACATGGCTTCCTTTGGAAAGAAAGTAAAGCCGCTGGTCCGGTGTCGTAGATTTACACACGTAAAACATCCTCAAACCTGATAAAAGTGGCCTCTGAGCAAACTTTAAGCGGTATTTCGCCCCCAATATAGAATGGGACGCTGAGAACCACATCAGTTAAAGAGCTTCCATAAACAAAAAAACAAAAAAAAAACAAAAAATGGAAAAATATGACTCCCCAAAGTCTTCTGACCAATAGGCATCCGCTTGTAAGTCTACGTGGGTGTCAGCTATATAATTACGGGGAGGGAAATTACGAGGTAATGTTGTATTATGTACACTTAATATTGGTGGGAACTTTTCTTTATTCCTAAATAAATTAATAAATAAATGTTCTTTCAACATGACTAATTCAGTTTAAAAAAGTACAAACATTTCTGGCACATTTTGTTAATTCTTATGATAATTCATTTTTTTTTCACTTCTCGGATGATAAGCAAATTAAATGCAATCTTTTAGTGAATGTACACGATACAGATACTCTTTTTTTAATCATTCAGGAAACCATAGCACCAACAAAGCAAAGATGGAACAATAAAATAAAATTACTACTTTTAATTCTTGAGAACCGGAGAGCATGTAAACCCTTTGGTTGGGCTGAAAGTACATGATGTAGAAGTTCAGATTAGCCTCAAATGAAATATTTAGTTTCTCATGCGCACTATGTTCATAGTGTATAGAGAAGGTATTGCACTCCATCCAAAAATTCAATACCGAGATTTTAACGGAAATATATGTTTTATGGTCCTCTGTATCCAAAAAAAGCATTTTCATAAAAAGGTCCTGTGTGTGTGTATGTGTGTGTTTGTTTCCGTGTGTCAGTGTGTCCGTGTGTCTGTGAACACGATAACTCAAAAACAAAAAGTCGGTAAAATACCAAACTTGGTATTTAAGTCTAGTATATTCCGAGGATGCGACACGAAGATTTTGAAGAAATCCCCCCGCCCCAAACTACCCTTTACATGGAACGTTTTTCGAAAATGTTGATTTTCTTAAAAATGGCTCTAACGATTTTGATTAAAATTTCGTATATTAAAGATATTTACTTGACAAATAAAATGTGTATCGTGAATTTTCTGGGAATAGCCTCTGGAGACTACTTTATTCTGGATGAATTTTACGGACTTTTGAATAACTGCTAAACCGTAAGAGATGGACAAAAACGTACCACATGAAAAATGTAGAACACATTAAAACACACAATTTATGTTACATACATTTTTTTTCGCGGAGTCATCGTTTTTGTGTCATTCCTTGTTTCTGGTTTCTGCTATGAAGACTTATACTTTTCTCATATAGGAATTTGTCAACTGCTTCCATACAAAGCAACTTCAGTGACATAGCAACCAGCAAGGAACAAAGCATACATAGCAACAAGGAACCAAGTTATAAGACTATTTCTGCTATTTTAGTCTGATTAACATGAAGTAAATTGATGTATAAGCTTTTTAAGAGTAATTTGTTGCAGAGATGTAGAAAAAGTCATGTGAATGGCACACATCAGATTTTTTTGTATTTTATTAAAATTTTAATAACCATTATAATTTTCCCCAAAAATATAACTTAAACCTCTTCAATAAAAAGAAAACAACATTTATTAAAAACAGCAAACACAAAAGGAAATGGTAATGAATTGTTATTCTCTTTTCCTTCAAAAATATCATAGGAAACTAATTCTCTTATTATTTTTGTTAACCTTTAGCTTCCTAGCATGATAAAGTAATTGTACTAGTACCAAGAATGCTTTACAGAAACTTTTCTAAAAACAGACATGATATTTTTGTCACATAAAGGCATTTTTTACCGCTGCAGACAGTGCCTAAATGTAACTGTATACAAGTGGGTGAAACGTCCATTTGTCGAAGTTGGTAATCCTGCCCGAATGCTTTGCAGTTCGTGCTGGACAACGAACCCCTTCGACTTACACTTGAGCCAAAAGGCATTTTTCTGTTTCGGTGGAGGGGAAAGTGGGCTTCTCTGATGGCGGAGCGTGACTTAGACCCATGTTGGCGACTTAAGGACAACACTATTCTTTACTTATCTATCAACTAATAGGGCTTAGTGTAAATGTCTCCCCCACCACCGTGCTGCCAAGAGAGAGATGGATTACGCAATAGCTGTCGGCTTACTGCCCTTTATGTATAAGCCATTCTTTCACCACCCTTTTGTTAACGATGTCGTCACTTCCTTGATGGACCCATGAGTTCTTTTGAGGCGCGTTTATGAAAAGCCCTCATAACCCTTTATGTCATCTAAACAGCTGCACAACACTCCAGTCGTTTCAAACACGTTAGGTGACAGTTTTGAAACCTGAGAAGCTAGCTTTGAACAGACCGCCACTTTAAGGCACTACCAGACGTTAGATTCATTGATACAAGCTAATTTAACATATATTTATATGTATCTAAAAAAATGTGATGTGTTACACCTACTAGGTCCTCTACAAACAAACTTCTTATAAAATATCATTCTTCTTTCTACACTATGTTAATCGAGATAAACATTAGCATAATGTTCTTATTACTTATAAGTAGAAGGGAACTAAAGGAATGTACTAGGCTAAACTGATAGTCAAATGTTTTAAAAGCTGTCGTTATGCTATTGTCTTTGCAAATTGCTTCTTTGGTTGGCCAGGAGTGGAACAAAAGAAAAACGGACACTTCCTGTCTGAGAAAAGTCCTGTACTATTGAAACAAATAACAAGGAATAATCCATAAACGATCAAATGTACGAAAAAAAAATATATATAAAATAAATTGTATTTTAATGTGCTCTACATTTTTTGTGTAGTAAGTTTTTGTCTATCTCTGACGGTTTACTAGTTATGCAAAATTCAGCAAAATTCTTTCAGAATAAACAGATCTTCAGAAGCTATTCAAGATATTTGTGATTAAAATGGCTTTAATATGTAGTACTTTAATCAAAACTGCAAGAGCCACTTTTAAGAAAATCAAAAGTCTCGAAAATTTTTCTATGTAAAAGGTAGTTATAGATGGGGGATTTTCTTGAAAATCTTCATGACGCATCCCTTGAAGATATCAAATTTAAATAACAGGTTTGGTATTAAACCGTCTTTTCGTTTTTGAGCTATGCTGTCCACAGACACACACGGACTTTTTTCTGAAAATGGTTTTTTTGTTTCAGGGGGTACTAAAACATGTATTTCCGGTGAAATCTCGGTATCGAAGTTTTGGATGGAATATAATACTTTCTCTATCCATAGTACATACGGGACTAAAGAAAGTAAAATCTGATCTGTTACATTCACAAGACTTATTCAGCCTATTCTCTAACAAACTATTCGTATAAAAGGTACATTTTTACTTTCTCTACACGTACTATGTACATAGTGTATAGAGAAGGTATTTTATTGCAACCAAAAATTCGATACTGAGATTACACTGGATATATATGTTTTGGGTCCCCCTGAATAAAAAAAAAAAAACAACATTTTAGGGAAAAGATCCGTGTGTGTGCGTGTATGTCTTTCTGTGGACAGCATAGTTCAAAAACGAAAAGACCGTTAAATACCAAACTTGGAATTTAATTTTAGTATCTTCCAAGAATGCGACACGAATATTTTTTTAAAAAAAAAAACACCCCAAGCTACCCTCTACATAGAAAAAAAATTCTAAAATATTGATTTTCTCAAAAACGGCTCTAACGATTTGGATTAATTACTCTTATATTTAAGATATTTACATGCGAAATAAAATGAATTTTCTGGGAATAGTCTCTAAAGACTTCTTTATTCGGGATGATTTTACTCAATTTTGCATAACTGGTAAACCTTAAGAGATAGACTAAAACTTACTACTCAAAAAATGTAAATCACGATAAAACATAAAAAACATAAAATCTATATATATATATATATCTACTCGTATATATAGATATTCGTGGAATTGGCCGTGTTCGAGATGCGGGAACTTGTCAACTACTGGCCACGCAAAAAGAACGGATTTTAATCCCATAGCAACCACATTTTAAAACATTTGAATGTCAGTTTAGCCTAATGTATTCTCTAATTTCCCTCTACTTATAAAGAAACTAAGTAATAAGACCGTGTCTACTATATTTTAGCATTAAATATATAGAATAATAAGCTTATTAACAATAATTTGTTACAGAGATGCACAACGTTATAAACTTCGTTATAAAAACTTTTATTACATAGTTTCTTGTACGCTTGCAAGAATAAGGGAGTGCAGTACGTTAATGGGATAGTAAAATCATTCTTAAGCTTGTCGCCATGTGATGCATTACATGTTTTCTCTCAAGTTCACAAGGAGAAAGAGAAATGATTAATGATTTTCCATTTGAGAAATGTACAAGTAATTTAAAATTGAAACCAATAAACAGAAATATCTCAGAAAAGGGTTAACTCTAAAAAAATGCATTTGACATATATTGTGTTTTAAAGAGACCTATATTTTTTATGCAGTAAGCTTTTCTCTATCTCTCAGGTTTACCAGCTATGCGAAAGCTATCCAGGATGAACAAAACTTTAGAGGTTATCCCCATAAAACTCAATTTACATGTCATTTCCTTTAGCATAAAAATACCTTAAACACGTGATATATTAATCAACCTGTTAGTCTTTTTTGAGAATAAAACTATTTTGAAAAAGGTTTTTTATATAAACGATAGATTGGGATAGGTGATTTTCTTAAAATACCTTCCTGTAGCATCCTTGAAAAACGCTGAACTTACATATCAAATTTGGTATTTAGCCGACTTTTCGTTTTCTAGCTATGCTGTTCACACGCATGCCGTTCTCCGTATTCTAGGGCTAATATGCTAGCCTCTACTTCCCAAGGTCCCGGTTTAAAACCCGGCGGAGGGCGTTGGATTTTTTTGGGCCTAAAAATCCTTAGTAAAAGAACCTCTAGACAGATAAATAGACCTGTGAGCAAAATTAGCAATCTTTAATGCCTTGTGTAGAATGGGACCTGAGAACCACAGCAGTTAAAGAGCTCTATAAATATGAAAATCAGTTTAATTTAATTTAACACACACGATACCCACGGACCTTTTTCTAAAAATTGTTAAGGATTCAAGGAACCTCAAAATATGTATATCCGAGGAAATATCGGTATCTAATTTTGGATGGAATACAATACCTTCTCTACCTACTACGAACGTTGTTCTTCTTCTTGTGTGAAGGGTAGTTTTTTAGAGTGAGGAATTATACTTAAATATTCGTGTCGCATACCTGGAAAATAGTGAACTTGTATACCAATTTTAATATTTATTCAATAGTTCCTTTTTCAGTTATGCTCCTCACAGACACACACGTACACAGACACACAAGTCCTTTTGTAAAACTGACTATTTGATTTAGAGGGTTTTAAAACATGTATTTCCAATTATATCTAGATTTTTAATTTTAAAAGGAAGTAAACATGTACAGAAATCGGAGAAAATCAGAAGTTAGTCCAAAATTGTTATACATATTGATTTTCACTTCTTTTTTCTTACTTTCTCTGTAGGTACTCTGTACATAGTGTATGGAGAAGGTTATTGCATTCGAAATAAAAATTCGTTTGCAAGATTTCACCGGAAATGAGCATTTTAGGATCCCCTACCTCCAAAATAAGCATTTTTAGAAAAAGGTCCGTTTGTGTCCGTGTTTCTGTGAACACAACCCAAAAACGAAAGTTGGTAAAATATAAAATTTGTAATATAGGTTTAGTATCTTCCAAGGATGCGACACGACGATTTTGAAGGAAATCCCCCCACTCCAAACTACCCTTTACATGGAAAAATTTTCGAAAATTTTGATTTTTTCAAAAATGGCTGTAACGATTTTGTCTAAAATACTTGGTATAAAAATATTTACATTGAATATAAAATATGTATCTTGGATCTTCTGGGAATAGTCTCTGAAGATTTTTTTATTCTGGATGCATTTTGTTGGATGTTGCATAACTAGTAAACCATAAAAGATAGACAAAAACTTTCAATGCAAAATACGTAGATCTCGTTGAAACACACAATTTATATCGTGAATAAGTTTTTCGTGGAGTTGACCATTCTTTAGATATTCCTTGTTATTGATTTCAGTTTCAAAATACATTTTTCACATACAGGAATTTGTCAACTCATGGCAATGCAAAACAAAAAGGGCGGAAAAAAAAATGTTTTCATCCACATGGCAAACAATTTTTAAAAGAATTGACCATCGCTTTTATATGTGCCATAAGCATTCTGTATAATATTTATGTAAATTAACAAACATATGTCAGTAATGAACTTTTTTATACCTACAATATAGGAACATATCATTTCTTGAAAACTTGGCTTGTTGGGCCTCAAATTGCATCTATTATGCATATTGTAAAATCAGTCCACAAAATTTGAACTGGAGTAGTATTTAATTCTTTGCGAATAGTCTATTTAAAGGTTAAAAATGTTTGCAAACGATTTGCATAGATCATTTTGACACAATTATCAATTAACCCATTATAAAGAAGTTATCTAGTTTGATTTCACTTTATAAACAAATTGAAGTCACTGTGCTATTGTAATTCTATTAATTTGAATTGGGGCTCGCTTAGTTGAAGATCCTTATATCTTAACAGGACAAATTTAACACTTTTATATTTCCTTTATTATATTTTAAATCCACAATAAGAAAAAAATCATTCACTGGAATAAATTAAGATTTTTATATTGCAATTGTTTGATTAAGTAGGTTTAAGAAAACAATGCACTCATAATATAATAATAGCTTCATAGAATAGGTTGTAGTTCTGTGCAGTATTCTTTTGGTTTTATTCCACAAATTCTTCTGCAAATGTTGCGGGTAATGTCAATAATTATTCCTTCATAATGGATAGCATGTTATGAGGAAAATAGTAAATTTTCAAATGCTCTGTAATTTGAAGTGACGGATAAGAAAATCAAAATGAACGAAAAATATCATCTTTCTGTGAGAGCTTGAGAGGCTTTGGTTTGAGTGTAAGATGCTGACCTTATTTCATATTTTCCCCCTTTTTTTGCCTTCTCTAGCACTTACTCATAAGGTAGAGGAAAATTTGTTTTCTGTCCAAAATTTTCGTCAGCAATATTGTTAGAAAATAATACACGTGACTTTCCCTTCACGTTCTTCAACAGAATGTTATTGAAAATTGTTTCTCTTATGTCATACCCGTAGAAATAATAACTCCATGGCACCACAATTGAAGGGAAACCTTGGCCTACCGCCCGGCCGCTGCGTCCCCCATCTCGGTCCACTACAGACATCATGGATGGGGTGCTGTATTGGAGGGTGAGACGTGGTCTCCATCAAGTAGTTCCACAATTGGCCCCCACCAGGGACCTTACGAGGCTGAGTGAACCCCGGGTCAGGTCTCTCAGCGGGGGAAAAATCCCCACGCCGGTACTGGGGATCGAACCCAGTTCTCCCGCTTGGTAAGCTGCTGCGCTATCACCGCGCTAAGGAGACGACCACCCGTAGAAATAGTTTTATATTGTCTGTGCAGTGGGAATAAGGAACTACATTGAGCTTAACCGATAATCACGTCCCCTAACACTTGGTCGCTATGTGATGGCTTTGGCATTCAGTTATATTTAATGGTCAAGAGAAAAGTAGCGTTTGAGAAATCAAACCAGTAACAGCGAATATCTCGGAAATTCCAACAAAAAACAAATAGATGTGTGCTTTAACGAAATCTAAATGTATGTAATAATAGTTTTTCTATTTCTTATGATTAACCAATTTGTACAAGATGAAGAATACTTCAGAAGCTAATCCCAGAAATTTAAACATTTATTGTGCTATGAAAGTATCTTAAGCAGGTGATATTTTAATACAAATCGTTCAAGCCACTTTTAAGAAAATCCAAATGTTGAAAAAATTTCAACGTAAAGAATCTCGTTTAATTTACTGATTTTGGAAGCGATGCAGTTCATTTCAAGCTTGTTTGCAAAATATAGCAAAGATGGGGTATTTTTTGGGTATAAAAGGATGATGGGTTGGTTTAACTCGGAACAAGTCAAGGATATTTTATGGGTTCATAACTTATGAAAATCAGTAAATCATAGTTATTGTCCTTTGGATATAATACTGAGCAAGGTGGAATTTTATTTATTTATTTTAAGATATTTATTTATATTTCTGTGTTTTAACTAGTAGAACATTTGAACCGATACCATTTCAGAGTTCATTGGCGGTTATTTTTTATAAACGTGGTTTCATTAAGTTATGCCTGTGCTTATATAAAATATATATTTGGTAGTGGTAAAATGTTCAGCGTCATATTTAAGGTCAACCTAATAATTTGTATTCATTTTCGTACATAGGAACAAGAAAGACCTTTAGGTATCAAAAAAGTGTGATGTTTCCATTCACATGACCTTCTCTACATCGCTGTAACAAATTATTTTTAAAAAGCTTAATATTCAACTACTTCATTCTAATCGAGATAAATATTGGCAAGAAATAAGGAGTACACCAGTATAAAACGACATTGAAAGCTGGTTGCCATGTGGATGAAATCCGTTTCTATGCATTGATAGCAGTTCAGAAATCCCCGTATGTGAAAGTTTTAAGTATTTCAAAACTGAAACAAATAACAAGCAAAATCTCAAAAATGATCACCTCTTCGAAAAAAGTATTAAATATATGGTGTGTTTTAACGACGTCTATATGTTTTGTGGAGTAAGTTTTTGTCTATCTCTTACGGTTTACCAGTTATGCAAAATCCAACAAAATGCATCCAGAATAAAGAGGTCTTAAGCGTCTACTCCCAGAAAATTCAAGATATACGTTTTATTTGCCGTGTAAATGTCTTTAATAGACGGTATTTTAATCAAAATTGATAGAGGCATTTTGAGAAAATAAATATTTTCGAAAAATTTTTTCATGTAAATAGTAGTTGGGGGGGGGAATTTGCTCAAAATCTTCGTGTCGCTTCCTTGGAAGATACTAAACTTATATACCAAGCTTGGTATTTTACCGACTTTACCTTTTTGAGTTATCGTGTTCACAGACACATGGACACACACGCACGGACCATTTTCTAAAAAATGTTTTTTTTTTTTTTTTTTTTTTATACAGGGACCCTAAAATGCCTATTTCCGGAGAAATCTTGGTATCGAATTTTGCGGTAAAATTTAGTATGTAATTTCTGGGAGTACCCTCTGAAGACCTCTTTATCTTAGATGAATTTATATAGCCTTGTATAACTGGTGTATGTTATACAATAGACCAAACCGTACTACACAAAAATGCAGATTTCTTTAAAACACACAATTAATAACCTATAACTTTTTTGTTAAAAAAAGTGCGGGCAATTTTTAGTTTTTCCTTTCGATTGCATTGCTGGCAGTCAGCGACATTTTTTTTTGACAAATTATCAGTTTGGAAAGAAACACATGCGACTATTTTGCAACCCGTTTTTTTTTTTTATATATCCTAATTGTAGTTATAATTAGGACTAATTACATTACAGAACAGTACTTCTCTTAAAACAATAGGAAAACATGTCTTGGAACTTTACCAAATGTCAGCACATACATGCTCCAAATAGAGATATTTTTGCAGACCCGATTGTTGCAATGTTTGGTTCCACATATACCTGTGAGCAACTTTTTACTTTCTCTATACATACTACGTACATAGTGTATAGAGAAGGTATTGCACTCCACCCAAAAAATCGATACCGAGATTTCGCCGGAAATATATGTTTTAGGGTCCCTGTATTAAATAAAAAAAAAAAAAAAAGTATTTTCAAGAAAATCTGATGTGTACCATCCACATGACTTTCTCTGTTTCCCTGTTATTCTTAAAAAGCGTATACTTCTATTTACTTCACGCTTATCAGAAGAATTTAGCAGAAATAGTATTATTACTTGCTTCCTTGTAAGTAGAAGCGAAATATGGGACTACCATACCTTAAAGTGATAGTCAAAAGCTGGTTGCTATGTGACTGAAGTTCCTTTGCTTGTATGGACACGAGTTCACATAGTCCTGTATGAGAAAAGTTGTGTGGTAAGCTTTTGTCTGTCTCTTGCGGTTTAGCAGTTATGCAAAATTCCGTAAAATTGACCCAGAATAAAGTAGTTTTCAGGAGATATTCCCAGAAAATTCAAAATATACATTTTATTTGTCAGGTAAATATCTTCAATACACGATATTTTAATCAAAATCGATAGAGCCATTTTTTAGAAAATCAAAATTTTCGAAAAAAGTTCCATGTAAAGGGTAGTTTGGGGTGAGGGGATTTTTCTCAAAAATCTTGGTGTCGCATCCCCGGAAGATACTAAACTTAAATACCAAGTTTGGTATTTTACCGACTTTTCGTTTTGAGTTACCGCGTTCACAGAGACACGGACACACTGACACACTGACATACGGACACACACAAACAGACGGACCTATTTCTGAAAATACTTTTTTTGGGTATAGGGGACTCTAAAACATATATTTCCGGTGAAATCTTGGTATCGAATTTTTTGGTGGAGTGCAATACCTTCTCTATACACTATGTACATATTGCGTATAGAGAAAGTAAAAAGGTAGGTGTGTGTGTCCGTGCATCAGTGTGTCCATGTGTCTGTGAACACGATAACCCAAAAACGAAAAGTTGGTAAAATACCAAACTTGGTATTTAAGTTTAGTATCTTCCAGCGATGCGACACGAAGATTTTGAGAAAAATCCCCCACCCCAAACTACCCTTTACATGGAACTTTATTCGAACATTTTTATTTTCTTAAAATGGCTCTTACGATTTTGATTAAAATATCGTATATTAATGATATTTACCTGACAAATAAACTGTATATTTTCAATTTTCTGTGAATAGTCTTTGAAGCCTACTTTACTCTGGATGAAATTTACGAAATTTTGCATAGCTCCTAAACCGTAAGAAATAGATAAAAACTTATTACACAAAAATGTAGTGCACGTTAAAACTCGCAATTAATGATATATACATTTTTTCATGGAGTTGATCTTTTTTAGATATTCCCTGCTTTTTGTTTAAAAAACAAAATGCTGATACAGGAATTTGTCAACTCCTGTCCACACAAACAAAGCAACCTCACATAGCAACCAGATTTTGACTATCACTTTAATCTATGGTACTCCCTTTTTTCGCTTCTACTTTTAAGAAAGCAAGTTATAAGACTATTTCTGCTAAATTTTTCTCGCTTAGCATGAAGTTAAAAGAAGCGTAAGCTTCCTAACAATAATTTGTGCAGACAAATAGAGAAATTCATGTGAATGGAACACATCAGATTTTTTTCTAAATTGAACTATATTAAAAGTGATACGTGCTATAGTTTGAATAATGATACCCTCCTATTCATATTGCGTTTCTGTGACTATAAAAAAGCTTGCCATTCATAAGTTAGTGTTGAAATGAAATGAAATAGAGTCTTTTTTATTAACTACTACGGTTCTTAGCGTCATAATCTATGTTGGGCGTGAAAAACAGCTTAATTTTACTAAGGGGCCCCCTTATTAACTATTTATTATAATTTATTTCATTGTTATTTAAACTATGGTGTTTTGCTTTGGGGTAGCAGTGTGGAAGCCAACCAAGTATTTTTGCTCCAGAAGAAGGTTCTTAGAACAACAAAAATCGTGACTCTCACTCACATTTTTTACCTATTTTTAAGGAATTTGGATTTTTAACTGTGGCACCTTTGTATGTATTTGCATGCTTCAATGTTATTCATCTCCAAAAGACCGATGAGCTACTTTTTTCTGACATACATACCCATGATACAAGGGGTTGAAATAACATGCTACCTCATAAATTAGATTAAAAACATCTTTTGACTCTCATCTCTTTCTTTGAGCGAAATTGTATAATAATACATACCTTTATACATGTATACCTTTAAATACAAGACAAAATGTAAATGCAAACTCTTTTAAAATTAGTGTTAAAACAGAATTAAGCGAATTAATTTTTACATTACACAAGAATATTTAAATATAGATGCATTTTAATGACGAAATCTATTGCAATGTATGTATGCCAAATGGTGAAATAAATTATCATTATAAGACATGAGATTCTTTTACGCGTCGAAGTCTACGATGCGGAACCAACGGCTTAACTTCCCTTCCGAAAGAAACTATGCTAAGGATTACTACTGCCGAAAAAAATCCATCGCTTCCGCTGGATTTAAACCTGCGATTTTGGGAACCACAGGATAGTATATTATCTCTAGACCACGGTGAACGACAAGTTTAAGTGTCAAGAAAAAGGTGGTAGCGTTCTACTGTAGCCCGAAAAAGGTGTGTAAAGCCTCTTTTGAGGAAGAAGCACTGCAAAATGTATTTAGATACTGGGCCAATCGCCGAGTTGGTTCCGCCACTGTTGCGGTTTGTATCAATGAATCAGTGTATTTATGAATAACAGTATCATACATTAAGCTTCTTCAATTGCAGGGGTCCACAGACCGTACGTGCTTTTGTAGTACGCAAAATAGTAAGCAATATTTAAAAAACAACGGTAACAAAGAATTAATAGAGTAAACACGAAAATAAAAAGACAAAGATATTCGAATACAGCAATTTAACTTTACAACACAGAGTACACCTTATTCAGATGTATTAATGTACCCTCTTATAATAGATAAATGTATACACAAAATACTAACAACACAACACAACTATTACATAAGTATGACATAAAATATACGTATTTAAAATTTTTTTAAAACATTATAATCACCTTTGTTTAGCTATTTTATTACACCCCACCGTCTTCGCTATTGTCAGCCTTCTCAGATCTCAGTATAAATTTACTTAGTCCGTCCAAGTCTTCCATGCCTGCCAGTAGCGTCCAACATGCTTCTTCTAGCTTTACATTTGCGGTGGTAAAGGATCATGGTAAATATTTTTCCCTCCATTCCTCCGTACCCTACATATTGCCAAGATATGGGTCCACGATTCTTCCTTCTCGCAAATGGTGCAGATTCTCATACAATTCTCATCAGCAATTTTTATGTTCCGCTATACTCCTAGTCTAATCCACGCGAGCCCCTCTCAAATGAGTTTGGTACCTGTTTTGATGTATTCCTCCATACCCCATTCCGATTTTAACTGTACTTCCAATAAAACCTTCTGCGTGCGTTGCGCAATTATTTGCTGTCTGTCAATATCACAGAGACGGTTCTTAATTTCTCTCCAAATGCTCCGTCTGTTTCCCTGCCCCCCCCCCCAATCCAAATGTATTCCATCCCAATGGTATCCTACCCTATCTTTAATTTTGATGCTCATGTCGAATTACCGTCCTTTCGCAACTGTTCACGGTAGCAGACTGCCCTAATTAGAGATTTGTTTCCTGAACGATTCTCAACCAATATTTAACTGCCCTGATTTTGCACTCTATCGTATCACTATGCAGCCCGAATGTCCTCATTATTCCGCAGTTGGCCGTACCCCTCCCTATATTCAGAATTCCTTTCAAAAATTGGGTCCTCAGTTGGTCCACATTCCCTGTTTGTTCCCACCCCCATATTTCTCCTCCATATGTCATCGTGGATCTAACTGTCGCTCCGTAGTTTCCATTAAGATTATGGATAATTCGGTATTCGGCAGAGAGCTTCCGCTGCTTTCACCCTTGCCTTGTGTTTCGTGAAGTCAATGCTCTTTGCCCATTTTTCGTTCATTATAAATGTGAGTCCTAAGTACATATACGATTTAACATTGTCCAGTATCTATTCTGCATATGTCCGGGTCTTCTTCCTACTATAAACAGAATTATTTTTGAAAGTCATTGCTTTAGTCTTATTCACATTGACTGTAAGTAGTCATTCATTTGTTGTTTGTATATTGAGCAGCATCTTCATAGCAACTACAGGTAGAAGGTCACACTTTTAGCAGTTCCCCAGGGCTGCGCTAGAATGTCATTTCAGTAAAATGCACGTTTACAATTTTTGAACTGATGCAATATATTCTCTGTAAGCCACTGATAAAGTGAAACAATTGGTGTTGTGTTATTACTGTTTTGAAGAACGTTGCAAGCGAGTTCCGAAATTTTAATCCAACTCTTTCCCATTCAAAAGAATATACGACCAAGCATTTTTTAAAAACAATTGGTGTTATGGAGTGTATAATGTATGGCTGAGCGCCTTCTTCAACTAATCCGGTGGTTGTATCATCAACACTCACCCCATGATGTCACTCATCATCGCTGTATAGCCATTCAGAGCCAGTCCATGTGGCGGGACAGTCGTTCATTCCGCATGACAAAATGCTTTAATTAAAACAGCCACCGAGCCTCACCTTGGTACACTCTCCACTGCAAGTTAATAACCTGGTGATGTGCAACCTTACGTAAAGGATGATGTGGTCATAAGTTGATTAAGGGTTTACTTCCAAGGGTATTTCCGGAGCACGTTACTGCAAGGTAACAGACTCATCCTTCACAGCTTCCACTCTTCGTTTTAAATTAGCTCTGATGGTTTTAGGACACCAGTACCAATGTTCTCAGATTTGAGTCAAAGATATAAAATAATATGTATGTATTTACTTATTCTCTGCAATTGGGTACTGCCCGGTTACTTCTGTTCACCTACAATAATACTCTTAAGTTAAATTAAGAATAGTTATACAACTACATATTACATATACATGTTTTTTAAATGCCTTACTTATTATTCAGTATAGCGATACTTATGTCAATTACCAGCTGGTTTATAAACAGTTATTATGAAGCCCCAAAATTAAGACTACACGTTGCTAATATATACATTAATAATAAAATAGACCAATACAGTCTTTGGTCGTCTCCTTAGCGCGGTGGTAGCGCAGCTACTTACCAAGCGGGAGACCTGGGTTCGATCCCCAGTACCGGCGTGGAGATTTATCCCCCACTGGGAGACCTGACCCGGGGTGCACTCAGCCTCGTAAGGTCCCTGGGGGGCCAATTGAGGAGCTACTTGATGGAGAAGTAGCGGCTCCAGGTCATGAGGACCGGCCGGGAGGGACTCGAGGCGCTGACCACGTCTCACCCTCCAATACTGCACCCCATCCATGACGTCTGTAGTGGACCGAGATGGGGGACGCAGCGGCCGGGCGGTAGGCCAAGGTTCCCCGTGAGCTGTCGTGCCAAGGAGTTAATACAGTTTTTGAAATCCTTAATTATTTCACAATATTTACTCAAATTAATTAACATTTATTCTCTTTAAATTATCCCTAAACTTTTTCAGAATCAGTGGGTATCCCTAAAAGGCTGCTATAGTAAATTCATTCAATTCTTCAATGGTCCTATTAACAAAAGAAAATGTTTCTACGTCGGTTTTGTACCTTCTACCCTTAATTTTATACAAACGATCGTTTCGTCCGTAGTATGCTGGGTTTTCTAACCTCTTTCTAACGTCCACCCATGCATTTAAACCAGTATAAACTTTAAATAGTGCGACTAACCTAGTGTTTTACGGCTCCCATTTATTCTCTTCGCCTTTCGTAAGTCCAAAATGTTTACCTTTCTTTATGAATTTAACCGCCCGTCTCTGTGTCTTTTTCAGCGAATCAGTTTGATTAACCCTGTATGGGTCCCAGCATGCATGCTACCATATTTTACAACTGACCGCACTAAGGACTTGTAGGCAATTTCCCTGGACTTTGCGCTCCCCTTCTTCAGTGTTCTCATTACGAAGTGCAATGTCTTCCATGCTTTCCTAGATGTAGAATTTATCAGATCCTCCCATCTGGCATAACTTGACAAGCACGCTCCCAAATATTTGCAGGTGTACACCTGTAGAATTTGTTCCCTACCCATATGATAGCTATGAAGAACTTTAGTACGACTAAAAGCAATTGACTTACTTTTCCTAGCATTAATTCTCATTTTGTTTGTGGTGGCCCACCTACTTATTTCATTTAGGTCATCCTGAAGAGCGGCCTCATATGTTTCGGAGAACATCTCATTTCATTTTCTTTAGCCCATATGCACAATGTATATAGCAGGTTGGCGGCGTCGTGGTTGAGTGGTTAGATCACTCGCCTCCTATCTAGGCGGCCCGGGTTCGACCCGAAGTGTCTGCATATTTGATTTTTGGTGGACAAGGCAGCCTCTGGACAGCTTTGTTCCGAGTCCTCCGGTTTCCCCCGCCATTCATTCCACCAATTGCTCCATCACCAATTTCGCTTTCATTTCATATCATCCACTTCCTCATGCTCATGCCTGGCTACGGGCTGACCCCTAGTAACAAATCCTCCATTCTGTGCTTTAGTGCCGTTGATTCCCGTGGGCATTGGCTTGTAAGTCCAATCAAACATTAGATAACGAGATTCACTGAAAAACCATGTTTAGAAGTAATCAATATAGACCATTTTTGGAAAAAAGTACTACTTGTGTGTGTATAAATAGTATCTAAGAAATAAAATTGGATGAAATACCAAACTTGGTGTTTAACTATCATCCAAGGATGCCACACGAAGATTTTCAGGTAAATTCCCTCACACCAAACTACTTTTTACAAAAATTTACAACACAAAACCGAAAATATAGTTAAAAAATTTACATAATATATACTTTTTTGTGGAGCTAACAAATAAGGAGATATTCCTTATTTGTTTTAAAATTTCCAATATTTAAACTTTGCTCCAATGGGAAGTCGTTGTTTACTTTTTTCATCTTGGTTATTTTAACAGAAGGAAGTTTCAATTACATGAAAAAATGACAGATTTTAAAAGATTTTGCTGTTGATTTAGCCTAGTGTATTCTCTCGTTTCCATTTTACTTACAAATAAATAAAAAACAAAACCTTTTCTGCTAAGGTGTGTCTTGATTGGCCAGAAATAGAGAGAAGAATAAGCTTTTTACTTTCTCTAGCCCCGTATGTACAATGTACATAGGGATAGAGAAGTATTGTATACCACCCAAAAATTCGATACCGAGATTTCACCGGAAATACATGTTTTAGGTCCTCCTGAATCCAAAAAAAACCTTTTTCAGAAACAGGTCCCTGTGTGTGTGTGTGTGTGTGTGTCTGTTTGTCTGTCTGTCTGTCTGTGCGGATCTGTGGACGGCATAGCTCAAAAACGAAAAGGCGGTTAAGTTTGGTACCTTCCAAGGACGCGACACGAAGATTTTTGAGAAAATCCTACCCCTCCATAACTACTTTTTACATGGAAAATTTACGAAAATTTTGTTTTTCTTGAAAATGGCTCTAACGATTGTGATTAAAATACCACGTATTTAATCCATATCTATCACAAATAAAATGTATATCTTGAATTTTCAGGGAATAGCTTCTAAAGACCTGTTTATTCTGGATGAATATTTCTTAATTTAGTATAACCGTAAGAGATAGACAAAAACTTACTCTACAAAAAATATAGATCTTGTTAAAATTCACATGCTATGTCATATACATTTTTTTCGTGGATCTTACCTTTTTCGAGGTAGTCCTTGTTACTAGTTTCAATTTTTCTAGATTAGCATGAAGTAAATAGAAGCATAAGCTTTTTAAGAATAATTTGTTGCAGGGATATAGAGAAAGTCATGTGTATGGTACACATAAGATTTTTATAATACTCTTTGATGGCTGTTATTAGTGTACATTAGTGTGCTCAAAAAGTAGCAATCCCCTTAATTCACAATAGTGTCTGTCCCTCCGTAAGATTTGTACCTTCATGTAACCAAGCTTTAACTCCATCATTAAGTATCACTTTTTTACATTCAACTGGCCCGAAAAACAATGAGGCAAAAAAGTGAATCATTGAGTAATAATATAATGAAGCAAAATAAATGCACGGTTCGGATATTGACTCTGAAAGACAACTACTTTATGTTGCAGTATATACACTGTACATAGTAGAAGGTATTGCATTCCACCCAAAAATTCAATAGCGAAATTTTACCGGAGGTACATGTCTGAGGACCCCTAAATCAACTCAAATAAAGGAAGAAAAATCATTTTAGAAATAGGTCCGTGGTGTGTATGTGTGTGTATGTGTAGGTGGATAGGTAGTAAGGTGGGAAGGAAGGAAGGTAGGTGGGTGGGTCGGTGGGTAGAAGGACAGATAGATAGAAATGAAATGGAGTTTTATTTGTGGACGCTCCTTAACTGCTGTGGTTCTCAGCGTCCCATTCTATACTGGGCGTGAAAGGTCACTTCATTTTGCTCAGAGGCCTCTCTATCTGACTTGAGGTTGTTTTACGTGCCGTAAATCTACGACACGGGACCCACTGCTTTACTTCCCTTCCGCAGGAAGCCATGCTGAGGATTTTTACGCTAGAAAAAATCCATCATCCTCCGCCGGGTTTGAACCCGCGACCTTGGGTGTGTAGGTGGATGGGTGGATGGATGGATGGATATCCAGAGATATGTGGAGAATGAGAGAGAAAGATTGGCTGCAAGGCAGAAACAGAGAGTACAGGAAAAGAGGTTTCGAAGAATCTGCGTAAGTAACGCAATAACGCGAGCAGAGCTGTGGATTCAGCTAACCTATAATATTAACGAACAACTTTAGTATTCTATATAGACACAAAGTTGTCATTCCAAGTCACGCACGCATTCAGTATTTCACATTAATAATGGCAGGGATGTCATGTCGCTTTTATTTCCAGAAATGGAAATACAGATGCCATCAAAACTGACCCAGGGTTCGCCGAGAACAGACGCAGGCGTCGTGACTATAACCTGACCATTTATTATTTTGTGCAGAGAGCCGATCTTCCTTGCCATCGCCGACAAGATAAAAGCTGAGGTGGCGAATGTCGCTGCATTAAGGATTCCGTGCACGATGACGTCGTGGGCTAGAACCACTGGGCGGGGCGAGGGGCGGCCGCGCTCCTCGTGCATCAAGAAATGGGAATACAAAGGAAGGGCAGTGATTTTCACTTGTTACTGGAAAGCACAGCAACGCTCCCCGTGTCATTAATTTCAACGTATGCAGTCCTCGAGGTGGGGGAGAAACCACCCATGATGTTGATGTGACAAGTGTTTCTAGATAGTGGTAGACAAACTCTGTGTGTTTCAGATGGGGGTGTTTTTAAGTTAGTGTGCTTATTTGTAGCTGTGGAACAAACTTCAACACTCACATACATTCAAAGAACCGTTTGTATTTGATGAAACACAAACCCAATGTAATGAAAGCCATCACATGTGTTCAATTCTCATAACTTTCTAAACCTATTCTGCGACAGATTATTTCTTACAGAAGTTTAGGATAAATAAAAAAAAAGTTGCTATATAACCTCATTTAGACCCCTATTTATTGAGCTAAGTATTTTAACCATTTTTTACATTCTCTATATTTACTATGTAAATAGCGTATAGAAAAGGTATTACACTCCACCCAAAAAATTCGATACCGAGATTTTATTGGAAATATATGTTTTAGGGTCCCCTGTATAAAAAAAGCATTTTCAGAAAAAGGTCTGTGTGTGTATGTGTGTCCGTGTATCTGTGAACACGATCTCAGAAACAAAAATTCGGTAAAATACCAAACTTGGTATTTAAGTTTAGTATCCTCCAGGGATGCGAAACGAAGATTTTGAAACAAAAATCTCCCCACCTCAAACTACCCTTTACATGGAACTTTTTTCGAAAACTTTGATATTTTCAAAAATGGCTCTAACGATTATGATTAAAATATCACATATTAAAGATATTTACCTGACAAATAAAATGTATATCTTGAATTCTCTGGGAATAGCCTCTGAAGACTACTTTATTCTAGATAAATTTTACGGAATTTTGCATAACTGCTAATCCGTAAGAGATGGCAAAAACTTAACACAGAAAAACTGTAGAGCACGTTAAAACACACAATTTATGTTATATACTTTTTTCTCGTGGAGTTGATTGTTTTTTTAATTATTCCTGGTTTTAGTTTTCACCTTTTAAAATCTTACATTTCTCACACTTGAATTTGTCAACTCCTATCCATACAAATAAAGGAACTTCAGTCACATAGTAACCAGCTTTTGACTATAACTTTAACCTATGTTACTCCCTTATTTAACTTCTACTTACAAGCAAGCAAGTAATAAGACTATTTCTGCTAATTTTTTCTCGATTAGCATAACATAATTAGAAGCATAAGGTTTCTAACAATATTTTGTTGCAGAGATATAGACAAAGTCATATGAATGGGACACATCAGATTTTTTATTTGTGTATTTATTTATGCTAAGCTGTAAACAGGTGAGTATGGCCGGTGTTCAATCCTGGCTCTTTACCGGTCAAACTCATATTTTACAATTGTTTATATATTCTAGTTTATTACATCACTTTGAGTCTATTTACTGTCTATACCCATTTAGTTTTCACTTTGTATAAGAAGAACTATCTGTTTGAAACATTTCAACTACCGCTACATTTCGATCTATTTTAAACCATTTCTTATTAATATACTCTCCTCCCCAAACTTCAGTCCCTTTGTATTTAAATAAAATGTGTTCCATATGTTCATTTTTGCCACATATAGGACATTGGTTTTGTGGAATACTCTTCCTTAAACCTTTCGGCCTCCATAATCCTGCTTTCAGCCATGCAATACCTTCTTGCTTCTCTTCTTCGAAATGATTTGTTAAATAACCATTTTTAGTATTTACACGGTCTACTACTGTGTCAAAAATGTTCCGGGAATCTGTCAATAAAACACAAAAAACTGAACTATTCATCCAATTTTATTTTATCGTCTTAAAAGTAGGCCCCTTCTGAAATGCCAACGAATAATCTAATTATCAAAACATTTTTTGTAGGCACTTTTAGGAATCGATGTCAATTGTCGTCGCGAATTTTCCTTTGTGTCTTCTATCGACTGAAAACGGGTACCTTGAAGTGGTAACTTGAATTTTTGAAAGAGAAAAAAATCAGCAGGAGCCAGATCAGGTGAATACGGTGGTTGTTCGATGAAATTTGTTGAGTTTTTGGCCAGAAATTCGTTCATAATAATAGCCTTGTGACCTGGTGCGTTATCATGGGCAGAATCCATGATTTTTTGTTCCACAAATCTGGCCTTTTTCGCCGTATTTGTTCTCTCAAACGCCGCATAACGCTCAGATAATAGTATTTATTAACCTTCTGACCTTCTGGGAAGAACTCAGAGTGCACGGCACCGCGATAATCGAAAAAAACTGTCAACATAACCTTCAGTTTTGATCGAGTTTGAAGTGCCCTTTTAGGTTTCGGTTCAGTTGGAAGGCGCCATTCGGAAGCTTGTTGACTGGTTTGAGTGTTAAACTCGTAAACCCACGTCTTGTTCACCAGTTACAATGCGTTTCATGAATGTGGGGTCGGAACTGACTCGTTCTAGCTTGTCAGCAATCTTGATGCGATTGAGTTTTTGTAGAAAATTTAAGTCTTTCGGAACTAACCGAACTGCAACGCGTGTCATGCCCAAACAATCGTTTAAAATGGTACGAATCTTTTCGTGAGACACAGAAAATTCAGCGGCAATCTCTCTCAGACCTAAATGACGATTTTTAGACACCATTTTCTTCACTTTAGCGATGTTCAGTTCAGTTGAAACCGTTGATAGCCGACCAGAGCGGGGCAAATCTTCCACCACATCTCGATCACTTTTGAATGCACTGTACCGCTCATATACACTTGTTTTTTATAAAGTCGATTTACCGTAAGTCCTCTTTAACGTTTTCAGCGATTTGGCACACGAAATACCATTTGCAATGCAAAATTTGAGACAGATTCTTTGTTCAATATTTGTATCCATCGTAAAATCGCAAATCACCTATGAGATGAACTAACAAAATGGCATACTGTAATCAAACTAGATGACAGATGATGATCAAATTCCGCGTGGGTATAGAGGAAAGTTGTGCCAACTTAGCGACAACAATAATTTCGAATCCCCTTTTAAACGGGATTTTTAAATGGTCAAGTCCCGGTACTTTCTTCACAGAATGTATATGTCTTTGATATAAATTATTAATTTTATTTTACCTATGATTAATAATCCTTTTGCTGCTTTTAGTTTCCTTTTTGATTGCTATACAATGAAAACTGTCGATATATCATTATCTTTATAGAAGAGTTTCAACTTTTTTTTTTTTTTTTTTAGATAATTTATAATGTGTGTGTTTTACTCTGTCCTTGTTGGCAGCCCATAAATATGGGGAGTTGTTATTGTTTTAATTAATATATATGTCGCATCTATATAATTTTTCCTTCCCAAAGAGTCTTTCATTGGTATATAAAACCTAAATATCTCCTTTCAGCTATGTAACTAAATATTTTTTGTATTCCTATATCCTCAAAGCTTTTCCTTGCCAACTTCCTGAATATTCAAATTATTTTCTGTTCTTCTCCACATTTCCCGTAGCCCACTACTTTCTAAGTTATTTCTGAGACAGCCTACCTATTCCTTGTTCTTTAAATTGTTTTTGATATATTAAATACTGTTTTAATAGATTCCTTTCTTCCAATTTCAATATTCTATACCAAAATGTCAATGTCCTTTCCATAATCTTTCCGTTACTTGCCACTCTACCCAGCTCTATTTGTGCTACCTGCCTAACGGTTGCATTTAGTAATCTAAGCATTTCTTTACAAAGCTTCCTATGCACCTCATCTATAACTTCCCATCCTCCTTCTAATTTCCATTCTTCTATCCCATATAGCATTTTTGTCTCAATCACCATGTTGTACACTTTTTCTAACCATCTAATATTTATAACAGGTACTTTCATTTGCAACTTCTAATAGCTGATTAAGTTCCTTTTCCTTTTGCTAATGCAATTGTTTTTCCCAATTGCCACCACTGTCTGTTTTAACTCCTAGATAAATACATTCTCTCACTACCCTGTACTCTTTTTTATCTTCATTCTTCCATCTTTCATACTTACTCAATTTCCCCC
Source organism: Hymenopus coronatus (assembly GCA_030762935.1). Taxonomy (NCBI): domain Eukaryota; kingdom Metazoa; phylum Arthropoda; class Insecta; order Mantodea; family Hymenopodidae; genus Hymenopus; species Hymenopus coronatus. The sequence goes on along the minus strand of CM060881.1, from coordinate 119,497,643 downwards.
CTTTTTTAACACTACAATCTGTGTCTTATCCTGGTTCACTTTTAAACTCCATTCCTTACAGTAATTATTTAATGTTTGCAAGGATTGTTTTAAGTCATTCACTGTAATTGCACCTATAACTAGATCATCTGCAAACAGTCATCCTGCAATCTGAATATTATTAATTATAGGCATAGAGGTATTATTTCTCCCAATTTCCAATAGTACATCATCTATATATAAATTAATTAGAACTGGACTTAACTTATATCCTTATCTAAGACAATTCTCTTGTTTAATCTCTCTTGTTGCAGCCTAAACTCTTATACAAAACGTATTCTCCTCATATAATGCTCTAAGGGTATGTACCATTTGTTTACTCCCTCCTTTAGTCAACAACTTGTGACGCAACAAGCTTTATCCGATCATATACTATTTCTAAATCCAAAAAAAAGCCATGTATAAGTTTCCTCTCTTGTCTATCAAACATTTATCTACCAATGTTTTTTATAATAAGTAAATTATCAACTGTTCTCTTTCCTTTTCTAAAACCCATCTGAAATTCCGAGATGATATTATATTCCTCAACTCATGTTTGTATCCTACTTGCCATAATACCAGTAAAATGTTTTCCTACATTTGATAGAAATGCAACGCTTGGTTTGTCAACACTACTCTTGCCTTTGTATATTGGATGTATAATTACTTGCTTTCCACCTCTTTTCTGGTATATACCCTTCACTTTAATCGTGTTAAATAACTCTACTAGAGCCTTAACTGTATTTATTTCAGTACACCCTTCCTTAAGAAACTCAGTCGGGATTTCATATAGTCCAATTACTTTATTTCTCTTCATTAATTTCACCTGCTGAATTATTTCTTCACTTCTTATTACATCATCGAGTTTATCTACATAGTTATTACCTATTTCCCAATTTCCTATCTCATTTTTACTCTCCCCCCCCCTACAATTTTTTAAAATATTCCATTCATTCTCCTAATTGCATACTGTGTTTTAATCAATTGCAATTTATGTTTTAGATACTTTAGTATTTATACATGCCTCTCCTAATACACACATTTTGAGGAGGGATATGTATAGTTAGAGGTCAGAATTTTAGATAAAAATATCTAATATTTGCGTCAGGACATGAACTTGAAACTGATTTTAATGTTCTGGATATGTACACTAGATCAAACATTTTAGGTTCTATTACACATAAAATGCATATTTTCTGATTTTTATGTAAAGAAATATTTTGGATATTCACATAAAATACACAAAAATTGCATAAAAGAAATCATTTAAAAATTATTTTCACATAATTTCATAAAATCGCAAAAATAGCAGCAACACTATTTTTAACAAGTCAATATCCACTTCTTTAATGCTGAATTATACATGGCAGATGACGCAACTTTGTTGTTAATTAATGGAAGAACTGATATGTCAGCTATTGCCTCCCTTCAGTTTGAAGAAAATGTAAACATCCTGCTTTCCTTAGTTACGTGAGCTCGCAAGATAAGAATGGGTATTCCTCCACTACTACATGTTTGCAATAAAAAAAACCTGTTATCGCTTCACAGCTCGGCTAGTATATAGGCTGATACTTTTTTTTTTGTAGTGTTTAACGCCCGCTTTTACAACTTATAGCATCGGAGGCGATGACACTGGTGATAGATGGAGTGAAGATGGAACACCGGTGGAATGCGATGGCGGTGGAAACCGGAGAAAATCCGCCCTTGCGCCGCTTCGTCCACCACAAATCTCACATGCGGTCGCTTGGGATCGAAACCGTGCCGCCTAGGTGAGAGGCAAATGGTCTAACCACTCGGCCACGGTGCGGCCACGCTGATACTTGCTAAACTATGTAGTCAATTGTGAATCTGCAAAGTTTAGACAACCTTCTAGTTGTTTTGGGAAGTTCTTTTAAAAACAGTTTATTTGTTTTGGACATAATTTTTAATTTTCAGCGCACCTTTTTACTTTCTCTATACGTACTATGTACAACGTGTATAGAGAAGGCATTGCACTCCACCAAAAAACATTCGATACCGAGATTTCACCTGAAATATATCTTTTTCGGTCTCCTGTTTCCAAATAAAGCATTTTCAGAAATAGGTCCGTTTGTCTCCATGTGTCCGTGTGTCCATATGTCTGTGAACTCGATAACTGAAAAAACGACAAATCGGTAAAATACCAAGCTAGGTATTTAAGGTTAGTATCTTCCAGGGTTGCGACACAAAGATTTTTAGAAAATCCCCCCACCCTAAACTACCCTTCACATGGAACGTTTTTATATTCTCAAAAATGGCTCTAACGACTTTTATTAAAATATAAAATATTAAATATATTTATGAGACAAATAAAATGTATATTTGAATTTTCTGAGAATAGCCTCTAAAGACCACTTTATTTTGGATGAATTTTATGGAATTTTACATAACTGCTAAACCGTAAGAGATGGACAAAAACTTACCAAACAAAAAATGTAGAGCACAGTAAAACACACAATTAATGTTATATACATTTTTTTCGAGAAGTTAATCGTTTTTTAGATATTCCTAGTTCTTTTTTTCAGCTTTATAAATCTTATATTTTTCTCATACAGGAATTTGTCAACTCCTGTCCATACAAAGGAACTTCAGTCACTTAGCAACCAGCTTTTGACTATCACTTTAACGTATGCTAATCCCTTATTTCGCTTTTACTTTCAAGGAGGCAAGTATTAAGACTATTTCTGCTAATTTTTTCTCGATTATCATGAAATAAAAAGAAGCATAAGCTTTTCGACAATAATTTGTTGCAGAGATGTAGAGAAAGTCATGTGAATGGAACACATCAGATCTTGAACATTTTTATTGCATAAAAATAAATATTTCTCAAACAGTCTTTTATTCTATATTTTTATGATAAATTATGTGATTTTAGTTTGTAATTTATCGTGACAATATTAAAGTAATGATTTTGCCTTCAATGCCTGTATACTGCTTCTAGACAAAATAAAAATGATATGAAAATGAAAATATCTGATGTGTTCCGTTCACATGACTTTCTCTACATCTCTGCAACAAAGTATTCTTTAAAACCTTATCTTCTATTTACTTCATGCTAATCGAGAAAACAATTAGCAGAAATAGTCTTATTATTGCTTCCTTAGAAGCGAAATAAGGGAGTACCATAGGTTAAAGTGATAGTCAAAAGCTGGTTGCTATGTGACTGAACCTCCTTTGTATGGACAGGAGTTGATATATTCCTATATGAAAAAATCTGATGTGTGCCATTCACATGACTTTCTCTATATTCCTGCAATAAATTATTCTTAAAAAGCTTAAACTTCTATTAACTTCATGCTAATCAGTAAAACATTAGCAGAAATTATTGCTTCCTTGTAAGTAGAGGTGGAATAAGGGAGTACTTTAGGTTAAAGTGATAATCAAAATCTGGTTGCTATGTCACTGAAGTTCCTTTGTTTGTATGGGCTGCAGTTGACAAATGCCTACATGAGAAATGTATAAGTTTTTCATAGCAGAAACAAAAAATAAGGAATGTCACAAAAACGACGAACTCCATGAAAAAAAATGTATATAACATAAATTGTGTGTTTTAACGTGCTCTACATTTTTTGTGTAGTAAGTTTTCTTCAAAATGTAGTAAAATTCATCCAGAATAAACTACTCTTCAGAGGCTATTCCCAGAAAATTCAAGATATACATTTTATTTGCCAGGTAAATATCTTTAATATACGAAATTTTATTCAGAATCGTTTGAGCCATTTTTGAGAAAATCAACATTTTCGAAAAAAGTTCCATGTAAAGGGTAGTTGGGGGTGGAGGGATTTTTCTCAAAATCTTCGTGTCGCATCCCTGGAAGATACTAAACTTAAATACCAAGTTTGGTATTTTACCTACTTTTCGTTTTTGAGTTATCGTGTTCACAGACACACGGACACACACACACGCACACACGGACCTTTTTCCGAAAATGCTTTTTTTAGATAAAAGGGACCCTAAGACATATATTTCCGGTGAAATCTCGGTATCGAATTTTTTGGTGGAGTGCAATACCTTCTCTATACACTATGTACATAGTGACTATAGAGAAAGTAAAAAGTATAAGGAATACCTCAAAACGATGAACCTCACAAAAAAAATGTATATAGCATAGATTTTGTGTTTTAACGTGCTCTGTATTTTTTGTGTGGTAAATTTTTGTCCATCTTTTACGGTTTAGCAATTATGCAAAATACCGTAAAATTAATCCAAAATAAAGTAGTCTTCAGAGGTTATTCCCATAAAATTTAAGGTATACATTTTATTTTTCAGGTAAATGTTTTTAATATACGGTATTCTAATCAAAATCGTTAGACCCATTCTTAAGAAAATCAACCATTTCGAAAAATTTTCCATGTAAAGGGTACTTTGCGGTAGGGGGATTTTCCCAAAATCTTCGTGTCGCGTCCCTGGAAGATACTAAACTTAAATACACACACACGAACCTTTTTCCGAAAATAATTTTTTTTAGTACAGGAGACCCTAAAACATATATTTCCGGGGAAATATCGGTATCAAATTTTGGGTGGAGTGCAATACCTTCTCTATAAACTATGTACATAGTACGTGTAGAGAAAGTAAAAATATCTACTGTACGCCAACATAAACATTAACAAAAATAGTATTATTAATTATTCCCTTATTGGTACAAGATAGATTAGAAGCTGTAGATGGTTAAATCATTTAAAAGTGGCTCGGTAAAGTGATGACATTTAAATTTCGTTCTATTCTCCTGACGATCAGAATAACGACTTCCCATTTGTGCAAAGTATAAATATGGGAAAATTGAAAACAATAACAAGTAACATCTCGGAAATGCTTTACTTCACAAACAGTATTTGACATATTATGTGCTCTGAGGAGATCTACATTTTTACTTTATCTATACTTACTATGTGTATATAGTGTAATGAGAAGGTATTGCAGTCCACCCAAAAATTCGATTCCAAGATTTCACCGAAAATATATGTTTTAGGATCCCTTGTATAAAAAAAAGCATTTTCAGAAAAAGGTCCTTGTGAGTACAATTTTTACCTAAGACTACCAATTAAAAAAAATTCCATAAAGATTATATTTACCAATGAATATAAAATTTCCTAAAAAGAAAGAAAGTTTGTGTGTGTGTGTGTCTCCGTGTGTCTCCGTGTGTCCGTTTGTTTGTAAACACGATAACTCAAAAACGAAAAATTCTGTAAAATACCAAACTTAGTATTTAAGTTTAGTATCTTCCAAGAATGCGACACGAAGATTTGGAGAAGAATTCCCCCAACCCAAGCCAGCCTTTACATGAAACTTTTTTCGAAAATTTTGATTTTCTCATATATAGCTCTAACGATTTTCATTAAAATAGCATATATTAAAGATATTTACTTGGCAAATAAAATGTATGCCTTGAATTTTCTGGGAATAGCCTCTGAAGGATGAATTTTACTATGGACAAAAACTTACCACACAAAAAACTAGATTACATTAAAACACACAATTTTTGTTACATATATACCTTTTTCGTGGAGTTGGCCGTTTTGATTTAAATTTTAAAATATTTAAACATTTCTCGTGGCCACGCTTGGCCACGCAATAAAACGGTTTTCAATCCCATAACAACCGTATTTAAAACATATGACTGTCGGTTTAGTCTAATGTATTCCGTTATTTACCTTCTACTTATAAAGGAACTAAGTAATAAGAGCGTTTCTGCTAATGTTTTAGCATCAGATAGATAGAAGAATAAGCTTATTAACAATAATTTGTTACAGACATGTGGAGAAAGTCATGTGAATGAGACACATCAGATATTTTAGTGCATTGGACTCGCAGTACTCAAAACGTTTGATCCCCGCTTCACTTTTTCCGTGCTCCAATAATCCAGTACTCACAATACAATGCTTCTAGTTAAAACCGATGATTAGCATATTTTAAGAATGATCGTTGATGTTAAGCGATTCTCTGCTATTTATGAGCGTCTTATACCGAGAGCATATGAAGGGGGCGGTACTGCTTAACACTAGCTATGCTTACAATCCCACAAGAAATATACCAAGTACCTACTGTTAATGCTTAATGTATGCTAATCCCCTGAGAAGTTACTACGTTAGAGAGTAGCATAATATGAAAGAGAGAAGCAGATTAAATATCATTAGTGTGAGTAGAAAGCACTAAGAGTATTGTATTTCAGTAAAATGGGATGGTGAAGACTGAACTCATCACTTCGGATTTAGAAGCTCTTTGTACTTAGGTAACTGCATCGAAATCTTATGTAAGCCAATTTTATAATCTCACCTTTTATTTAAGTGCAATGAGATTTATTAATACTTAAATATACAAGAATCATTTGTTACTTATTTTTGGGAGCAGTGAGTCGCCAAGGATACTCTCTCTTCCCCATGCTTTTTATTTTTTCTGCACGTACTATGTACATAGTGTATAGAGAAGCTATTGTATTCCACCCAAAGATTCGATTCCAAGATTTCACCGGAAATAGACGCCAAAAAAAGCATTTTTAGAAAAAGGTCCGTTTGGCCGTGTGTCTCTGAACACGATTACTCGAAAACGAAAAGCCTGTAAAACACCAAACTTGCTATATAAGTTTATAATCTTCCAAGGTTGTGACGCGAAGATTTTGAGGAAAACCCCCTCATCCCAAACTACCCTTTACATAGAACATTTTTCGAAAATTTTGATTTTTTTAAAAATGGACATAACGATATTGATTAGTGCGTGTATTAAAGACAATGGCACGGCAAATAAAACGTATATCTCGAATTTTCTGGAAATAGTCTCTAAATACCTCTTTATTCCGGATGAAATTTTAGAATTTCTAGTAAACCGTAAGAGATAGACAAAACTTACTACATAAAAAGGTAAATTTGTTTAAAACACACGATTTATGTCGGATAAAATTTTTCATGGAGCTGACCACTTTTGAGATATTGCTTGTTCATTGTTTCAATATTAAAACCCTTAACATTTACACATACGGGGATTTATGAAATCCTGGCAATACACAGAAACGGGTTTCATCCACATGGCAACCAGCTTTTAATTTCGTTTATTGTATTTCCTTTCTGCTTACAAGAATGCATTTCTGTTCTTCTTTACCTCGATTAGCATTAAGAGATAGAATCTTAAGCTTTTTAACAATAATTTGTTACAGAGATGTAGAGAAAGTCATGTGAATGGACCACATTTTTAATATCTATATTATTAATAGTATTAGGAATGATAGACTTTTAATTAGTAAAGTTTTGAGGTTAGGCGGATGAAGCCAGAAGACCACATGTGGGATTTAGGTGGATAAAGCGGTGTCAGGATAGGTTTTATTGGAGTTCTCCAGTTACCCCGCCATATGTTCCATCTTTTGCTCAATAATCACATTTCCTCTCAAGTATTTCACCATGACGCTATTGATACAAGGAATGAGCACCGGTGGAATAAGATGCCGGGTTTTCTGTGGGTTCTCAGTTTTTCCCCACCATCGCATTCCACCGCTGCTCCATCTTCATCCAGTGTATCATGAATGTCATCGCCTGTGGTGCCATTTGTAGTAAAATCAGGCGTTAAAAACTCTCTCTTAGATTCTCCAACTATAAAAAAGGCATTGGAAACGAGGAGGGCTTCATAGACTATTCACAAATAATTTGAGACATTCATTTTAACTTATACATTAAACGTTAGTTATTTTAAATCAAAATTGTTAGAGCATTTTTGAGAAAACCAAATATAACAAAATTCCCACATGAAGGATAATTTGTGGTGTGGTATTTTCTTTAAAACATTTGAGTGTATTCTGAAATACTTTAAACTGAAATACCAAATAATTTAACCAAATTTTCATTTTTGTGTTATAATAAATCTGGTTATACAGGCATATACGAACCTTTTTCTGCAAAATAATATTTCGGGTTCAGAGGGTTTCAAAAATGTATTTCCGGTGATATCGTGATCTCCTGTTTACTATATATGAAAATATAGAAAAGAAAACTCTAGGAGTTACTTGCGCTTTGTACAATGTATTTTTTGTATGCTTTTTGTTTTTTTGTTTGCGAGGGCAAAACGCAACAAGCTGCTCTAAGAATATAATCTAGAGGTACACAAATAAGCTATAGTGGTTAGCGAAAGTCACGTGAAAATAACACATTACATTGTTTCAAATACCATGTTGCTATAAGCAAAATTAAATTTTGAAACAGCTGCAAAAAAGGAGATGAGTAGTGTTTGGTGAAGACACACTGCTTATAATTCATAGGTACTGATGGTAGATTGATGGAAGAAATGATAAAATAATTAAGATATAGCTTTATATGTTTTGATTTATAACATTGGTTCATATTGTTACAATATTTGTCTTCTCAGAGACGGACCACACTGGATTACGCAATGGACAGAAGACAATCTAATGTGAATTGACTTTAAAGAAGCACATTATATAACATCATTTCATTGCATCAATTGACCATTTGGAGCTCTGCAGTAAATACAAAACGTCAAAATGTGACTTAAAATGTTAAAAATTTGTGTTATATTCACTGAATTTTTCTACCCATTTTCAACAAACTATTCTTAGAAAGCTCATCCTACGATCTACCTCAAGTTAATCCAGATATACATGTCCATAAATACTTTTATTACATTTATTTCATTGTAAGTACAAAGAAATAAATAAAATCCTAACCATAAGCGATTGTAAACCATTTAAGAGCCGATCGCTGTGTGATAGTATTGAAATTTGATTTTCTTTGTTTGACACGAGCAAGAAAAACGAATAACGACGTCCCATTTAAAGACAGTATAAGATTTGAAAACTAAAACCAATAACAATAAATAATTAAAAAATGTTCAACTCCACAAAACATGTACATCTATTTGATTTAAATTCAGTAAGTTTTTTTTTTATCTCCTTACCTGTTCGGTAAAAACTTTCCAAAATGAAGAGGACATCAGAAATGATTTCCAAAAATTAAAGCTATCCATAATATTTTTACATAAATATATTTAATATGTGGTATTTAATCAAAATCGTTAGAACCATGTTTGAGAAAATCGAAAACTTCTAAAAATATGTATTTCAAATTTGGAGTGAGTGAGAATTTTCATGAGCGAGTTTGAAGTGAGAGAATTTTCTTGAAAATCTCAGTGTCTCATCTTTGGAGGATATTGAGCCTAAATAAGAAGTTTGATATATACGCGGGTTTTTTCTTTTGAGCTATGCTGTACATAGACAGACAGACAGACTTTTTACTTTCTGTACACGTACTGTGTACATAGTTTATAGAGAAGGTACCTATTGTATTGCACTCAAAAATTCGATAACGGATTTTCACCGAAATTATATGAAACAAAAAAGAATTTTTAGAAAAATGTCCGGGTGTGTGTGTGTGAGTGTGAGATTGCCATATAGATGAAATCCCTTTCTATATATTGCCAGGAATCACAAATCCCCCATATGTGAAAAGTTTTAAGTATTTTAAAACTGAAACAAATAATAAGCAATATTTCAAAAATGGTCAGCTCTACGAAAAAAAATTATTTGAGATTGTTTTTTTTTTTAACGAGATCTATATTTTTTATGCAGTAAGATTTTGTATACCTCTTACGGTTTAATAGTTATGCAAAATCCAGCAAAATTCATGCGGAATAGAGATCATGGAGGCTATTTCCAGAAAATTCAAGATATACTTTTATTTGCCGTGCAAATGTCTTTAATATACGGTATTTTAATCAAAATCGTTTGAGCCATTTTTTAAAAAATCAAAATGTTCGAAAATTTTTCCATGTAAAGAGTAGCTTAGGTTGGGGGGATTTTCCTCAAAATCTTCGTGGTGCATCCTTGGAAGATGCTAAACTCTAATTCGAAGTTTGGTATTTTACCGTTTTTGAGTTACCTTGTTCACAGGCACATGGACCTTTTTCTAAAAATGCTTTTTGGAACAGGGCACCCAGCACGTGTATTTCCGGTGAAATCTCGGTAACGTATTTTAGATGGAATGTAATACCTTCTTTATACACTGTACATAGTACCTGTAGAGCAGGTAAAAAGGAATTTGGAAACAAATCTGTGCTGTCTTAAAGATAATGGGTTCTCAGGGTTCTAAATTGATGTTTAGAGGTGGTCTCTTTTTCTAATAAAGGAAAAGGCGATGAGATATAATGAGAGGTGAGTTTCGCTACAAGTAGCAGTGGGATTAAGCGACGCGCGCACGCAGAGGGTGGACCGGTGATTCTTAACCTGGGGGTAGTTAAGAGTAATGCCCTTGGGGGTAATGAGCACCGGCTTGGCTTCAACTTTGCTAACTTGGAAACCGAGGTTTTGGATTCATCCACAGCCTGGGTTTCTTCATTTTTAATGGGCAAAAGTATCGTCAGGTGCAAACTGGAAATTGCTTCGTTCTAGCTACTACGAGCAGCTTCATAAGCCAAACCCTACAGCTTATTTTCAGTTTCATTTCATGTAGAGGAATGAGGTAAATGGTATAATGGAGAATATACTAATAAATTAGTGCCAATATAAAGGGCTTATACCTATTTTTTTCTCGTTACTAATAGGACACTGTCAGAAGGCCCAACTGCGCGTGTATGACGTATACAGAGAGCCCTTGGTGCGTTAAAAGAGTTTCAAAACTCAACGGGGCTGTTTCAAGTTAAAGCTCGCCATTGTATGATAGCAACTTTCGTTTTACCCCATGCAATGAGTACGGCAAAGCGAAGGCCAGTTTTCCAATTACGGATTTTGACTTAAAATAGCAGTAGGTGACTGGTTAGACCGCTCGCCTCTCATCTATGCGGACCGGATTCGACCCAAAGGGTTTATTTCTCCGGATTCTTCGGTTTCCCCCGCCACTCATTAAACAAATTACTCTATCACCACCTTTCCAATAATGAATTTTGCTACATTTCATATCGTCCCCTGGGCCGACCCCTCGTAACAGGTTCTCCATTCTGTGGTTTCGTGCCGTAGGCTCCTCGAGAGGCTTCTGACCCCAAAGAATTGGCTTGTAAGTCCTATGGGGTATCAGTCCTACAATTACCTGGAGGGTAAGCCGATTACGCAACAAAACTTACAAGAGCCCCGTTGAGTTGAGCGACTCTTTTAGCGCATTAAGGCATATCTGCACACGTCACACACGGAGCAGATGGGCCACATGGTGCATTTCTAGCTTCAGACGCTATAGAGGTTTTAGTATTCTAAATGTATTGTTTTCAATATTAACAAGACCTTGAGGATAGAAACATGTTTTATCCTTAAATGAAATTACAGTGCTTATGCCTCCTGTGACCAAATTCTTCTTCTCCATGTTTCTCTGTCTTACAGAGCGGGATGGATCAGACCTACATTCAGAAAGTCGCGGTATGCTTCCCGCGGGCGACTTACTTGATCCATGAGTTTTTTGAGGAGGGGTTCCCCGAGTAATCAGGTGAATGCTTAGTAGATTTCTTTCATTTGCCTAAATCTTCTGTCCCTCCATTATCATTTCATTAATTCTTCATCCCGTTGGTTTCTTTCAGGTTTGGAAGTGTCGGTTATGGTGCTTGGTGCGTCGTGGTAGGAAAAAATGTACTCAAAGTGACTAGCTCCGTCTCTCGCCTTCGCCTGGATGAGGACTGCTCCTGTCGTTGGACCCCATGTGTGATGGATGCCCCGGTCTGTCTGTCTGACATTCGGGGAGCCTCTATCTGGTAACTGTAGGGAACCTGTCGTTGTTGTGCAGTCTCTCCCGCTTCCGGCCGCCCCGTGTATCTTCTCATTTCATCTCTCCTTGTCAAGGGTGCCCCTGGTAGGGTGTAAGTACAATACGCTTAGGTTTGGTGCCAGATCCCCTCCGATTGTAACCAATCCTATCTATGTTTTCACAATTACATATTTATATAGTAATTTATATTATTTAGATTTTTGGGCGTACATGAATGCTTTTATGAAGTTTTGTTCGTTTGAGTATTGGTAGTATGCATTCCAACAAATGAATAAATGATTATTGAAGTACAGAGGCTGTCCCAGAAGTACCCGGCCTGACGTATAGATAGCGGTTGTTGTTTCAAACAACAACGGTAAAAAGTACCAACCTTAGTAAGCTTAAGTTTGAAGTTTGACGATTTTACATTGTTTAGCATTTGTTTGACACCCATCACTAGTGAATGCTCTCAGCGAATTTATAAACATGGGTAAAACTGGTCATCGTTATGAAATACAATACTTTCATTTGAAAGGTCTTAGTCCAACTAATATTAAAACTGAGCTAGATTCTACTTTGGGGGGGAGTCTGTTTCTTCGTTTAGAACAGTGAAATATTGAGTGGCAGAGTTTAATCACGACTGTACGAGCTGCCAAGACGAACAGAAATTGTAAAGAAAATCCACAGAATGGAACAAAGTTGACACAGTAGATTGAAAAAAAAAATAACCGTCATAGCCGGGATTTCAACAACAATTCCTCTGGTTTCCCTAATTAATTGAGCTACCACAGCCCGGTATAATATTAAACACAGTAATTAAATATCGTTGACTGACTTAATACTTGGTTTAGCTATGAGGACGTTGTAAGTCACCATTGGGGTATGTCAATTGGATGTTCTCGTGGTTTACCGAAAAAAATGTGAGTCAGTTGGTAAATTTAGTACCATATACACATGTTGCCATGGTAGCTCATTAGGTTACAGCTACCGGACGTTAACTGAAGATCGTAATTCAAATTCCCGCTATGACATTGAAGTTTTCAGTCTGGTTCTACTTTTTCATGCTATACACTGTTTTATAAAACGATCGACTTTCTCACACATAATACCACATGCAGACTAATAATATCACACTTTATCTATTACAGTACATAATTTAATGTGTATAAAATGCAAAAAAGAAACAAAGAAAAAGAGAGCGGGTGAAAGAAAGAAGAAAACAGAAGCCGACTTCGAATAACAGTTATGAACCTCTTTAGTACATTTTGCATGTCTTTGCAGGTGAATTTTACTATACAATTTGAAGAATTTACTCACAAAGTATGTTACCTTAATTTTGACAATTCCGGTAAGTATAGCACCTGTAAGTTTCGACCTCTCATTTTCTTGCCCCTGCAATACAGAGGGCGAGGGGATGATCAGCCGGCGATGGCTTATTTCTTCCACTGTCCTTTGCTCCTGGCAGTTCCAACGTTGGCCACAAAAGTCCAACATCGACACCAACATCATTCAGTCTTTATGAGTCAGCTGTTTCTGTGCCTCTTTGGTCGGGCAAGCTGATTGCAACAATTAATCTGGCGAATCTATAATTTCCATGATAAATCTTGTACAAGGGAGAAATGGCATCCTTTAATGATCATGCGCAGTTTCTACAGTTTAAAGAATATTCATTACTAGATGCATTATACCATCCATAATATGTAATGTGTGTATTTACTTATTTATACGCTTGGCTCTGATAGCTTTTTCCTTCTGTCAGAAATTATGAATGACATTTATATAAATTATATACGGCACGTGCTTTAATATGTAATTTGCATGTGTAATGGCAAAGTAGAATGTGAAAAATGGAATTTGTGCACAACATAACGCAGAAAAACAAGTTTTGACAGTAAAAGAGGGTACAGAAAAGTATGAAACGCACTAATATGATATATATTATCATCCATGTATCCACATTGAAGTAATATGCTTGACAACAACACTATAGAATGAACTCACAAACGAACGAATAATAGATCGAGTAAAGGCCCATTTCCTCAAGAGCGCATGTGATCAAGATGCTCGACCATAATTCAGTGTATTCGTTATTCATTTTTAGAAAGAGTTAGCTTCGAAGAAACGAGCGAAACGGATTAGACAATTTAGTACTAGTTGCAATGAAATTATGCAATATTTTATATTATTATATTTTCCTTTCCACCCTTTCGTAACTTTAAGTTCAATAAGTTTTTGAAAATAATACATTCATAATGTTTCTTGCGGTAAAAAGAGATCTGTTTCAAAATGTTAAGTCACCTAACTTTATAACGGTTATTCCCGTATTGAATAGTTTTGTTGAATTTCGCACGTTCATTAGTTGTATTACAGAAGCTTTTGATTCTCAATTAAACACCCGGCGCCTCCACCAATGTTGTAACTTGCTCCTTTGACAGGAGTGGCCACAACAGAGGGGCAGTAGACTAAGTGGTGGAACTTTGGCAATCTGGGTCAGGAGGGCGAGGTTGTCATCTTGAGGAAAGGGTGGTAAATTAATATCATTGCATCCTACTAATGCGACTCAAGTTGTTTCCATAGCACCTTACCTTCATGAGTTTTAGTTGGCCTGCAGGCACTGATATATAAATACTGTGCTTGATTTCGAGACCCGTGTCAATGCATCAACTGGCAATGTCCGGACCGACTACATACATAGTTGCCAGCCTACAGAGGTTGAGTGTTCTCTTTGACACTAGGGGTGGTTCATTAAATATATTCGCGGTGACCACCTCAGCAGTCCGATACTCAGAATAATTCCGGAACACTAATGTCATCATAAATCAATACATGCCCAACTCTCGCGATGCTGGTTCGAATCTTACAAAGGGTCGCTACAATATATGTATTTTCTGAAACAATTTATGGCTTCACCTATGTGTAAATGTTTTAATTGGAACACTCATAAACCTGTCATTACATTGAGCCTATAAAACTACTGCTAATTTACATTTCCTAAATAAGTACATTTAAACCAGATATCAACCACAATTGTTTGAGGCTCTCCAATTCTGAAATAACCCTTGCTTAAAGGTTTCATGGCTGCCTAGGTAAAAATATTATACTATTTTCGTTAGAGTGTACTCTGTGTCAGTACTTTAGGTGATTTCACCCGACAACTCACATTTATAAAAGTGGACTACAGGCCAAATTTGCAACAAATGATCAACACGGTAACAGCAGACACAAATTATATATGTGTTGCCCGCAAACTAAAATGAACAAAACGGGATCCAATATAACTTTTATAACAATCACTTATTTCATTAATAAACTATGAAATCTTTAACAATAGCAAATACATAATAAAATAATATTGCGCGCAATACAGTTTCAACTCAAAATGAGGTTACAGATTCCCACATAATTTTACTTTTTAACAAAGTTGAGGATCAGTGAAATGGACTATAGAACGTCGTAATGTGGCATATTATTTCACGTAACTGGCAACGAAATAACTAAATGAGAAATCATGACAGTTAACCTTTCACAAAACCCAAATGAATTTAAATATTCATTTTATCAAACAATCATGTCCACGTAACAAAAGGAGATCAGTTTTGCCCTTACGATAAAGAATTCACGGCGAATCACGCCATATGAAAAATACTTACCGCTCCACTCTGAGAAGGCCTGTGACTGACAAACAAACGCCTTTTACCTCTTTAGACCAGACCAGAGCAATTGGCAGGCTGAGGGCAGCCCGAGGTGTGATAGACGTGTCCCTGTTCTCGGAGAGAACTTCACCACGTTCTGACGGGATTGTGGGGTTTTGCAGGATGGCGGGTGAGTGTTGGGGTTGTGGATTAAGGTACAGGCTTTATTTTTACCTCTTTATACCCGAAAAAATAAACAAATGCAACTCATGCGGCAAAAGACCGAACTACTGAAAGACCGCTTCTATATGTGGCGTGGAGCGTTAGAACAAAGTGTTGCCACAATATATTGTACCAGAATGGTACAAGAGTAACGAGTAATAACCTGCTATAACACGCAGATCCATCATGTTTACTTTCTCTACTGCGTATAGTAGGCAGAGTAACTACTGTATACCACTAAAAATTCTATTTTGATATTTCACCGTAAATACACTTTTGAGGCCACTGTAATAAACAAACAAAACAGAGCTGTACGTCCGCGTGTCTATAAACAGCATAACTCAATGAAAAGTTGGTAAAGCCCAAACTTGATATTTAAGTTCAGCATCTTCTAAGGATACATCGTGAAGAGCTTAAAGAAAATCTACCCTCGGAAAACGATATTTTACTTGGAAAAACGTCCAACAATGCTTTTGTTTTTATAAAAATTACCCTGCAGTTTTGCTTAAAATAGTGTATGTTTAGCATATATACATTGTAAATGAAATCTATATATTGCATTTTATGAAAATAGCTTGTGTTTATCCTGAATGACCTTTTCATAACTGATGAACTTTAAAAAACTACAATACAAAAATATAGATCTGGATAAAGCCCACAGTTGATATCAAATATATGCTTTCTTTTGCAAAGCTAAATATTTCCGAGATATTCCTTGTCAGATGATTACATTTTAAAACACGTAATACTCTTCTCAATTGGTTTTCTTTCTTTCAATAATTTGTTCTTTATTTATTTATTTGTTCCTTCTCTCTTGGCCAAACAAAGAGAACGAATTTTAAAGTCATTATAAAGTGGCCCGCCCTTTAAAGCTAAGACTATTCCTTACAAACTACTGGTTTAGCCTAACACTATTGTGTCTATATGGGAATGATGGTAAAATGTTTGCAAATATGACGATCAACATTAATATATGCCATATAAGCGTTTGTAGGAATACATTGTTTACAAAGTAGTCAGTAAAAAAAGGCATATAAGCGTAACACAACGGTTGATTTTCCTCATCAGTCTCCTATTAATTTTATTTAATGTACTAAAGTATTGTGCACATTTTAATAAAAGTGTGTGTGTTTCATCAATTAAAATATCCAAAGTGCTTTCAATTGCATTTCAATCTCATCATAGACTTCTGAGCCTTGTCCATTAAAACACTCCAGAACTATGCTATAAAAATTACTTAATTTAATCATCATTGATTACGCTTTTTTACTTTCCCTATACGTACTATGTACATAGTGTATAGAGAAGGTATTGTATTGAACCCAAAAATTTGATACCCAGATTTCACCGGAAATATATGTCTTGAGACCCCCTGAATCCAAAAAAGCATTTTTAGAAAAATGTCAATGTGTGTATCTGTCTGTCTGTGTGTGTGTGCGTGAGCGTGTGTGTGTGTATATGTCTGTGGGCAGCATAGCTCAAAAATGAAAAACCGTTAATTACCAAACTTGGTATTTAAATTAGGTATGTTCCAAGGATGCGACACGAAGATTTTGAGAAAAATCCCCCCACCACAAACTACCGTTTACATGACACTTTTGTCGAAAATTTTGATGATCTAAAAAATGGCTCTAACGATTTTGATTAAAATGTCGTATATTTAAGATATTTGCTTGAAAAATAAAATGTATATCTTGAATTTTCTGGGAATAGCCTCTGAAGTCTACTTTATTCTGGATGAATTTTAGGATTTTTGCATAACAGTTAAACCGTAACAGATGAACAAAAACTTACCAGACAGAAAATGTAGAGCACATTAAAACACACAATTTATGTTATATACATTTTATTCGTGGAGTTAATAGTTTTTATAATATTCGTTGTTTTTAGTTTCAGCTTTGAAAAACGTATACTTTTCTCATACATGAATTTGTCAACTCCTGGCCATACAAACCAAGGAACTTCAGTCACATAGCAACCAGCTTTTGACTATCACTTTAACCTATGGTACTCCCTTATTTCGCTACTACTTACAAGGAAGCAAGTAATAAGACTATTTCTGCTAATGTTTTCTCCATTAGCATGAATAAATAGAAGCATAAGCTTTTTAACAATAATTTGTTACAGAAATGTAGAGAAAGTCATGTGAATGGAACACATCAGACTTTTTCCTTTCCTTTTGCATAGACGTTTTCAGAAAGCTGTCTAACTTGATTACCAGCAAGAAATCTTCTGTTCATGTTACGACAGTGGCACTGGTTTCAAATACATTTCTTGGTATGGGTTCATTCTGGAGATTTCTTTTGGTCTTATCTTAGCGAAAATTATACATAAAAGTACACTTTTAACTATTAGAGACTTGTTTGTATCAAACTGATTGCCTTGACAGTCGGCAATACAGACCAATAAGTTCTGTTTACAATTTCAATGATATATGGGGGCATTTGATCATTGAGGTTATTTAGAACAGCTCTATAATATGCATCACAGAATAAAAATGCCCTAAAATTTAAGTATGAACATTTGAAATTATTCACAATTTCATTAAATCAGATAATAATAGTAATATAAAAGGGCAATTATTACGGGTGACACTGTCAAAAAATCAAAGTTTTAGCATTTTGTACTGTCTCATTTATTTTAATTTCCTTTTCAATACTATACATATTTTATCGTTATATTTTAAATATATATATTTTAAGACCGATATTGCATCTGTTTTGCTGTGATTTCTCTATAAGTTCACAGAAAACAAATCAGATCCTGTCCACACTTTTACACACTTTGTATAGAAAGGTAAGCTTGAGACCATTTTTGGGGAGGGTGAACTCCTTTTCTACAAGTTCGTAATATGTATAGCATCTCTGTGTATTCAAGTCAATGTAAATATATGCGAGTTCTTTTTCTTCAGTTTAACTTCAAATAGCTCCTATTTTATGAAGAGCACTTTCCGGTGTATTTGGCGCGTTTTGCCACAAACTAATGAATTTAACTAAATGAAATTTAGGTTGCCTAGCTCACTCTTATTAGGTTATACTACTTTTGAGCAATATGATGCCAGAAATGCCGTGTTTCTACTAATCTTGGCTGTTCTTTCCACCTTTATAAATTTATCTCTTTTTATGAGATCCGTATCATTTGTGTGGTATCATTACCTTCATCTGTTAATTTGCTTCCAATCTTTAACTGTTTTCCGTATATTCAAAGTTAGCCTCACCAAAGAGAAACATAAACAGAATGTGGAAACAGTTCCATCAATAAATTAAGTAAATTAGTATTTTATTGTATTAAATTCTTGTAAGGTTTATATATTTTATTTTATGTGATAGATTAAATCCCTCGAGTTTTGATTTTATCTAGGTAAACGAAACTCTCTGGTGAGATTACTTTTAATAATAATCCCAAACACTTTAATAAACAAACCCGTTTTATTCAGGTATAAACATTTCAATCGTACATCTTAAACAGGTTTTGAATTAATGAGTCATAAATTTAATAGATTTTTTTTATTGAATTAAATGTTCCTCTTTGAGGATGTTTTGTAATTTATTTAGCACCCTTATAATTTGGTGAGTTAGTAAATTTTACTTACATATTACTTAATTGCAAAACAATTCCTTCTTTCCTGTCCAAAAATAGTCAAATTTCTGCACAATAGCGATACAGATATATGATTATGAGAAGAATATTTTAACTGAAATATGTGGGGGGGGGAAATACATGCTACAAAGGGTTTATTTTGGAAACGATGATATAGTTAAAGTTCTTTAACCATCACATCATTGAAAGAACTCGTACTTAATGACTCTTGCTTGGTTAGCATTTCTTTTACCAGTCTCATCCTGTATAAAAATGAAAGGTTATGAATACGAATAGGAAAGCCCTAATGTAATATTCAGTTAGGTTAAAAGAAACATCTTGGGTGCAGTTTTGCAAATGATCTCTATAACGGAAACATCAGCTCCCGAAACAGACGAAATGTGACGTCTGTAACCCTAGCTAGAAGGTGCTCCATCATCCTTCTCTTCATCTTTTTCGTCTCTCTCACTTTTTTTTTTATTCCTCCTTGCCTTGCAAACCTCTGGGACCGACCGAAGAAGGGAAATCCAGGTCACAGACAGTCAAGTTCAGATCCTGCAAGGGCAGGCATCTGCTGTGCGCCGGGGGTTTACGTCATTGCGACAAAAACCCTCGGTTGAAGAAGTGATCTAGTTGTTGACGTCATCTCTTCTAGATGCTTGACATCGGCAGTAAAAGTAATAAATACGTAAACAAGCTCGTTTGTCTGCAGGTCACACATCTTCATCCTTTCTGCATTAAACATGTGTTGCCGCTTATTCATATTGTAATGTGTTGGGGCGTTGAACAATAAATGACCCTCAGAAGGTCATCCGCATAACAGTGTCATGGCACCAGCGGATGCTCTAAGAAGATTTATACTTTCTCAGCCCATATGTAGTGGATAGAGAAGATATTGTATTTTACCCTAAATTCGATGTCAAAATATCACTGGAAATATATATTTTGAGGTCCTCTTTGTCCGAAAAAGACATCTTTATAAAAAGGTGTCTGTGTGTCTGTGGACAACATAACTCAAAAATGAAAAGAACGTTAAATACCAAACTTGGTGTTCATCTTGAGTATCTTCCAAGGATGCGACACAAAGATTTTCAAGAAAATCCCCACACCATGGGAAAATATTCCAAAATTTTGTTTTTCTCAAAAATGGCTCTAGCAATTTTTATTAAAATACCGTATATTAAAGGTATTTATATCTAAAATAAAATGTGCGCCTTGAATTTTCTGGGAACAGCCTCTGAAAACCTTTTACTCTGGATAACATTTACTAAAACTTTCCTATCTGGTAAACCGTACCAGGTAGAAAAACTTAATACAAAAATACAAATGTCGTTAAAACACAATTTATGTCTGTACGTTTTTATGTAGATTTAACCGTTTCTGTGATATTCCTTGTTATTATTTTCAGTTTTAAACTACTGAAACTTTTATTAAACGGAAAGTGACGCTTCGTTTCATCTCTCTTGTTTTAAGGCAACCCATGCAAAGAAAAGCGAACTTCAATTGTTTCACATAGGACCAGCTTTTAAAATATTTGATTGTCGATTTAGCCTAAAGTGTCCTTCTACTTACAAGGAAACAAGTAATGTTTACCTTGATTAGCAATTGATAGATAAATAAATCTGATGTGTTCAATTCACATGGCTTTCTCTACATACGAGTATTTGCAATAAACAGGAATATCACAAAAACGATCAACTCCACGAAAAAAAGGTATGTAACATAAGTTGTGTGTCTTAATATGCTCTACATTTTTTATGGTTAAGTTTTTGTCTATCTCTTACAGTTTAACAATTATGCAAAATTCCGTAAAATCCATTCAGAATTAATTAGTCTTCAGAGGCTATTCCCAGAAAATTCAAGATATACATTTTATTTGGTAAGTAAATACTTTAATATAAGGGATTTTAATCCAAATCTGTAGAGCCATTTTTAAGAAAATAAAAATTTTCGAACTTTTTCCATGTAAAGGGTAGTTTGGGATGGCATAATTTTCTTGAAAATGTTCGTGTCTCATCACACAGACAGACAGATACACACATTTTTCTAAAAATGCGTTTTTTGGATTCAGTGGAACTCAAAACATATATTTTTGATGAAATCTTGGTATCGAATTTTTGGGTAGATAGTATGTATAGAGGAAGTAAAAATAGTGTTTTATAAGGAAAGTTGTTTGTGTAACAGCTAGAAAAAGAAATGTGGATGGAACACATGATATTTTTTATCAAACTAAATACTAATATTTTCCGCCAGAGCTAGCCACTAACACTGATCAGCCTATTGACTTGTAACACCTCGATCCCTGGTTGAAGGCGCTGGGTGAATTTTTACTTGCCTTATCACGTACAATATAAAAATAGGTAGACAAAGTCTTGCATTTACCACAAATTTCGATTTAGAGAGTTCAGCCGAGACGCATGTTTTTACGATCCCTGAATGTAAAAACATAATTTTTATAAAGGGGTATGTATATGTATGTGCGTATGTCTCTGAACGCATAACTGAAAAACTAAAAGTTGGTTATGTACCAAAATTGATATTTGGATTAAATATATTCCAAGGACACACACAAAGACTCGCAGTTAACTAATTTTACACAAAACTACTTTTTATATGGAAGATGTGTCTAAATTTTCGAGTTTCTCAAAAAATGGTTAAGAATATTTTCATTAAAATGTCATATATTAATGATATTCAGAGGACAAATTCTGTATAAATTGTAAACCGTAAGAAGTGGACAAAACACTATTCACAAAATGTGTAGATTTCGTTAAAACAAACAATTTTTGTCAAATATGTTTTGTAGAGACAACAATGTCCGAGATATTCCCTGGTATTAGCTTCAATTTTAAAATGCTTATAATCAAATGGAATGTTTTTAGCCGTTTTCTTGCTTCTGGGCAAGTAAAGAGAACGAGTTTCAGAGCCATCACGTAGGAAACAGCTCTTAAAAAATTTGACTATCGCTAAGCCTAAAGAAATCCGTATTCTGTTGTATCCACAGAGAAATATATAATAAAAGTATTTAGGCAAATACTTATCTGACTAATGTGAAATAAATAGAGAACTGTGTTTTTTTAAAAGAATAAGTGTTGAAGATTACTTAGAAAGAATCACGTGAATGTAGCACATCCGATTTTTAAAAATGTGTCAATAACTTTAACCTCTATTAATAACCTATGTGACTATAACCTATTTCAAATGTAAATGAATAATTAAGGTTAACTCTATTGACAAGAGTGGAAATAAAAATCAGAACAGGAAATTGCAAGAAATCAGGGACTAAGAAAAGGATGTTTTCTATCACCCACTTTTTTCTAGTTTTTATATGTAGCAACTGATTTTATATAATTTTAATAATAAAATCCCTTTTTATATATTAATTGCTGACTATCAGGCTATAATGGCTGCACATGAGAATAATGAGCCATTTTAAAATTAACCACCATTGCTAAAAACAGCAACATGGAAATTTCCTCCAAAAAAACTGTGCGGTAAAGAAATACAATGATTAAAAATTGTTCCGAATGAAATAACTTTAAAACAGATAAAAGTTTTAATTAGCGTTTATTTACGGAGGTACAGGGAAAACATAAACAATAAATTACAAAATTTCAATATCTATATCATAAGAACATTAGGAAAGAAAGTAAGGAAAGAAATACATCTAAAGGTTTATAAAGTATTCGCTGTACTTGCATTATTGTATGGCTCAGAAATATGGACTCTAAACAAACAAACAATTAAAAAAATAAAATCTGAAGAAATTAAATATTTAGAGTTTGTGTTAGAATAATTTTAACACATAAAAACGAAGTGACGATATTCGCAACGAATTACAATATTTAGCTCGAAAATAAAATAGATCACAGAAGAAAATGGTGTGAACATGCCTTAGAATGGATACCAATAGAATGCCTTGGAAAAATTTGAATTATCGACCGAGATGGAAAAATTAGCCCAGAGATGTCCACGGAAGAGATGTATACAGCAGATACACCTACCATTCCCTTTTACAAGGACAAATATAATCTTAAAAATATACCAGTCACCGGATTAATGATAGGGGCCAGAGGGATAATACCCAAAAATCGGATGTGTTCCATTCAAATGGCTTTCTCTACATCGCTGAAACACATTATTGTTAAAAGCGTGTTGTTCTGTCTACTTTATGATAATATAAACATTAGCAGAAATGCTCTCAATTAATTGCTTCCTTGTAAGTAGGAGGAAAATAAGGGAATACACTAGGCTAAAACGAATGTCAAATGTTTTAAAACCTGGTTGGCATGGTGATGACATCCGTTTCTATGCAGGGCCAAGAGCTTGCGACTTTCCGTGTGAAAGAAGTTTAAGTATGAATGAATAAGTGTATTTATTAACATAGCAATATCATACATAGAATTTGAACAGTCGCACGGGTCCACAGACCGTACGTGCTTTTGTAATACACATTACAAGCAATATTAAAACAACAACCACAACAAAGAATTAAAAGAGTAAACACGAAAATAAAAAGACAAAGGAAATACACAGTCAAAAGCAATATTAAACAGCAATAAAAATTAAGAGTGAATCCGAAAATAAAGATACAAAGATATTCAAATATAACAATTTAAATTTACAGCACAGAGTAAACCTTCATAAATGCACCCTCTTATAATAGATAATTACACTTAAAAGACATATAAACACATAATATATACAACCCTAGCATAACAGTGACCTAAGTATGATATAATATACATGTATGTAGAACATTGTAGTCACTTTTGTTTAGTTGATCTTATTCCCCCCCCCCTTCTCTATTGGCAGCCTCCTCAGATCTCAGCTGTCTTGCCTTAAGTATAAATTTACCTAGCCCGTCCATGTTTTCCGTGCCTGCCAGTAGCGTCCAACATGCTTCTATCCCTACATTCGCAGTGGTAAAAAATCGCGGCAAATATTTTTCCCGCCATTCCTCCGTACCCCTACATCTTGCCAAGATGTGAGTCCACGACTCTTCCTCCTCGCAAATGGGACATATTCTTATACCATTCTCGTCAGAAATTTTCGTGCTCCTCCATGCTCCTAGTCTAATCCACGCGAGCCCCTCTCTAATGAGTTTGGTACCTGTTTTGATGTATTGCTCCATACCCCACTCCGATTTCAGCCCAGACTGTACTTCTAATGACACCTTCTCTGTGCATTGCGCAATTATTTGCTGTCTGTCTATATCACAGAGACGTTTCTTAATTTTTCTCCAAATACTTCGCCTGTTTTCCTGCCCCGCCATCCAAATGTCTCCCATCCCAATGGTTTCCAACCCTTTCTTTAATTTTGATGCCCACGTCAAATTACCTTCCATTCGCAACTGTTCACGGTAGCAGACTGCCCTAATTAGAGATTGGTTTCCGTGAACGATTCTCATCCAATATTTAACTGCTCTGATTTTGCACTCTATCGTTTCACTATGTACCCCGAATTCCCTCATTATTCCGCAGTTTGCCGTACCCCTCCCTACACACAGAATTCCTTTCAAAAATTGGGTCCTCACTTGATCCAGATTCCCTGTTTGTTCCCACCCCCATATTTCTCCTCCGTATGTCATCGTGGATCTAACTGTCGCTCCGTATACAGTTTCCATTAAGGTTATGGAGATATTCGGAATTCTGCAGCGTATCCGGAGAGCTTCCGCCGCTTTCACCCTTGCCTTGTGTTTCGTAATGTCAATGTGTTTTGTCCATTTTCCGTTCATTGTAAATGTGAGTCCTAAGTACACAAAGGATTTAACATTGTCCAGTATCTGTCCTTCATATGTCCAAGTCTCCTCCCTGCTATAAACACAACCCTTTTTGAAAGTCATTGCCTTAGTCTTATTCACATTAACTGTAAGTAGCCATTCATCGCAATAGTTCTTAAGTTTGTCCAGTCCTCGTTGCAATCCGTTTACTGTCGTAGAGCACAATACTAAATCGTCTGCGTATAAAAGTGTTGGGATCTGCAAATCCGCTACTACTGGTGCTTGAATATTCTCTGCTATCATTATATCAGTAATATCATCCACAAAGAGATTAAATAGCAAGGGAGATAAAATACAACCCTGCCTCACTCCCCTATAGCTTCGGCAGCTCTCGGACACTCTGTTTCTGTCGTACTTCACACAGAATTGGACATTTTGATACATTGCCTGCAATGCTCTAACCATTTTACTTGATAACCCCTTTCTGCCTAGTTTGTACCATAATGCATTTCGATTGATAGAGTCAAATGCCTTCTTAAAGTCCACAAAAGCACAATGAAGCTTTCCCCGCTTAACTAACAGTTGCTTCGCCCTTAAAGTGTCTAATATAAACGCGGCATCTATGGTACTGTGTCCTTCTCTGAAACCCATTTGAAATTTTGAAAGTTTGCCAAATTTAGATTCCCAGTCCTTTATCCGGTTATATAACACTCTACAATAAATTTTCTCCATAATTGGCAACAGAGTAACCCCCCTATAGTTATCCGGATTTCCAATAGTTCCCTTCCCTTTATAAATGGGATGAATAATGCCCTCTCCCCAGCAGGTAGGGTAATTCCCCTCAATAAACAATCTGTTACATATCTGGAGCATACTCCTACCAAACTCATTAACATTGGCTGCGGCTTTAAAAACTTCCGGGGGAAGCCCATCCAACCCTGGAGCTTTGCCTCCCTTCAGACTCCTTAGCGCCTGTGCTATTTCTCGTGCTGATATTTCCTCGTCCAGTATTGGGATCTCAAAATTTCCCAAAATTTGCACTTCCTTTATAAAAATTCCTTCCCTTTCACCTTTCCCGAATATTCCCATAAAATGCATTGCCCATTTTCTGGGAGAAATTTCGTTGGGCACCTGACGGTTGCCTCTTAAATGTTTTACTACTTGCCACATCTCAGCGTTATCCCCCCGCGTTAAAATATTACTA
Organism: Hymenopus coronatus; assembly: GCA_030762935.1. Taxonomy (NCBI): domain Eukaryota; kingdom Metazoa; phylum Arthropoda; class Insecta; order Mantodea; family Hymenopodidae; genus Hymenopus; species Hymenopus coronatus. Next base: position 119,471,585 of record CM060881.1, on the reverse strand, counting down.
ATTTTCTGAGTAATTTTGTCTTGCCACGTAGTTCTCTTTTCCCGTAAGAGCTGTTTGTACTCCCTTCGCTTTTTTGTAAACATTTTCCTAATGTCATCTCCCCCCTCCCTTCTGAATTTTGACAGAGCCTCCTCTGCTTGTTTCTTTACAGTTCTGCATTGCTGGTCATACCAACCATTGAATCGTTTTACCTTACCATGCATTTGGACTTTCATTGTCCCCGCAGCCGTTGCTATTATATGAGTTAGTTCCTCCGCTGTGTCTGCGTTTCTTTCCCCTAATCTTCTTTCTAATTTATCAACAAATACTTCTTTTTCTATCGGTTTCCATATAAATTTACTAATGGATCTCCCTTCGTCCCCCTGCCCCTCTTCAGGTGCATGCGCCACCATGGCCGTCTCTATATTCAGTTCCAATACAACCGGACAGTGATGTGACTCGATACGATCCCCCACCCAAAAATTTCTAATTCTGCCAATTAAACCCTGACTTATTAAAATAAAATCTATTACACTACCCCCATTTTCATTTATGAAAGTGAGTTCTCCCTCTCGATCCTCACCGTACTTGCCATTCATTATTTCTAAAGAGAAGGCATCGCAGAAAGCAAGTAATTGTCTGCCCTCCCCATTAATAAAACTATCCTTGCTCTTTCGTTGACCTTCGCGGAATTCCTCCCCCCATTGATGACCCCCCGTTAGAGAAATATTCTCCCCTCCTAACCTCGCATTAAAATCTCCTAAGAGAATTAATTCAGTTCCTGGAAACTTTTCCTGTAGCTGCACTAACGTTTCAGTTAAGTCACTGAAGAAATTCCTGTTTGCATACTTGGACGTTGCTGGCTGGTTGTATAATCCTATAACTATTATTTGTACTCCCCCCTGTGCCAAAGATACAGCAATCACCCCTTCCAAACTGATTTCTAATTTAGTTATCTCAGCTTCCAGCTCAGACCTGAATGAAACTGATACCCCTCCTGGCCACCTTCCCCTCCTTCCCCGTGTCTCCCTTCCCCTACTAAAACTATGGAAATTAGCAAGTGTTACATTTTCTCCGTTTTTCAACCAAGTTTCTGTTAAACATACAACGTCAAAATCACTAAGGAAATACAAGAAATTCTCGCTACCCAACCTTTTTTTGAAGCCTTCGATGTTCCATGTGACAATCCTCAGAGAAGGGGTTGGGTCCTATTGTTTCCTTGCTGATGGTCTTCCTACAGCTTGGCTGACCCTTTGTCGAGCTGTTGTTAGCCTAAGGGCACGGAGGGGCGTTGTTTTTGGTTTTTCCGGCGAAGACTGTCTCACCCTCCTCTCCTCTTTGCCCCTCCCTGTCGACATAACTTGAGGCACCTGATGTTCTGCTGAGGGACCTGCTACCTGCTGGGCTGATGCGCTGGCTACCTGCTCTAGCTGCCCTGTCCTGGGTTCGGTTTCCGCACTACTTCTAGGCTGTTCCATACGCTCCAGCTCCTGTCGGCTCCAGACTCGTCCGTTAATGAAGAGCTTGTCATAGCGCAATATGGCATGACAGCCCTGCCTCCTGGCCTCGAACATGTGTCCCTTTAAAAATTCTCTCTCTTCTCTTACACGCTGGCTAAAGTCCTCGCTAATGCTTATTCCCGTTCCCCGTAAATAACGAGCATCTCGAAGGATGGCCACTTTGAGTTTATAATGGGCCAGTTTACACACAATAGGTCGCCTTACATTGCCACGTCGACCTACACGATGGGCTCTCTCCACATCAAACTCGCGGAGTTCGATTCCTATTTGTGAGATGACCCTCTTCACTATTTCCTCCGTCATCTCCCAACTCTCTCCCGCTTCTTCCGTCACACCATATACCACAATATTATTTCTACGAGATTGGTTCTCTAAATAATCCATTTTCTCTTCCAGAGCACGCATTCGAACTGTCACATTCTCAACGGCACTTTCCAGCGATTTTAGGCTGCACTTTTCAAATCCTACACGCATTTCTTGCCTCAACTGTTCAATGAGATCTCGTACGCTTTCCATTGTCGAACTTCTTCCAGGTAGCTACGAGCAAGACACTAAACACGACCGTTCTCTTTCACACTCGGAAGTATTTAAATATGAACACATAACAATAAATATATTAGAAATGGTCAATTAAAAACACAGAAAACAAATATAACATAATTTATGTGTTTTAACGTGATCTACATTTCCTATGTAGTAAGCTTTTACGGTTTACCAGTTACGCAAAATTAAGTACAATTCATTTAGAATTAAGAGATCTTTAGAAGTTATTCCCAGAAAATTCAATATAAATTTTATTTGTCATATAAATATCTTTAGTATATTGCATTTCAATCAAAATCGTTAGAGCAATTTTTTGAAAACCAAAATTTTCGAAATTTTTTCCATGTAAAGGGAAGTTTGGGTGGATGGACTTTTCTGAAAATCTTCCTGTCACATCCCTGGAAGATACTAAACTTAAATACCAAGTTTTTTTTACCGACTTTTCAATTTTGAGTTATCGTGTTCACGGACACACACCCGGACCTTTTTCTGAAAATACCTGTTTTTTAGATACAGGGCACTCTAAAATGTGCATTTCCGGTGAAATCTCGGTATCGAAGTTTTGGGTGGAATGCAATACCTTCTCTATACACTGTACATAGTACGTGTGGAGAAAGTAAAAAAATTACACTCATTTTGGGTAGATTATAGTCTGGATAAAACCTTCTGCATACAATAGCATGTCAATTAGAGGATCTATTCTCAACCTTAAAAATCATTTGTATTCATTTAATTTAAATTCATTAAATTTTGTTGTATAATTTTGAAACTAATAATGTAGCGTTATTATGTCAAGATTGGTGTGTGCTACTGTATTAGATTTTAAGTTCGTAATTTCTAATTTGATATTTTTTTATACAATTTATTTTAATCTTTGTTAATTATTTTAAAAATGTTAATTTTATAGCTATACTTTGTCTACATGACATTCCTAAACTGAAGAAAGTAATAAATAAATAAATGAATAATTGGAGCCAAAATTAACCAATAAGGTTTAATCCCTAAAAGTAGAAGCATTACTTTGTAAGAATAGATTGAGTAGAAAAGATCATATGAATACAACACATAAAAGAGAACCCCATGCCTCCTTTTCCATGCAATAGATTTGTTCCAAAGCCGAATGGCTTGTCAGTAGTTGATAATATTTCTAGGGCTGCAATTAAAGTAAGGTTAAATTCACATTTTCTCGTTCATTAAACTGGGTAATATTCCAGGCTGCAAATCTGTGAAGTACGATATCAGTGGACAGCAAGGGCATGGTTAATGTTTTCTTTGTAACGTATAAAACCATGGTAAGGATTTCAAATATACCTTAGGCTGCTGTTCTATGTATTTGAGAAACATAAATTTGTGCAGTATTTGCACGGGCCTCCATAGAGCAAAACTTAATGGCCCGCCTAGAGCATGCATGATTCAGGGTAATGTTGGTAGCACTGGGACTATACATAACACTGCAGAGCAGAGGAAAACGTGCAGGCATAAAGAGACCCGCGCAGCAAACTTTGAGCTTTCTCTGCACTTTATGAAAAATAATAATAATCCTGGTCTTTAACGAGAGAATGCATACACATTTGTTATGCTACAATTCATATGAGTTTCTCCCGTTTCTATTCTTACAAAAGCTTATTCTTCTACCTATTTTATGCTAATCGAGATAAACATTAAAAGAAATTATTTTATTGCATATTCGTTTCTAAGTTCAAGGGTAATAAGAATATATACTAGGCTAAAACTAGAATATTTGACTAGGCTAGTCAAATATTTTAATAGCTGGTCGCTATGTGGTAAAATTCCCTTCTGCTTGCTTACCAGCATAAAAAAGTGAATAACGTTTTCCTATTTAAGAAAAGTATAAGTATTGGAGAAGTTAAATCAATAATATCTTGAAAAGGGCCTAGCTTCATAAAAAAACACCTTATGTATTACTTTCTCTCTGTCGCTTATTATGCTAACTATTCCTAATATTAGGCAGAAGGTTATTTTTCTGTCTACTTAATTTTAATCGAGGTAAAAGTTTGCAGTAATAGCTACCATACGTTTTTTCATTAAAGGTGCAAAGAAAATAATAATAGTAAAAATTCTTGCATGCTTACTTATTCGTCCTCAGAAGCCTTAGTGCTGGGCAACTGTATCTCTGTTCGTATACAGTGTTGGTCATATGCAGGTGTCCGTGTCGGGTAGCTGGCATTGGGGTGCCGTCCAGTCTACCTGCTTTCATTATCTGTGGATAGATTGTACGTAATTTTCATATATATTGCACTTAAGTCCGTCTAAGGATTGGAGATACCTTCTATAAACTTCATTTCTTAGGTTTATGCGCCAGAAAATCAGATGTGTAACAGCATCTCTGCTTGGAATCGGAAAATCAGGAAATTCCTCCTGAAATGTCAATATTATTTGTCTTTTACTATATAACGTAGATAAAATTCGTTGTTTTAGCGTGAATTTGTTTGCAGCGTTTGAATGCCAAGACAAGAACAGCAAAAATAATTAGATATAACTTAAGCAAATCACACTCAACACAAAATTCATGAAGAAACTTTCAGTTACAGAACTGTAGTCTTTATAGCAGGATCAGAATGTAGAAACTGAAGATTGCGTTCAGTCGCTGCTCCTGAACCGTTGATGGACGGATTAAATTATACCACCAACAAAAATGGGCAAACAGAAGAATGCAAGCACAGTAAATAGAGGTGATGAGTAAAATATCTAAAACTTAACAGATACCAAAAAAAGCCTCGTAAATGGGCTATTGACACGACATTTTAGATTGAGGAAACGTCTGCGTACATAAGTGGGAATCTTAAAATAAGAACCAGTATGTAAGTTGTGCAACGTATAGAAAGAAACAGCCTCTCATATGCTTTTCAGATGCAAAGCTCTGGGTGCGAAAAGGTATGAATTACTGGACTTATCTAATAAACAAGTGAAACTGTATAAGACAATGGCGGTTCCTTCTTCGTTGTATGGAAGTAAAACCTGGATAGTAAAATCAAAGGAAGGAAGCAAAAGGCCGTGTCATGACCGAGTGGTTAGATTGTAATTAAGAAGAATCTGAATGTGTTCCATTCACATGACTTCCTCTATAGCTCTGCAACAAATTATTGTTAAAAAGGTTATACTTCTCTATACTTCATGCTAATCGAGAAAAAAAAATTAGCAGAAATAGTCTTATTAGTTGCTTCCTTGTAAGTAGAAGGGAAATAAGGGAGTACCATACGTTAAAGTGATAGTCAAAAGCTGGTTACTATGTGACTGAAGCTCCTTTGTTTATATGGACAGGAGTTGACAAATTCCTGTGTGAGAAAAACATACGTTTTTTAAAGGTGAAATAAAAAAAAGGAATAACTCAAAAAAGATCAACTCCACGAGAAAAATGTATATAATATAAATTGTGTGTTTTAACGTGCTTTACACTTTTTGTGTGATAAGATTTTGTCTATCTCTTAGGGTTTAGCAGCTATACAAAATACCGTAAAATTTATCCAGAATAAAGTAGTCTTCAGAGTATTCCCAGAAAATTCAGGTTTATTTGTCAGGTAAATATCTAAAATATACGATATTTTAATCAAAATCGTTAGAGCCCTTTTTTAGAAAATCAAACTTTTCGAAAAAAGTTCCATGTAAAGGGTAGTTTGGGTTGGGGGGATTTTTCTCAAAATGTTTGTGTCGCATCCCTGGTAGATTCTAAACATAAATACCAAGTTTGGTAATTTACCGATCTTTTGTTTTTGAGTTATCGTGTTCACAGACACACGGACACACACACACACACACACACACACGGACTTTTTTCTGAAAATGTATTTTATGGATACAGGGGACCCTGAATTCCAGTGAAATCTCGGTATCGAATTTTTGGGTGGAGTGTAATACCTTCTCTATACACTATGTACATAGTGCGTATAGAGAAACTAAAAATCGTAAAGAAACAGGTAGACGTGAAGATCTAATTGGATGGAATCCACATTTAAAAGAGGATTTTTTTTCACAATTTTCAATAATTTATTTGGATGAAAAAATAGTTAATATTATTACCACTTGCCTCTCACCTAAGCGGACCGGGTTTGATCCCAAGTGCCGGCATGTTGCATTTGTGGTGGACAAAGCTGCGCAGGAGCGGGTTTTCAGGTTTTCTTCGCCTTCACATTCCACCGGTACTGCATCTTATTCCATTTATCATCAGTGGCATCTTCTGAGGTACCATTTGTAGTAAAATCGGGCGTTAAACACTATCAAAAAATCTGATGTGTTCCATTCACATGATTTTTTCTCCATATCTGCTACAAATAATTGTTAAAAAAAGTTATACTTCTCTTTACTTCATGCTAATCGAGAAAAAAATTAGCAGAAATAGTCTTATTACTTGCTTCCTTGTAAGTAGAAGCGAAATAAGGGATTACCATAGGTTAAAGTTATAGTCAAAAGCTAGTTGCTATGTGACTAAAGTTTCTTTGTATGTATGAACACAAGTTGACAAATTCCTATATGAGAAAAGTATGTTTTTTGAAGGTGAACCAAAAGGCAAAGAATAACTCAAAAACGACCAACTCCACGAAAAAAATGTATATAACATAAATTGTGTGTTTTAACGTACTCTACATTTTTTGTGTGGTAAGTTTTTCTCCATCTTTTACGGTTTAGCATTTATGCCAAATTCCATAAAATTCATCCAGAATAAAGGAGTCTTCAGATGCTATTCCCAGAATACTCAAGATATACATTTTATTTGTCAGGTGAATATCTTTAATATACGATATTTTAATTAAAAACTTTAGAGCCATTTTTAAGATACTCAAAATTTTCGAAAAAAGTCCGAAGTAAGGGATAGTTTGGGGTGGGTGTAATTTTCTCAAAATATTCGTGTCGCATTCCTGGAAGATACTAAACTTAAATACCAAGTTTGATATTTAACCGACTTTTCGTTTTTGGGTTATTGTGTTCACAGACACATGGACCTACACACATACCTTTTCTGAAAATGCCTTTTTTTGGTTAAAGGGGTCCCTAAAACATATATTTTTAGTTAAATCTCGTTATCAAATTTTGGGTGGAGTGCAATACCTTCTCTACACTATGTACATAGTGCGGTAGAGAAAGTAAAAAGGAAAACTCGGAAATAGAATACAAATAGCAGAGATGTTTTATTTTTGCGGACTATGAAAGGATACACATGAGCGCATACAATACGAAATTAGCAAATAAGAAAACGAATATATATATATATATATATATAAATGCAAATGAGTGATAAAAATATACCAAAATGGACCTTCCAATAAAACCCAATAGAATTTCGCCGACGCGTAAAAAAGGATACCACAGATATTTTTCGCCGGAACTGGCTATTTAGCTTAACACATATGGAAGAAGGGGAAAACCTCAACATGAGCTTCCTAAAGTACGATTAGTTAATAGCCGACTTTCTCTTATTATAGAAACCGGCAGGGTTCTTAAACTAAAACTATGAAGTCTGAAGGTAATACAGCAAACCTATAAGTTTCAGTGTTAAAGACAAATAACCCGACTTTTTCTTTATGAGAAAGTCAAGTTAAGACGCAGTGTGTGTAAAAATAAGATTTTGTCGTGTCATTCAACGCTAGTACGCAGGAGAAAATACTGGAGTCATTGCAGTGAAAGCAAACAACTTATATATACTATCTGTGATCCACCATAAAGCAAACGCACTGTATACAATGAAGATGTATGAATTTAACTTTGATAGAGAAAGTAGTGCGAGTGTCTCAAACATTTTGTTACAAAGTTTAAAAGAATTCTTAAAGCTCTATTCGATAAATGCTTAGTATTCTTTTTTATTGTTTCATTTGTATAGACCTCTTTATTTTCTATTGTCTTATCAGGGGATTTTTACCGTGCTAACTTCATTTACCTAAGGTTGCGGGTTCAAACCTGGAGGACGACGATTTCGGGCGTATAAATCCTTAGCATGGCTAAAGGGAAATAAAGCTGTTGGTCACGTGTCGTAGATTTACGGCACGTAAAAGAAACTCTAGCCTGATAGACAGGCCTCTGAGCAAAATTAAGCAGTCGTGCACGCCCAGTATAGAGTGGGACGCTGAGAACCACAGCAGTTAAAGAGCGTCCATAAATAAAAATACATTTCCTTTCAGGGGCTTTGACTTGTGAAACAACTCATCCGATCATAGTAGATTATTGCCATTAGGTTTATCATTTTATAGTATTAAACACACGAACATTCACTCTTACCTACATACTTCTAGACTACTACTCTAGGGAGTAATTCTGGTTAAAGAAAAATGTCCCGCCCCATCCGAAAATCAAATTCTGGACCTCTGGGTGGGAAGTCAGCTCGCTGACCACTCGACCATAGAGACAATCTTTGTGTTATTGTCTAATCGATGATAGTGTAAGTTATACCACTATAATTTGTACGCGTCATTTTATATTTGGAAGTTACATAAGGTAAATATTTTCGTAGTCTTTATCCACGTTACCGTAATGCTAAGACGATAAGGGGAACGTGATGAGCTTTTGAAAATATATGAGCATAAAGGCATTGCTCCTGACCCCGGAGTAATTTAATATCGTTTATCATCAAGAAGGGGCTTTCCTGCATCTAGGAGGGCTAAGGAGGTGAAACGTGAAAATAAATATAAATAAAATATCTACCACAAACGACTTAGGGATCGCAACACATAAAACAAAAGTAAGTCACTTTACATGAGAAGTAGGATGAGCTGCGGATGCCTGCTTCTAGAATAGATGTCGCTAATGTCGTCCAAGCCATCCTTCTTCTGTTTCACTGTGCACCCCTCCCAGGGACTTTTGTCTTCATCGGTAAAAACATCACGACTCCAATAATGGCGTATTACTGAATTGGAGTCGTTGCACGGCATGGGGGACCCCCGTCTTCTGTCGACCACCCCGGGATATCGTCCTTCAATCCATATCGTTTCTTCCGCACATCTTTAGAATGAGACGTAGTACTGCAATGACGACCGCATAGAAAACTTTTTCTTTCAATTAATGCTTGAGCAATTGCTCATGATTACCTTTTCTACTTGGTACAAAGAAAATATAAACAAAAGTCGATGTCGTGATCACCGCAAATATTTGTTTTGAGACATCATGAAAAGTATTTTTAAAAAAATATCCGTGATTAAAATGAAATGGAGTGTTATTTATGGACGCTCTTTAACTACTGTGGTTCTCAGCGTCCCATTCTACATTGGGCGTGAAAGACTGCTTAATTTTGCTCAGAGGCCTCTTCATCAGGCTTGAGGTTCTTTTACATGCCGCAAATATACAGGGGGTAGACAAAATAATGGAAACACCTCTTGAAATGAACAAACACATTATTAATATGGTGTTGGTCCACCATTTGCTTTCAAAACAGCTTCAATCCTTCGTGGAATTGATCCATACAGTGCATGAATTGTTACTAGAGGTTTTTTTTTTCCACTCATCATGAATAATAGTTTCAAGCCCCTTAAGGGATGAAGGAGCAGGACATCTCGCCCTCACTCTTCTTTCCAATTCATCCCACATGGGTTCAATAATGTTCAGATCTGGGGATTGAGCTGGCCATGGAAGATGTTTAACTTCATCTTCATGCACTTCAAACCACTCTGCTACACATCCAGTAGTATGAACAGGTGCATTATCATCTGGGAATTTTGCATTGCTTGCAGGAAATAATGTTTGCAACATAGAGTGCACATGGTCCCCAAGAAATCCCTTATAGACATTAGCAGTCACTTTACCAGTCAGTGATATGATAGGACCTACAGAAAACCAAGATATTGCAGTCCAAACCATGACTGATCCACCACCATGCTTAACAGTAGGCATTAAACAGTCAGGATCATAAGCTTCTTTAGGTGTTCTACAAACATATACTCTGCCAGTGGTAGGGAAAAGTGTGAATGATGATTCATCAGACCATATTAATGTTTCCAGTCATCAACTTTCAGGTCTTATGTCATGGCACCATTGTTTTCGCTTTGTTGCATTAGTCTGTGTGAAGCTCTCTCCTCACAGGTTGACTGACACATGTATTCAGTTCTGCTGTCACTTTATCTGCAGTAGTTTTACGATTTCTTAATACAATCTTCTTTAAGGCTCTCCTGTCTCTGTCGTTTAAATTCTGTTTGCGGCCACTGTTCCTTTTTGCAGAAGATGTTTTACCTTTTGACAAGTATGCTGACATAACCTTAGAAACTGTACTTCTTGCAATATTTAATAGATTGGCAGTTTGAGTCACTATAGCTCCTGCTAGCCGGGCACCAACAATTTGCCCTCTTTGAAAATCAGAAGGGTCTTTCATTGTCCAATGGCTTACACTTGCAGCACACCGAAACAATAATAATGCTGGAAAACGTTCTACTATATCCACTTTGTACTCACAAACAAAAGAATGCAGATCTAATTACAACTTCAGGGAAGACAACCTCTTCTAATAATATGTCTTAAACTGGGGTGTTTCCATTATTTTGTACGACACGGAACCAACGGCTTTGCTTTCCTTCCGAAGGAAGCCATGCTGAGGAAAAACTTTTACTTCCGAAAAACTTCATGGGCCTCCGCCGGGGCTGAACCCGCGATCTAGCCTATACTAGTGAGTATTCTAGTGTGTAACTAGCGTATACTAGAGTGTAACTAGACTATATACTAGTGTGTAACTAGCCTATTCTAGTGTGTATTCTAGTATGTAACTAGACTATTCTAGTGTGTAACTAGGCTATACTAGTGTGTATTCTAGTATGTAACTAGCTTATACTAGAGTGTAACTAGACTATATACTAGTGTGTAACTAGCCTATTCTAGTGTGTATTCTAGTATGTAACTAGACTATTCTAGTGTGTAACTAGGCTATACTAGTGTGTATTCTAGTGTGTAAATAGCCTATTCTAGTGTGTAACTAGCATGTACTAGTGAGTATTCTAGTGTGTAACTAGCCTATTCTAGTGTGTAACTAGCCTATTCTAGTGAGTAACTAGCCTATATACTAGAGTCTAACTAGCCTGTACTAGTGTGTAAATAGCCTATATACTAGTGAATATTCTAGTGTGTAACTAGCCTATACTAGTGAGTATTCTAGTGTGTAACTAGCCTATTCTAGTGTGTAACTAGCCTATTCTAGTGAGTAACTAGCCTATATACTAGAGTCTAACTAGCCTGTACTAGTGTGTAAATAGCCTATATACTAGTGAGTATTCTAGTGTGTAACTAGCCTATACTAGTGAGTATTCTAGTGTGTAACTAGCCTATTCTAGTGAGTAACTAGCCTATATACTAGAGTCTAACTAGCCTGTACTAGTGTGTAAATAGCCTATATACTAGTGAGTATTCTAGTGTGTAACTAGCCTATACTAGTGAGTATTCTAGTGTGTAACAAGCCTATACTAGTGAGTATTCTAATGTGTAACTAGCCCATTCTAGTGAGTAACTAGCCTATATACTAGAGTGTAACTAACCTATACTAGTATGTAAACAGCCTATATACTAGTGAGTATTGTAGTGTGAAACTAGCCTATTCTAGTGTGTCACTAGCCCATACTAGTGTGTAACTAGCACATACTAGTGTGTAACTAGCACATACTAGTGTGTAACTAGCCCATTCTAGTGTGTAACTTACCTATTCTGGTGTGAAACTAGAATATTCTAGTGTGTAACTAGCTCATACTAGTGTGTAACTAGCCTATACTAGTGTGTGACTAGCCTATACTAGTGTGTGACTAACCTATACTAGTGTGTAACTAGCCTATTCTGATGTATAACTAGCCTAATCTAGTGTGTAACTAGCGTATTCTAGTGTGTAACTAACCTATACTAGTGTGTAACTAGCCCATAATAATGTGTAACCAGCCCATAATAATGTGTAACTAGCCCATACTAGTGTGTAACTAACCTATTCTAGAATTTAACTAGCCTATTCTAGTGTGTAACTAGCCTATACTAGTATGTAACTAGGCCATACCAGTGTGTAACTAACCTATTCTAGTGTGCAACTAGCCCGTACTAGTGTGTCACTAGCCCGTACTAGTGTGCAACTAGCCCATACTAGTGTGTAACTAACCTATACTAGTGTGTAACTAGCCAACACTAGTGTGTAACTAGCCCATACTAGTGGGGTAACTAGCCCATACTAGTGTGTAACTAGCCTATACTAGTGTGTAACTAACATATTCTAGTGTGTAACTAGCCAACACTAGTGTGTAGCTAGCCCATACTACAGTGTAACTAGCTCATACTAGTGTGTAACTAGCCTATTCTAGTGTGTAACTAGCCTATACTAGTGTGTAACTGGCCTATACTAGTGTGTAACTAGCCCATATTAGTGTGTAACTAGCCCATACTAGTGTGTAACTAGCCCATATTAGTGTGTAACTAGCCCATACTAGTGTGTAACTAGCATATAATTGTATGGATTCTAGTGTGTAACTAACCTATTTTAGTGTGAAACTAGCCCATACTAGTGTGTAACTAGCCTATTCTAGTGTGTAACTAGCCTATCATGGTGTGTAACTAGCCCATACTAGTGTGTAACTAACCCATACTAGTGTTTAACTAACCTATACTAGTGAATAACTAACCCATACTAGTGTGTAACTAGCCTATACTAGTGTGTATTCTAGTTTGTAACTAGCCCATACTAGTGTGTAACTAGCCTATTCTAGTGTGTAACTAGCCCATATTGGTGTGTAACTAGCCCATACTAGTGTGTAACAAGCCCATACTAGTGTGTAACTAACCTATACTAGTGTGTAACTAACCTATACTAGTGAGTAACTAACCCATACTAGTGTGTAACTAGCCAATACTAGTGTGTAACTAGCCCATACTAGTGTGTAACTAGCCTATACTAGTGTGTATTCTAGTTTGTAACTAGCCCATACTAGTGTGTAACTAGCATATACTTGTATGTATTCTAGTGTGCAACTAGCCTATTCTAGTGTGTAACTAGCCAATTCTAGTGTGTAACTAACCTGTACTAGTGTGTAACTAGCCTATTCTAGTCTGTAACTAGCCCATACTAGTGTGTAACTAGCTTATTCTAGTGTGTAACTAGCCCATTCTAGTGTGTAACTAATCTATACTAAGTGTGTAACATAGTAACCATTATAACACGGACATATCCATAATTGTGTATGAAGGACAAATAACTGCAAAACAAAACACATGTTTTACATATTCCAAGGATGTATCACGAACATTTTTATAAAATCCACCCACCCTAAAGTACGCTTTACATGTAGAACATTTCATAAATATTTTCCTAGAAAATCCTGTTTTTCTAGGAATAACATGTGAAGTCCTCTACTGTCTGAAATACTTTAGAATAACTGATAAACCGTAAGAGATACCAAAATTTTAGTACACAAAAAATGTATATTTTCTTAAGCCACTCAACTTATGTCAAATTCATGTATACTAGCTAACCAATTCAAAAATATTCCCCAGTTATTGGTTAGGATTTTCAACTGTTTAGAATTGGGAATTGCCTTGTTTTTTTACCTCCTGGCCATGAAAGGAACGGGATTTCAAATCAGTTCTAAAAGATTTGACTACATGTAAGTCTATTGCCTCTATTAACATGGCATTTCCAAGGAATAATAAAGCAATTTCTAAAAATGTATACAGATGTCTGTAATAGCAGAATAAGCTTTGTAAGAATGTTTAGTTGAAGAATGTGTAAAGAAAGCCAGATAAATATAATATAATTTATTCCTTTTTTCTTCGTTTCCTGGCACAAGTATCAAGTATGAGTATATACGGATATTAAAATCAACATACTGAAAACTCACGCGACTATTGTCAAACATTAAATACTATTCTTAGGAAAATGTGTTCTTCTGTCTACATGATACTTTTCATTATAAAAGTTTCTTAGAAATGCTTCAAATTAATTAATTCAATTGTAATGCATAAACAACATGAAACTGCTTAGATAAAGCATATGTTTACATTCTCTAGCGCGTATGCACAATGTAAATAGGGCAAAGATATGATATTGTATTCCACCAAATAGTTGGATACTAAAATTTCAACGGAAATATATGTTTTGAGACCCCTGAATAAAACAATTAGAAACGTACCCATGTGTGTGTCTGTGCGCAGCATAGCTCAACAACGAAAGGTCAGTTAAATACAAACTTGATACTTTCAGTGTCTTTCAAGGATGCGACGCGAAGATTTTTCCCCAATCCCAACTATCCTTTATATGGAACATTTTTTGAAAATTTAGATTTTCTCAAAAATGGCTCTAACGATTTTGATTAAAATGCCTATGTTTAAAATATTAACATGAATGTTCTGGGAATAAGCTCTGAAGAACTCTTCATTCTGGATGACTTTTGTATAACTTTTGTATAACTGGTAAACCGTAAGAGATAGATAAAAATTTACTGCTACAAAAATGGCTATCTCGTTAAAGCATACAATTTATATTATATACACTTTTTTGTACAGTTTACCGTTTTCAAGATATTCCTAATTATTTGTTTCAGTTTTAAGATACTAATTGTTCTCGAACGGGAGACATCTTTCTTTTCGTCACACTGAATTTCGATTTCTTCACATAGCGACTGGCTTTTAAAGGATTAGCCTATCGTTTCACCTGGTGGGTTTCTTATGTCCCTCACTTACAAAGAAGCAAGTATTAATACCATTTCTGGCAATGTTTACGCTGATCCGCATGATGTAGATAAAAATAATATTTTGTAAGAAAAGTTGTTTGTGGAACAGCTAGAGAAAGCCATGTGAATGAAATAGGACAGATTTTTCATATTATTAATTTCGCAAGATTATCAAAACACCTATATGAAACATTTATATATAATTTCCGCATTGTAAGTGAATGATGGCATTAAAACTATTCTATATGATTCAGTATAATTAGAATCTGTTAATAATTAATGTTCATAATAAACAAATAAGGAAAATACAAGGCAGCTTTAAGACTTTATAGAGTTCAACCTGAAAAAAAAATATTATCTGCTCTTAATAAGTAAAATTATTAGTCTGCAAATGAAGAAAATATTGATGTAATGTTTTTCATTACACTATTCTTAATTACCAATAAATTATCTGCACTTATACGTCTATATTTAAATATTAGTGCTTCTGAAATGTTTGTAATCTTAAATATATTTTATTAATATTATATATTTCCCATATTTCAACACTGTCCATAAACGTGCAAAAGCAAGAAAAATATATTCATTGAGCTTAGGATTTCCAGGTCGACATGCATCGGAAGAGGGCCCACGCCTTGCGCAAATATATAAATTCTAAACGAGAATTTTAAGTAAATATTACAGTAATTGGCTATCTTTCAGCTTCGGCTCGGGCTGTACGGCGGCAGAAGTAATTCGATATAGGCGGATATCAAAGGCAGTCATTTGCGCATGCTCCGTAATGCCGCCGGTGGAGAAATTTCGTCTAATAGGCAATGCCGTTTGATATATCGAGTAAAAACTTTATTACCAGTATCGAGAGAGCGCTTTTTCCCCATCCTTTCTCTCACCCTTCCCTCCGGATTTTAGTTACCATAGAGGCACGGCTATAACCGTCGTAATAAATGGAGACTTAAAAACAACAGATTATTTGAAATCGCTTTTCATTTATTTGTGTTTCCTCTTACATTGACATTTATACATTATTTTAAAGCACATGAGATAGTGCTGCATCCTTGTCGTTCCTTAAACACCATAAAATACAAGTAATGGTTTCAGAAATTTTTCTTTATATGTTACCAGGTAAAATCTAGTACGCTTTTTGTAAATAAAATAACACACTTTCTTATACCGGGACAATATTGTAAATTAATACAAATGCTGAAAATGTATCAAATAAAAAAAAATTGTTATGTTCACATGACTTTCTCTAGCTGTTCCACAAATAAATTTTTCTTAGAAAAGATTGTCCTTTTATCTGCTTTATGCTAATCTAGATAAATATTTGCAGAATTAGATTATTACTTGCTTCTTTATAGGTAGAAGGGAAATAAATGAGTACAATACATTAAAGCGATAGTCAGATCTTTTAAAAGCTGATCGCTCTGTGCAACAGTTGCGGTTTTGTAAGCTTTGCAAGGTTCCAAAAGTTATTGAAACCAATAACAATGAATATTTCGAAAATGGTCCCCTCTAGAAGAAAAATACATATGAAATAAATTATGCGATTTAACAAGATCTGCATGTTTTGTTTAAGTTTCTGTCTATTTATTACGGTTTAGCCTTTATGCAAAATTCAGCAAAACTCAACCAGAATAAAGAGCTCTCTAGATACTACTCCCAGAAAATTAAAAATATACAGTTTGTTTTTAATGTGAATAGTTTTAATATGTGTTTATTTAAAAAAATTGTTAAGTCATTTTCAGAAAATCAAAACTTTTGAAAAATGTTCCACATAAAGGGTAATTAGGGGCAGCGAGATTTTCTTGAAAAGCTTAGTCTGCATCTTTGGAAGACACTGGCCTTAAATACCAAGTTTGCAGTTAACCGATTTTCGTTTTGGAGCTGAGCAGTCCACCGACAGACACACGGACTTTTTTCTAAAAATACTTTGTTCTGACTCAGGGGACCTCAAAACATATTTTCTGTGAAATCTCGTATCGAATTTTTTGTTGGAATACAATACCTTATCTATCAAGTATGCAAATCTCACATATAGGCTAGAAAAGGTAAAAGTATTATTTAGCTATGATCGCATTAACTCTCGATTATTGATTATTTACCAAAAACGGAAGATAAACGATACATTTTCTCCTTAGGAGGAAGGAAGAGAAATTTCAACTAAAAATAAGAACAAAAAAACTTTATTATTATTATTACTATTATTATTATTATTATTATTATTACTATTATTACTATTATTATTACTATTATTATTACTATTATTACTATTATTATTACTATTATTATTATTATTACAATTATTATTATTATTACAATTATTATTATTATTACAATTATTATTATTACAATTATTATTATTATTGCCATTATTATTATTACCATTATTATTATTATTACCGTTATTATTATTATTACCATTATTATTATAATTATTATTATTATTATTATTGCTTGAAATATTAGCAAACTATAATAAAATCTTAAAGTACTGTATTTAAGTAATGCGGAGAGTACATTGAATGTAAAATATCCTATTAATCTGTGTACTAATTTTTAAATTTCCATGTATCAAAATTCAGCTTACATGGTTAATAAATATTAATTGTGTAAACTCGTCGTTCTAATAAAACTGAGCCACTTTATACATTTTTTAAACTATTCGCACTAAAAGTTCAAGTTTTATGGTAAATGAGTTTACCAACATATCTATATCATATTTTTTTATTTACTATAATTAGTGCACAAAAATTATTATTTTTCGAACTCTTCAAAACTCCTGGTTTTCCACATTTCATAATTTGTTTCACAAAATAATACTATTTTGAAAAAAAGAAATATATGACCATTTTAATGTATTTTTACTTTCTCTACACGCACTATGTGCATAGTGTATAGAGAAGGTATTGCACTCCACCCAAAAATTCGATACGGAGATTTCACCGGAAATATATGTTTTAGGGTCCTTTATATCCAAAAAAAAGTATTTTCACAAAAAGATCCGTGTGTATGTCCGTATGTCCGTGTGTCTGTGAACACGATAACTCAAAAACGAAAAGACGGTAACGTACCAAACTTGGTATTTAAGTTTAGTATCTTCCAGGGATGCCACACGAAGGTTTTGAGAAAAATCCCCGCACACCAAATTACCCTTTACATGGAATGTTTTTAAAATATTTTGATTTTCGCAAAAATTACTAACGATTTTGATTAAAATATCAAATATTAGGGATATTTACCTAAAAAACAAAATGTATATCTTGAATTTTCCGGTAATAGCGTCTGAAGACTACTTTATTCTGGACAAATTTACGTAATTTTGCATAATTGCTAAACGTAAGACTTAGATAAAAACTTACTACACAACAAATATAGAGTACGTTAAAACATACAATTTATGTTATATACATTTTTTCGTGAAGTTGGTCGTTTTTGACACATTCGTTGTTTTTGGTTTCAGCTATGAAAAACATACTTTTCTCATATAGGAATTTGTCAACTCCTATCCATATAAACAAAGGAACTTGTCACATGGAAACCAGCTTTTGACTATAACTTTAACCTATGGTACTCCCTTATTTCGCTTCTACTTACAAAGACTATTTCTGCTAATTTGTTCTCGATTAGCATGAGGTAAATAGAGGCATAAGCTCTTTAACAATAATTTGTTACAGAGATGTAGAGAAAGTCATGTGCATGGTACATATAAGTTTTTTGAGAAATATAACAGTACAATTTATACATTGCATCGAGTGGAGCATTCTCAATGTGTGTGTGTGTGTGTTTGTGTTTGTGTGTATGCTACGGAGGGTTATTCCAAAGATCAGCCGTGTACGTCAGATCTTTTGAAGAAGGATGAGATGAGTAGGTCGACATTTAGACATGGAGAGAGCCGTCGTGGAGGGTCCTTAGCAGTTCACAAGCCGCTTTTCATCTCGACGCGGGGAGAGACAACAGCCCGTGACTGAGTCCCGAATAGACCCCCTCAGCCCGCAGACAATCACTAACGCCATCTCGCTGCCGACTGCTGCATTTTCAGAGAGCATCGCCTCTACGAAATGGCGCCTCTGCCGAAGTCCTCGTCGACACTTATAACCCTGCAAGACACCGGTTGGGATGAAATGGAATGACAGGAGGTTTAGGGGAATAAATAATCCTCCCTAGAATTTCCCTAGAGACCAAGGAAAATCCCTGAAAAACAAGTGAGTCAGACAAGACAGCCACGGGGAACCGATCCCAATACTTCCCCGACGAAACGCCTCAGCCACTTGTCTCGGTGAGCATTCTGGGCATACAAAACTGTTTGGAAAATGTTTGCGAGATAAGAGTGAGTAAATTTGAGCGATCCTATTAAAAAGCATACGCCCACCAACTTAAAATAATAATAATAATAATGATAATTAATAATAACAATAATAATTAATAACAATGAACAGAGCCCATAATATACCTTCAGGACAAGGACTCCTATTTGTGTAGGAATAGCTCTGAATTTATACTCCAACATGGGGAGCCAATCTCTTAGAATTTGGGAGTTTTTCCAACATTTTAACTTTCCTAAGCAGCTCTTCAACTTGTTTACTTTTACCCTGGTAGTATGTAATGCTATAATGCTAATCTTATGACTCCTATAATTAGTTTTGAAAAAACATACGCCCGCCAACTTATACATTCAGTTAATTGTAAGTTAATATGCACAAAGTAGGAAGTTCGATATGTGTTCTTAAAGTTTAGAATTCATATTACTTGTATCGTCAAAAATATGTATTTTTAATTTTTTACACTTTCTGGTAAAATTTCACATATGCACCACCTTATCATAGAATATTGTGTCCATGTCGTAAAAAAAACTTGTATTCCTTTGCTTTTAGCGTAATATAAATAAAAAAAAAAGATTTTGTGAACATCCATCAGCAAATACCCTTCTTTAAAAGGACTATATTTTTACTTTCTCTACCTTGTACATAGTACACATATAGAGAAGGTAATGCATTCCACCCCAAACTTTTATACGGTAATTTCATTGGAAATACACTTTTAGGGTCCCTGTATGCAAAAATAATTATAAAAAGGTCGTGTGTTCCTGAAAACGTGAACTCAAAATCAAGAAGTCAAATAAATAACAAAATGACTATTTAAGTTTGGCATCTTCTATCACGAAGATTTTCAGGAAAATTACTCCATTATCAAACTATCCTTGCATGAAAAATATTTCGAACTTTTTGGCTTTCACCCAAATGGGTCAAACGATTTTGATTAAAGTACCCTATATTAAAGATATTTACATGGTAAATAAAATTATATTCTAACTTTCTTGAGAATAGCCTCCGCAGTCCTCTTCATTCCAAATGACTTTAGCATAACTGGTAAACCAAAGGTGATCGACAAAATGTACTGTGTCAGTGTGTCCGTGTGTCTGTGAACATGATAACTCAAAAACGAAGAGTCGGTAAAGTACCAAACTTGGTATCTAAGTTTAGTATCTTCCAGGGATGTGACACGAAGATTTTGAGAAAAATCCCCCCCCCAAAACTACCCTTTACATGGAACTTTTTTCGAAAATTTTAATTTCCAAAAAATGGCTCTAACGATTTTGATTAAAATATCGTATATTGAAGCTATTTACCTGACAAATAAAATGTATAATTTGAATATTCTGGGAATAGCCTCTGAACATTACTTTATTCTGGATGAATTTTTCATAACTACTAAACCGTAAGAGATGGGCAAAAACTTAACCCACTAAAAATGTAGAGCACGTTAAAACACACAATTTATGTTATAACATTTTTTTCGTGGAGTTGATCGTTTTTGAGATATTTCTTTTTCTTGGTTTCAGCTTTGAAAAACTTATACTTTTCTCATACAGGAATTTGTCAACTCTGTCCATACAAACAAAGGAACATCAGTCGCATAGCAACCAGCTTTCGGCCTTCACTTTAACCTATGGTACTCCCCTATTTCGCTTCTACTTACAATAAAGCAAGAAATAAGACTATTTCTGCTAATTTTTCTCGATTAACATGAAATAAATAAAAGATAAACTTGTTAACAATAATAATTTACAGAGATATAGAGAAAGTCATGTGAATGGAACACATCAGATTTTTTCATGTGGAAAGTTGTAAATTCTTGGTCCTGTATAGAAACGGATTTCAACCACATGACAACCAGCTTTTAAAATTTTTGATTATCGTTTTAACATATTTATTCTCTTATTTTCCGTTTACTTACAAGAAAGCAAATAACTAAGACAATTTCTGCTAATGCTTATATCAATTATCATAAACAAGATAGAAGAATAAGTGTTTTTAAAAATAATTTGTTACAGAGATGTAGAGATAGTCATGCGAATGGAACATATCATATTTTTTCTTTAGTTTGTCAAAATACGTTAGTGTATAGTTCCAGTAAAATTCAGTAAAAACAAATGAAGTCTGTAGATTTAGTTCCAGTCATGGAAAAATGTATGTACACCACGGGATTGAAACATATTTTCCTCTCAGTACATGCCCTGAGGAAAAATCTCTCGGGCTCCAATTAATTATGTACCTCATGGAAAATCAAGCGTTTTTCTCCCTTAATGGATAATGTACCTGCTTTAATTTTTCGAAATGTATTGAACCAGGTTACAAAAATTTACAGATACATTATAGTGCTGAATGAAATTTTTAATCTTTATGGTATATTTGGGTTTAGAAGGTTAGCTTGATTTAGATAATGTGAATTATGCATATAGAGTTGCATTCATGGTAAATATCTATAAAGAAGACAATTTACCTTTGTCTTGAACAATATATAAAAGAACCAAAATTTTAAATGAATTAAAAGAAAACATCCTATGAGATCCATTCATATGGCTTTCTCTACATCTCTCCAACAAATTATTGTTAAAAAGTTTAAGCTTCTATTTACTTCATTCTAACTGAGAAAAAAATAGCAAAATCGTTAGAGCCAGTTTTTAGAAAATCAAAATTTTCCATTTAAAGGGTATTTGGGTTTGGGGGTATTTTCTTGAAAATCTTCGTGTCGCATCCTTGGAAGATATGGAACTTAAACACCAAGTTTGGTATTTAACGGTCTTTTCGTTTTTGAACTATGCTGCCCACAGACACACAGACATACACACACATACACACATACACAAGGACAGACACACACACGGAAATTTTCTATACATGCTTTTTTTCGATTCAGGTGGTCTCAAAACATGTATTTCCGGTGAAATCTCGGTATCGAATTTTTGGGTAGAAAATCAATATGTACATAGTACGTATAGAAAAAATAATATGTTATGTAAGCCACTTAATAAAACTATAGATATGTTAAATAAATCTGGAATTTATCAGATAAGTTGTAATGAAAGTGCAAAGGCTTACATTAGTAGAATAAAAATACATTTAAAAACACGTTTAAAACAGCATCAAAGAATTATCAAGTTGAAACAGCTAGAAATATCAGCAATATCCAACCAATTTTGGAATTCCAACCATTAAATGGTACAAGAAATCAAATTATTAAAATGTCATCAATACTCTACCAAAGTTAGATGTCTGGGAAAAAATCGTTAACCATTGTAACAGCAGTAATGTGGTCAATTTTGAAATGCCAACAGCTGACGTTCATTTTAAAATTAATACGGTCTGAAGGTTAAATTAAAATTTAAAATTAATACACACTTCCGAGTTTGTACAACCAGAGATTGTCAAGGTCGAGTCGGAAGAAGGTGGATGTTATTGAAATCAGCCATACCACCTGATGTCACCCCAATCGGAACGGTACCTATATTAGAAGTTAAGGAAGCACATCTACTTCAGTGATACTCTATTCTTGCGAAGTGTGGAGAATGGCAGAAGACTCCTGACTTCTCTGGTTATAGCGTATACAGAATATAGAACTCTGGTCAATTTATTCTGTATGTCAATGTTTCCCAGTGAGGCTACTACATGAAGCTTCGGCCCTGCCTACGTGGAGGATGTAATTGGGCGCCGGGCTCAGAAATTCTACGGCAGATTGTGCGAACATAAGAACGCACTTGTCAGATCACTGAAGGAATACTTACTTTCAGATAGTATCGGGTTCTCCGCATCGTAACAACGGTTTCAAACCAGCCAACAGCAAATTAGCTGAACAAATTATCCCCCCCCAACTCCCAACCTTGGGAGTGGTCAATCAAAATTCAACTCCAACATAAACAAATTCAAACAAACTAAACTCCAGCGGAGCAGAGGAAAAGGATACTGCTCCTGAAAATGCAACCGTTTGAGGAGCCTAATCTAGCGCTACCTCCTTAACATCATCACACGAAATCTCACAATAATCACCCTCCGTGGTGTAATGTTTACCATGCATATACCTAAGGTTGCGGGTTCAAATCCAGCGGAGGACGATGGATTTTTTCGGGTGTAAAAATCCTTAGCATGGCTTCCTTCGGAAGGGAAGTAAAGCCGTTGGTCCCGTGTCGGCACGTAAACAAATCTCAAGCCTGATAGAGAGGCCTCGGAGAAAAATTAAGTGGTCTTTCACGCCTAATTTAGAATGGGACGCTGAGAACCACAGTAGTTAAAGAGCGTCCATCCTAAACCATCCTTCATTCTCGTGGTTAAGCCCTTACCAGGGCAGGAACACAGCAAATTTACCTAGCCTCACCATGAGACTATTAAATCTCGGACGGACGGATCTACCTCAAACGTCTGCAAACCTGGTGGAAGATGACAATGAAATTCAAAATCAGTGAATCCGTGGACGTCCAAGTATGTAGGATGTTTGATGTTTTTCAGCTGACTATAAGGTGGATTTGTGTGTACCACTGTTTACAGTTTGATTGCTTAAAAAGCGTATACCTACTACATAGTCAATACCGAAAATATAAAAGGGGCTCCCAGAAAGTAAAAGGCGGTTTGGCATAATTAAATAATAACGGAAGATTTCAACACAAAACTTTATTTGCTGTATTTCTCAACATTATTACCTGTTAAGACATTTATTGTAATCTGGTACCATTTTTTAATGTCGAAGTTATACTCTTTTAGATATTACATTTTGATCCGCCTTCAGGTCTTGTGCTCAAAATGGCATCATCATCATCTTTCATCAACATTTGGTTTCAACTCTTCCATAGCGAGTGATGAACTCTCACCCTGAACTTCATCCTGTTCATTAAACTTTGATGAAATTCTATGTATTATTTCCTTATTGCAGATACGTTCACTGTGTCATATCACCATACACTTACGTTATTTGCGCATTCAAATCGATTGGCCGAGCACTTTGTACAGTCGAAAAACTAATCAGGTCATAGACGATAAACATCGGTACTAAAAATTGGTGCCGAGTGACAATACATGTAATTGCGATTAGGGTTAGAAATAAGACTAAATTAAGTTCTTTGTTCACTTGTTTCGTTATTATTTAGTAATGCCAAATTGTTCTTCACTTTTCGGACGCCCATTTTACTATTTACATTACATACATTAAAATGTGGTGGCGCCGTGGCGGAGTGGTTAGACCGCACGCTTCCATCTAGGCGTGGTAGATAAAGCGACGTCTGACCTGGTTTTTTCCGTGCCCTTTTTTCTCCCGCTATTCATTCCACCAATTGCTCCATCATCACCTTTCCTAACATCTATTTCGCTTACATTTCATCATTTACTTCCACACGCTCATGCCTGGTTACGGGTCGACCACTCGTTCCAGTTATCCATGCCTTTGGCTCCCCGACAGGCTTCTAAGTCCTAGGCATCCGCTCTACATACCCGAGGGTAAGCCGATTATGAAACGAAATATTTTAATGTTTGCATTCTAGAAAATTATTCCTTTGTACCTTCACAGTAATTCATTCCTTTTGGCTGCAATTCATTTTTAATTATTATGATATAAGCTCAAACTCTACATTTTAAATGCTCTTTTACTACGCATCTCTAGCTATGATATTTCCATTTTATATTTTAATAATTTCCTGTTTAGGTAGGAATACCCCATATAATTTTCTTTGTCATTTCACTGTTATTTTATGGATCTGATTTTTTATTAAGTTTTCCTTTGTTCATTGTATGTGAGTATATTAAGGGATGACCAAATTGCCGGACCGTACTATTGTTGGAGGTTAATGGCTGCCTATGTAAACTGAAATTCATTCTGCATTATTGGATGAACACTGCCACTTTAAACGCCATTAGGTTGCATAATGCAAATGCTTTCAAACAGGTGCAGGCAGTGTCCACTCATGTCACGTGATGTTGCTTTTCCCACCATATAGAGATTCTCTATGTGCTGAAGCTTGCCATCTGTCCCACCAAAGGCTATTTTTCTGCCTGTATAATATACGAGAATGCAAAGTAGCGCTTTTCAGCTGTCTACACATGTTTCGAGACCACAGTAATTTATCAGTCCATGTAAATGGTCTGCCAATATTCGTTTTCATTGATTTGTGTATTACTTTCTTTACACTATATACGTAGTATATAGAGGAAGCATAGTATTCCACCCAAAAATTCGATACCGAGATTTCACCGGAAATACATGTTTTGGACCCCATGAATCCAAAAAAAAAAAAAAAAAAAAAACATTAGAAAAGGACCATGTGTGTGTCTGTATGTCAGTCTGTGTGCATTTGAATTGGTGTTTAAGTTTGTTATCTTCCAAGAATGTGACACGAAGATTTTCAAGAAAATAAACTACCCCAAACTACACTTTACATGGAAAAGTTTTCGAAAATTTTGTTTTTCTCAAAAATGTCTCTACAATTTTGATTAAAATACCATATATCAAAGCCATTTCCATCAGAAATAAAAAGCATATCTTGAATTTTCTGAGGATAGCTTCTGAAGACTTGTTTCTGTGAATTTTGCTAAATTTTGCATAACTAGTAAACAGCAAGAGATAGACAAAAACTTGAAACAAAAAATATAGATCTTTTAAAACACACAATTTATATCCTATATATTTTTTTTTCGTGAAGTTGACCGTTTTCGAAATATTCCTTGTCATAAGTTTCAGTTTTAAAATACACATTACTCATGCGGAAACTTCCTAATTTTTGGCCACGTAAAGAAACGGATTTCAATCCCATAGCAACCACATTTTAAAATATTTGACTGTCGGTTTGGCCTAGTGTACTCCCTTATTTCCCTTCTATTTATAAAAAACTAAGTAATAAGACCATTTCTTCTAATGTTATCTCAATTAGCATGAAGAGATAGAAGAATAATTTGTTACAAAGATGTAGCGAAACTCGTGTGAATAGAACACATTAGATATTTTAAAGAAGTACAGCGTACTATAACAAACCAAGAACTCTTGAAGTGGTATTGTTACATGTTCCACAATGTTGCAATAGTTTCTTTATCATGCATCAATACTTTCTCTATCCAATAATATGTAGAATGTATATACGTAGTAGGCAGAGAAGGTATTGTATTCCACCCAAAAATTCGATTCCAAGATTTTTCAGGAAATGCATGTTTGGAGGAGTCCTGACTAAAACAAGACTTTTTAGAAAAACGATGCTTAACGTGTGTGTGTTTGTGAACGGCATCATAAAAACAAATACCAAAATTGGTATTTAAGTTTAGTATCTTCCAAGGAATACCCTTTGCATGGAAATAAATGGTTCTCCTTACAAATGTCTCTGAAGATTTTCTTTAATATGTCGTATATTAAAGATATTATATGACAAATAAAATACATATCTTTAATTTTTTATGATTCTCTCTGAAGATATCTTCATTCCGGATAAAATTTGCATATCTGGTAAACCGTAAGGGATAGACAAAAACTTACTACACATAAAATGTAAATGTCGTTAAAACACACAACTTATGCCGTTTAATATTTTGTGGAGTTAACCATTTGCGAGTTATTTCGTGTTATTGATTTAAATTTTAATATATTTAAACTATTGTCATTTATTTTATATCTCCCCATGCAAAGACAGCCAAATTTCAAATGTACCACATAGCGATTAGAGATTTAAAAGACTTTTCTATGGCTTTGTCTTATTGTATTCACTAATTTCCTTTCTGTTTACAAGGAAGCAAGTAATAAGACCAATTTTGTTAACCTTTAAGATGTAGAAGAATCTTCTGTAAGAACAGTTTAATTGCAGAATAGGTAGACAAGGTTATGTGAATGCAGCATATCAAATAATTTCTGTTGATGAAAGAAATAGATCAGAATTTTAAAAAATCATCACATACCAGCCAATTCTTGAAGGATTTGGCTATCCCTTATGGCTACTTCATTTCTCTTAACCCAGCATATCTACAAGGAAACATGTAATAAAAGCATTTGCACAAATATCTACTTATTCAACTGCCATGAAGTAGAATGAGTGAACTTTTTAAAGGCATTTGTGTAAGAAACATAGAGAAAGTCATATGAATGTAACACGTCAGATTTTTTTTTCAGTGAAGTATTGCAGAATTCACAATAAAAAAACTGATGTGTTACACTCACATGACTTTCTCTAGCTCCTCTACAAACTTCTTACAAAAGATTATCTTGTTTCTACACAAAAGAAATCGAGATAAACATTAGCAGATCGTTATTTATGAGTAGGAGGGAACAAAATGAATGCGCTATGCTAAAGTGATAGTCAATGTTTTAAGAGCTGTTTTTATGCGATTGTCATTGATCCTTCTTTGCTTGGCCAGAAGTAGAACAAAACAAAAACGGACTCTTCCTGTCTCAGAAAAGTATAAGAATTTTGAAATTGAAAATAATAACAAGGAATATCTCGAAAAAACTTATACGAAAAAAATGTGTATGACATAAATTGTGTATTTTTAACGAATCTACAGTTTTTTTCTATTTCTTATGGTTTACTAGCTATGCAAAATTCAGCAAAATTCATCCAGAATAAACAAGTCTTCAGAGGCTATTCACAGGAAATTCAAGATATGCATTTTATCTGTGATGCAAGTAGTTTTAATATGTGCTATTTTAATCGAAATTGTTCCAGCCATTTTTAAGAAAAACAAAATTTTCGAACATTTGTCTATGTAAAGTGTAGTTTAGGATGGGGGATTTTCTTGAATTTATATGTGTGACGTCCTTGGAAGATACCAAACTTAAATACCAAGTATTTAACAGTCTTTTCGTTTTTGAGCTGTGCTGTCCACAGGCACATACGGACCTTTTTCTGAAAATGCTTATTTTACTTTCTCTACACGTACTATGTACATAATGTATAGAGAAGGTATTGTAATGCACCAAAAAGTTCGATACCGAAATTTCACCGGAAATACATATTTTAGGACCCCTGAATTAAAAAAAAACATTTTTAGAAAAATGTCAGTGTGTCTATCTCTTTGTGTGTCTGTGACAAATAAAATGTATATCTTCAATTTTCTGGGAATAGCATCTGAGGACTACTTTATTTTGGATGAGTTTTACGGAATTTTGGATAACGGCTAAACCGTAACTGATGGACAAAAACTTACCACACAAAAAATGTAGAGCACATTAAAACACACAACCTATGTTTTGTACATTTTTATGTGGAGTTGATCATTTTTGAGATATTCCTTGATTTTGGTTTCAGCTTTAAAAAACTTACACTTTTCTCATACAGGAATTTGTCAACTCCTGTCCATATAAACAAAGAAACTTCAGTCACATAGCAACTAGCTTTTGTCTATCATTTTAATTTATGGTACTCCCTTATTTCATCTCTACTTACAAGGAAGCAAGTAATAATACTATTACTGCTAATCTGCTTGTTGCAAAAATGTAGGGAAATTCATGGAACACATCAGATTTTTTGGATTCAGGGAGTCCTAAAATATATATTTCTGGTGAAATCTCAATATCGTATTTTTAAATACATTTGGGGCTAGAGAAAATATAAATGGCAGAAGCAAAACAGTTTGCTTAAAACGAAAATATACGTATGGAATTAAAATATCCTATGAAAATAAGACTACACTGAAAACTAAAACTATCATTTTGTGAAAATTTTAGAGAATATCCTTAAGTTTCTGATCCTGAAAACTTCTATCGCTTCCTTTTTGCTACCTCTTCCAACTTAATTTCGTAGTAGAGCCCATCGTTTTCTGTCACCATCATTCCATCGCTTGTAACACCTTATAAGACGTGTGCTGAAATTCCCGTCTCTTGCGTGAAAATAATCCCCAAATTAGTGAAGAAAACTACGTGAAAGATCAGCCTGATAGCTCGTTGCGTTTGAGGAAATTTAGCACCGAAGGTTCCCATTAAATTCAGTCGTGCTAAGAGGTATTCATTGTTAGTCGCTGCTGAAGCGAAGCGGGGCGGGAATGCGTTATTAAAATTTATAGTTTTAATTTGTCCCGACCGGCGCTGCTAATCCCACTTCCCGGTCACGTGGCCAAACCGACCAAAGCCCGGAATATAAAGAACGAAGAAGTCGACGACGGCGACGACAGCATGATGAGAATTTCGCTGCAGAAGCTTTTCAATTCATTTCCGTTTTCATTTAAGTTTGTAAGCCGAACGCAAGGAGGCGCGCATCTACATAATGAATAGGTAAGCTGCCGGGGAAAGGAGTTAACTTGATGGTGTTTTCTTCTCAGTGGGGCGGGGATTAACCACGCGGGGAGGGAGGATGGGTGCTCTCTTAAGAGCTCAGTGGCACTTAGCTCGAGAGTTCCACTCTTGCAATGTCAAACATTAAGTAAAACACATACAAATAAACTCCTTGCAAGTGTTACTTTAGCACCGAGATTCCCAGGCGCGTTTCAAAGTTCAAGAAAACAAAATTATCGTGAAAACTGTTATAAGATTACTTGGTCGTTTCTATTCGCTAAGATCATGTACAACAGAACAGATACAGCTTTTCGTCTTTACACTCGCCGTCCAGAAGGGCAACATTGGAGGATTAAGGGACATTTCAATACGAATAATTACCTCAGCTCTACTTTAGAGCAAAGCGAGTGGATCTGCCTCTAAGTTTGATAGTCAGAGTTCTTGCTTCCCAACTCAAATTTCCTGGATTCGATTCCCATCTGGGAATTTGCCTTTAAATAGAATCATTCACTATCCCCACAGGATCTGAAAGTCTGAACGAGGGAGTAAATCTGTGAAAGTTTAATAGTTTCGTTACCCTCCCCGTATTTGTAGGACTTACAGTCAATGCCTAGGAGTCGGGGAGCCAAAGGCACGAAGCCACAGAACGGAGAACCTGTTACGAGGGGTTGGCCCGTAGCCAGGCATGACCATGAAGAAGTGGATGACATGAAATATAAGCGAAATTGATGGCTGGAATGGTGATAATGGAGCAATTGGTGGAAAGAGTAGGGGGAACCAAAGGACCAGGAGACAACCCGCGCAGAGGCAGCTTCTTCCACCTCAAATCCACATGCGGGCGCTTAGGATCAAACCCGGGACGCCTAGATGGAAGGCAAGTGATCTAGCCACTCAACCACGGCACCTCCATGTTTAATAGTATAATACTAAAAAGAACCAACGTTAAGAAACCCTAGAATTCCGCGAGAAAATCACCAGCAGTTTTTTTTTTCAAATCAAAGCTCCAATATGACTATACAAGTTAAAGGATCTTATACAAGATACAATAAAACAGCGAGCAACTCGCATTCTGGAGCTCCGAAGTTCAATCATCGGTGACCACCCACTCTGATCTATGTGTTTTTCCTGATTCTTTCGCTAGCATGACTTAGTGCTACTTGTTTTGTTTCTATAAACATTTCCCCAAAGGCATTGTATCTCCTGTGAGCCAAAGTCTCATAGGAGCATAGAGTATAGGTAGTAGAATCATATTACTTGCTTAACTAAAACTTTAAGAGAAGATTTAAAACCTAAATAAAGAACTGAAAAATTCAATGTCATAGCCTGGATTTAAACTATGAATCTCTCACTCTCTAGCCGATTGCTCTAACCATTAGGCTACCATGGCAACACACATGCAAGTCGAGAAATTTAATGCCCTGCCGGTATTTCAGTGTTGTAGGACTAAGCGATGTTGTTCGGCGAGTTGTAGCTGGCCGGTGGATGTTCGTTTTGTAGAGGTTTCTTCCCTTATTTTTGCGGAACTACTCGAGCGTACCCTACCCAACGATTTCAAGGGATAGTGAACCTGAGGATAGACTCGGCTAGCATAAGATGCGTTCGAACTGGAAACGTTATGGATCCCGGCCATACCTGCGTCCGTCGTAATCCGGATCTGGTATCCATACTCAAACGTACATCACAAAGAATGAAACAACAGCTGCCAAGTTTCACTGACTGCAGGTAAACACGGATTGGTGAGTGATATCTGCAAATTCCCACACAGTGTCCTAGGGATGGTGTGATTTGTTTTCTGCGATATCCCTGCCTAAAGTACAATTATGGTACACTTTGTTTCCCTTCAGCATTATTTTAATGCTTATGAATTCCTATATCTGAACATTAAGGTCAACTACCTGTGTTCAGATATTCTGTAAGAATGGGGTTAAGGATGCCCATCTTTGAAAAATGGCCTTAAATAAATAAAATTTATAGATATGGATTTTAGTGTTGTTAAACAGCAAAAATTGCCTGCTTTTGTTACATGTAGGTTTTATAATTGTACAATATTTTAAAGCGAGTCCTAGAGTGATTTAAATTTCTGCCTCTAGACCTGAATTCTTATAAAATTGTAGTGAAAAAAGCAAAACGAAATTAACTATACTTTAAGTGTACCTACAAATTAGACAAATTTAATGTTTTTTAAAGCAAAGAGTCTGCTCAGATCAAAATATTAATGCATGGGAAAATTTTAACACAAATAACATACTAGAATGTAATATTAATTTTAAGTGTGGCAGAGACATTCAGAAGAAAATTACAATATATCTGTGGAACAATTGGAAGAACGTTGGGAAGAAAAAAGCAAGAAAGGAAACCGAAGTAACATTCGATAAAGTTATGTATGTTCCTACTCTTGTAAGTGGTTTAAAATCATGGATAATAACAATAAAGAATAACCTACATAGAGACAGCAGAGACGAAGTTCTTGAGATGTGGAAGGAGATGCACTAAAATTGAACAATAATATCAGATTTATAATCCACCTCAGTTACTGAAGAATAGAATATAATTGCAAGATAAATGTCACAGAATGATAGAGTTTAGATAATGAAACAATAATAATAATAATAATATTAATAATAATAAAAATAATAATATAGAATACTTTGAATATTATAATAACAATCTGTCCTATGCTCAACAAGTGCTCTCAAGAATCGCATTTCTGATGCTCCTATTTTAGTTTTATTTATTAGATTTCTGTAATTCTCACATATTTGCGATTGAAACTTTGTAATTTCCTTTGTTGGACTGGTTCTCTAATATTACCAATTTCACCCCATAAATATTAAACTAAAAGTAATGTATTAGTGTTAATTACTATTTTACACCCCAGTTATGTAAACAGGGGGATATTTCATTTACTTCATTGCCTAAAAAAACAACCAAATATTATGCAAAACAAAAAATGCTCAACAAATAAGCGAAACTTTATTTGCATAATTGCTACATGACCAAATAAAATAAAATAATATATTACATATAAGTTTTTAATATTCAACGTTTTAACGTATATAAATAATTATAAAGGTGCGGACAAAATCAGGATCCCTCAAAACAGGGGCAGAGTACCGCAGCTAGCTTACGGCCCTTTTTGCTTCTGCTGTAATGTTTGAGAGGGAGAGACGAGGGGAAAAAACCCAAAAGCGACCAGAACCGGATGACTTGGGCGTATGCCTGGGTTGAACCCCTAACGTTTCCATTTTCAAGCTTCCGATGCTGCCTGAAAGACCCACAAGCACCAAACCCCCGGCGGTCCCCTTGTGGGGCATATTTGGAGGAGGGTACCGAGCAACACCATAAAATAAACCTACACAATCGCACAACCACCGCCCGAACGCACCCGTCGAACATTGCCGCCTGTTTGATCCTACAACCTAAAACAGACCACAACGATGGAAATTATAGGTATAGAAATGAATGACAAGAAACTTGAGGTGGAAGTGGAAACCCCTATCATTCACCTGCCTACCAGGGAAACTAGGTAAAACCCCGTAGATAGGAGTGGTTGGAATCGAACCCAAGTCCTCTTAAACAGGAGCCGCAAAGTTCACGCTTCCCTGCCCTATCAAAATATAATTCTATAAATCAAAAATATTACAACATAACACCTTCAAACGCCAAAATATGCCCAATATGACCAGCAAGTCTGTAAAAGTAACCACAAACATTTAATTTATGTTTAATTTAACTGTAACTCAAATGAGAGTGAGAGAAAAATCATGGCAAGCCATAAAATCCTAATCCTATAAGGCACTTGTCAGAGAGACAGACAGGCAAACAAAGAGAGAGAGAGAGAGAGAGAGAGAGAGAGAGAGAGAGAGAGAGAGAGAGAGCGACAGCGACAGAGAGGGGGGATGCAAATAACTTCAAATACGTTTGCTTTCGAAAGCGGTAACAGCTTCTGCTACTATGTACTAGCTGAAATTGCATTCAATTACCTCATTTTTACTTTGTGTACTACATGCGTAGGAAGAGAAGGTATTGCACACCAGCTAAAACCTCGATACTGAGAAACACATGTTTGAGGACTGATGGGGAAAAAAGAAATTAAAAAACGTCATTAGAACATGTCAGGATGTGTGAGTGTGCAATCAAAAAAAAAAATATATATATGATGTGTTCCATTCACATGACTTTCTCTATATCTCTGCAATAAATTATTGTTAAAAATCTTATGCTTCTATTTATTTCATGTTAATCGAGAAAAAAAATGTCAGAAGTAGTCTTATTACTTGCTTCTTTTTAAGTAGAAGCGAAATAAGGGAGTACCAAAGACTGTGATAATCAAAGACTGGTTGCTATGTGACGGAAGTTCCTTTGTTTGCATGGACAGCAGTTGACAAATTCCTGTATGAGAAAATATAAGTTTTTGAAAGGTGAAATCAAAAACAATGAATAACTAAAAAATGATCAACTCCACGAAAAAAGTTGTATAACATAAATTGTGTGTTTTAACGTGCTCTACATTTTCTGTGTGGTAAGCTTTTGTCTGTCTCTTACCGTTTAGCAGTTAAGCAAAATTCGGCAAAATTCATCCAAAATAAAGAGGTCTTCAGAGGCTATTCCCAGAAAATTAAAGATATACCTTTTATTTGGTACGTAAATGTCAGTGATATACGGGATTTTAATCAAAATCGTTAGTCAGTTTTAAGAAAATAAAAATGTTCGAAATTTTTTCCATGTAAAGGGTAGTTTGGGGTGGGAGATTTTCTTGAAAATCTTCGTGTTGCATCCTTGGAAGATACTGAACTGAAATACCAAGTTTGGTATTTAACGGTCTTATACACACAGACAGACCGCCAGACACACACACGCGGACATTTTCTAAAAATGCTTTTTTTTTTTTTTGGATTCAGGTAGTCTCAAAACATGTATTTCCGGTGAAATCTCGGGATCGAATTTTTGGGTACATTACAATACCTTCTCTATACACTATGTACATAGTTCGTATAGAGAAAGTAAAAAAAAAAAAGTACGTCATATACCAAACTTAGCATATTAGTTCAACATCTTTCAAAAATGCAACACAAGAATTTTCAAGAAAATCTTCCCGCCTCGGATTACAATTTATTTGAAATTGTTCTATAAATTTTAATTTTCTCAAAAATGACCCTAATGGCTTTTGATTAAAATAAAATGTTTAAGATGTTTTCATGACAAAGGAGCTGTGTATCATTTTCTTGGAATAGCCTCTGAAGTCCTATTCATTGTGAATGAGTATTGCCCACATTCTTTAAAATTTTTAGGGAAGATTGGTTTAACAAATTACGTTCAATATGGCTAATAATAATAATAATTCTTATATTAATTTCTATTTCAGAGCTGCATATATAAGTTATTTAACTGTAAATATAAATAGACGTAAAAGCAAAAACTTGCTACACAAAAGGCGCTTATCTCGTTAAAACACACAATTATGTCAAATAAATTTTTAGATGTAACTATTTCTGACATACTTCTTCTTAGTTTTAATTCTAGGCTTTAATTTTAAATGTTTATACCTTTCTCAAATTGGAAGTTGTTATTCTTATTTCTTTCTTATGTACCTATTTTAAAATATTTGAATATCACTGTAGCCTAATGTATTCCACTGTTTCCCTATCAGTTGTTTTGGTACTAGTATTTTCATCTCAAGTTCGTGGGTTAAAACCCGGCCCAGTATTAGGTGTAGGTCCTTAAAAGCGACAACCCCATGTCAGTAGACTTACTGACATATAACATAACTCTTGCGGGACGACATTCCGGTACACCGGCCTCTCTGATATTATCCTGGCAATTGTTAGCATTGTTAACAAACACATAATTTTTAAACCCCTGTTTCCATTATATCTACAAGAAAGTATTTAATAAAATCATTTATACACATTATTAGTTATATTAACATAAAATAGAACAATGAGCATTTTAAGAGTGGTATGTCAAAAATAGTTACTTTCTCTACACGTACTATATACATAGTGTATAGAGAAGGTATCTATTGTATTGCACCCAAAAATTCGATACCGAGATTTTAACGTAAATATATGTTTTGGACCCCTTGAATAGAAGCAAGGAAATTTTAGAAAAAGGGTCGTGTGTGTACGAGTGTGTATGTATATAGTGTTTACACACTTAGTATTTAAGTTTGGTATCTTCCAAGGATGCTACACAAAGATTTTTAAGAAAATCCCCCCACCCCAAACTACCATTTACATGGAACATTTTTCTAACTTTTGATTCTCTCAAAAATGTCTGTAGCGAATTGTATTAATATATATATATGCTATTGACT
This sequence comes from Hymenopus coronatus, assembly GCA_030762935.1. Lineage (NCBI taxonomy): Eukaryota > Metazoa > Arthropoda > Insecta > Mantodea > Hymenopodidae > Hymenopus > Hymenopus coronatus. The sequence goes on along the minus strand of CM060881.1, from coordinate 119,436,102 downwards.
TTTGTATAACTGGCAAACCGTATAAGATACGAAAAAACTTACCACGCAAAAAATGTAGATCTCTTTAAAATACACAGCTTATTTCATATACATCTTTGTAAAGATAATTGCTTTCGAGATGTTCCGAATTTTTAGCTTCAATTTTAAGCCATTTAAAGTTTCTCCAACGGGAAGACATCTTTTTTTTCGTTTTTCGTTTGTTTACTCCTGGCTAGCAAAGAGATTGGAATAGCGACCGGTTTTTAAAGGACGAGGCTACCGCTTTAGCCTGTGTATTTTCTTATTTTCTTATTTCCCTTATTATTTCCCTAGTACAACGATTAATTCTGCTAATGTTTATCTTGATTAGCATGATGTAAACAAAAGAATAGTCTTTTGAATATAAGGTCTGTTTGCCTAGCAGCTAGAGGACATAATGTTAATGAAACACATTAATTCTTTCCCCTTCTAATTACAAGGAACCAAGCAATAATGAAAATTTCTCCTAACGTTTATCTCGTTTATTATGAAGTAGATAGAAGAATAAGCTTTATAACAATATTTCAGACTCTGTGGGGCATAGGGAATAATTCTAGCTAATAAAATATTCCGCGCCCCAGCCGGGAATCGAACCCGTGACCTCCGGATGAGAAGTCAGCTCGCTGACCACTCGACCATGGAGACAGTCATTCTTTGTTATTGATTTCAGTTTTAAAATACTTACTTTTTTCATACGGGCACTTGAAAACGCTTGTCCACGCAAAGAAATGAATTTTGATCCCATAGCAACCACATTTTATAATATGTGACTGTCGGTTTAGCCTAGTGTATTCTCTTATTTCCCTTCTACCTATAAAGAAAATAAGTGATAAGACCGTTTCTGCTAGTGTTTTAGCATTTTATAGATAGAAAAATAAGCTTTTTAACAATAATTTTTACAGAGATGTAGAGAAACGGATAGGAATGGAACACATCAGATTTTTTGTATTGAAGAGAGGTTAGATACGTAACATATGCTAGCCTTGATTTTCAGAATATTGTATGTGCCAGTATGTGTATGAGCTGGTCAAAGGATAAGCACTTCAAAGGAGAAAGCACAGCAGCTGCATACATACATATATACAGACATTAATGGCTTAGATCTAGCGCTCTTACTGCTAATGTGAGTGCGTACGCACGAGACATGATGTCAAGTCGTAACTATATAATCGATCAAGCAACTGTATCTCAGGTGCATGGCAAGACATTCACCAAGCTAATGGCTGTATACCGGCTAAATACTGATCCAAATTCTCTGTCATATAGAAACGTTTTCAACTAAATAAGACTTGGAGAGAAAAGTGAAGCAAGAGATGAGATTTATGAGCAGAAACTCTAGTCAGATTTGTTCAAAATTATGAGTTTTGATATGCTCTTTGCTTTATTGTCCTTAAGGAGAAATTATGTGTAGATTATAGATACTCGGGATGATAAATTAGCCTAGAAGCTTTCATTGAAAACAACACTATCCTAGCAAACTATAAGCAACATAAAAATTCTATCGTTCCAAAAGTTCAGCAGAAAGGACTTCGATGGCAATGTGAGTGGACCAGCCAATCAAATGCGCTACATGGAGAAAGTTTATTCTATTTGTATGGAATAGCTGTTTTTTACACATAGCCATGTGAAGGGCAGGAGTTGGATCTATCTCTTTATTCTAGCTTTTGTAGATTGCAATGCAATACTAATCGTATGCTTCGTGTTTTCATTGTTATTAAATATTTATCATACGTTCCCTTTTGGAGAAAAAAGTATTATTGTGTCTAGGGTATTCCGGGTTGTCTAGGGTTGTCCTCTCTCCACGACAGTTGCCTGGCAAGAGAAACCTGATGAAGCCCCACAGAGTGAAGCCAAACGTCGGCCAAGACACGGCCTTCCCGGAAGCGACATTGTAAATCCTAGTCAGTTTTTGATTTGACTCTGCCATTGGCCGATTGGCCAACATGGCTGCTCATGCACAAGCAGACAGAACGAACGGAAGACTGTGCATTTCGCATTAGAAAGAAGAACCCATTTTCAGAAAGTCTATTTTTACCCCTTATTTTGTTCCAGCTCATTTACCTAACCTAACGTAGCCTAACCTTGACGAAATCTCAAAGCCTTTGTTCACTTGTTACGTAGCCACATTGTCTCCGTTACCAATAGGAAAGCTCAGGAAAAAAGTGAGCTACAATCTGCAATATCGCTTCCCGGAAGAGCTAGACACAATGAACACTAGCCGCAGAAGCTTACGCAAGAAAAACAAGTTATTTGTATCCCATTTTGGTAACCCAGAAACCGAAACAGGTGGTCGTAAGTTAATTAATTCACACAAATCACTGCCCCTGTCAATATTTTCACATCTCTTTTGTTTCATCTAGAGATTTGAATTTATTGCTTTCTTCTATCCCCGGCTGCAAATAGGAACCAGCATGATAATCGTCCCCTAAACTACAGTTCCCCTTTGAGTAAAGCAAAGAAGGAGCAAACTTGATCGATGCTCCTACCAATCGTCTACTCTGCATTGATCGACCTCCTGCGTGGAAAGGAAGAGAAGACAAATCCTTCAGTGCTGTGGCAATATGTAACATTTTTTGTTTGAAATAACAATAGGTATGTTTAACATATTTACATGACAAATGAACCTAATGTAGGTATTCCCTGAGAGTTCTGGGAATAACTATGTTTAACATAACTACATGACAAATGAACTTATGAAGGTATATCTTGAGATCTCTGGGAATAGGTGTGTTTAAAATAATTACATAACAAAATTCAGAGTATAGAAAATGCAGGGTATACCTATGTGCAGTTTATTTCTTGTAATTATCTTAAACATATCCATTCCCAAAAAAATTAGGGTATACCTACATACGCTTCATTTGTGATGTAAATATCTGGAACATAACTACACGACAAATGAACTGTATATAGGTTTACCCCAAATTTTCTGGGAATATATAGGTTTCAGATATTTATATCACAAAATATGAACAACAGGTAGATAAGATACACCTTGAATTTTCTGGGAATAGATATATTTCAGATATTTATATGACAAATCACTGTATATAGGTATACTCTGGATTTTCTGGGAATAGGTGTGCATAAAATATTTACGTGACAAATGATCTGTATGTAGGTATGTCCTGAATTTTTTAATCTATGGATTCCTGTTCGTTATGGACGATTTTTACATAACTGTTAAATTGTAAGAAAGGGGGGGGGGGTTAGCCACGAGAGAGAGAGAGGGAGAGAGAGAGAGAGAGAGGGGGGGACAAACCATTTACAGGATATTTCTTAATATTGGTTTAAATTCTCCAATATTCATAACTCAAATGTGAAGTCGTCATTTGTTAACCTCGCAATGCGAAGAAAAACCGCATTTCGAAGCCAACATATAGCGATCAGCTTGACTTTCGCCTTGCAAGGAAATATCATCATCATCATCATCATCGTCATCGTCATATTCATCAACTCTTCATAGTTAAGGAGAATTCTCCCGTTCCGGCCTCATATTTCTTCCCATCTTTTAACTGATCTTCCTATTGTTCTGTAGCCTAGAATGACCGAAATGGAATGCGAGAGCTATCCATTCTTTGTAAATGACTTTTCCATTTTTCTCTATTTATTTGTATCTTTTCTTTTAAGGAAAATGTGTTTAATTCTTTCTTTATGTCTTCATTTCTAATATGATCTTGTCTGATTCACCCTTTTGCTGCCGCTTCTATTTGGCTCCAATCTTTCTTTTTAAGTATCCATATAGTGAAACTGGAACAGTCATTGTCTTATAGAATTTTAGGTTTGTAGCATTTCGGGTTTTTCGTTTCAAGGTATGAGCTATTACTCTACAGATATATTGGACCTTACTCACTTTATTATTTATTTTGTCACTGTTTGTTTTAAACGTTACATTACAGCCCAAGTAACTGAATTTTCCTACTTGTTCTAACACTTTATTGTTTAATACCTTCTTAGAGCTTTTTATGTTTTCCTATAAATGCCATAACCTTTGATTTTTCTACTGATATACTTAAACCATAATCCTGGATCAATTTTTGTAACTTGTACATATTTATTTGCTGCTCATCCTCTCTGTCCTGTCATTTACAACGAGTAGTATATTTAAGACATTATTTGTTTTCCTAATGGTATTTCATGTTTTAATTTTCTGAGAATAGCGTCCATATAGGGATAAACTACTTCCTTGTGTAAACGTTAGTAATTATCATATCTTGTGATAATCTTCCATTTTCTAAAACTATTTTTATTTTTGATTCTTGATATATATTCCTAGGTACTCTATCAGTTGTTTTGGATATCCTTTTTTGTCTATATATACACCACAGTCTAGCTCTGCTTACCTTATCGGAAGCTTTTTGTAAATCTACAAAGGCTATATGTGTTTCTAAATTATATTCTCTTCTCTTTTCAATAATTTGAATGATAGAAAATATATTATCTATGCAGGATCGTCCTTTTCTAAATCCCATTTTGTTTTCTAATAATAACGGTTCTGTAATTATACTTAGACGTTTGCTTATGATTTTTGTATACAACTTATAGCCTGCGTTCAGGAGAATTATACCTTTGTAATTATTGCATATATTTCTTTTGCCCTTTTTAAATATATTAATAATGTGTGCATCGTACCAAATTTTAGGAATTCTATTCGCTTTCCAAAATTTGTTGATACAATTAAGTAGTCTTACATTTAATTTATCTCGTCCGTACTTAATCAATTCTGCATTTATTCCATCTGGCCCTGGAGCCTTTTTATTTTTCATGTTTTGTAAAGATAACTGTAATTCTTCTTCAGCGATTAAATCTATTGATGTTTTAACTATTACTTAATCCTCTATTGATTTTCCATTTTCTTCTAATTTATACCATAATTCCTTATAATTGTATTTCAACCATTCTTCTTCAGATGTTATTTATTCTCACTTTGTCTTTCTCTTGTTTTGTTAACGTCTTAATCACTTTATAGGCAAATTGTTGTCTACCATTACGTCGTTTTCTAAATGACTAATAAAATTCTCCCATGAATTCCAATGTCCTCTTCTTGTGACTGCTTTGCGATGTTTGTATCTTCTTTATAATGTTGTTTTCACTGTTCTGTTTTATTTTTTAGAAACCTTTTATACGCTGCTTTTTTATTGTCAATAGCTTCTTTAATTTCTTCATTCCATATTCTTAGACCAATTATTTCTTCTATATTTATTTCTGCTTCCGATTGCTTCTTCTGCTACTCCTTTGATTGTTTAATTATATTGGACCATTCTTTATCTATATGTTCTTCTTCTTTTGTATTTGCTAGGCAAATGTTTAATCTTTCTTGATAAAGTTTCCTGATACTAGGATCTTGAAGTAGTTTATTTTGAAAACCGTTTAATTTTGTTCCTCGTTTGTCTTTGTTGTTTCCATCTTGTCCATAATTCAATTTGAGATATCACTAAATAGTGGTTGGAGGATATATCACATCCCCTGTAGAATCTGTGATATTAATTCCTTATTTACCATGATATAATCAATTAATGATCATTGACCATGTGCATACCATGTATATTTATGAACATCCTGTGTTCTAAAAATCTGATGTGTTCCATTCGCAGAACTTTCTCTATATCTCTATTAATAAGCTTATTGTTTTATTTATTTCATGCTAATTGAGAAAAATTAGCAGAAATAGTCTTATTTCTTGCTTCCTTGTAAGTAGAAGCGAAATAAGGGCGTACCATAGGTTAAAGTGATAGTCAAAAGCTGGTTGCTATGTGACTGAAATTCCTTTGTTTCTATGGAAAGCAGTTGATAAATTCCTGTATGAGAAAAGTATGTTGTTCAAAGCTGAAACCAAAAACAAGGAATATCTCCAAAACGAGCAACTCCAAGAAAAAATGTATATGACATAAATTCTGTGTTTTAACGTGCTGTATATATATATATATATATATATATATATATATATATATTGTGTTTTAAGTTTTCGTCCATCTCTTACGTTTTAGCAGTTATTGCAAAATTCCGTAAAAATCATCCAGAATAAATTAGTCTTCAGAGGCTATACCCAGAAAATTCAAGATATACATTTTATTTGTCACGTAAATATCTTTAATATATGATATTTTAATCAAAATCGTTAGAGCAATTTTTAAGAAAATCAAAATTTTCGAAAAAAGTTCCATGTAAAGCGTTGTTTGGGGTGGGGGGATTCTTTTTTTTAAAATCCTCTTGTCGCATCCATGGTCAATACCAAGTTTGCTATTTAACTGTATTTTCGTTTTTGAGCTATGCTGCCCACAGACACACACAGACATTTCTCTAAAATGTTTTTTTTTTATTCAGAAGGTCTCAAAACATTTATTTCCGGTGAAATCTCGGAATCGAATTTTTGGGTAACATTACAATACCACCTCTAAATACTATGTACATAGTGCGTATAGAGAAAGTAAAAATGTATTTGTTCATTAAAAGTTGCAAACTGTCGTATTTGTTTGCCATTTTCATTAATGTGGTCTTCTCCAAAGTCTCCTACAACTTTAGGTATAGGTTGTTTCCCAACTCTTGCATTTAAATCTCCAGCAATGATAATATATTGAGCTTTGTTTTTATTTAGTTCTTCTTGTAATTGTTCATAGAATTCTAAAACCTCTTCCTTTTTTCCCTCTTCAGGACTATAGACTCCCTCAACATTTAGATATCCTCTGGGGATCTTACACGTTTCTTGTATTATTCGTTCATTAATAAAAGTATAGTGTTCAACTATCTTTGTACCTTTTCATCAATTAATATTGCTACTCCTTTTGCTGCTCTTTGTTTTAATGAAACCCCACTATATACTAAAGTGTATTTCCCTATCTTTTCTGTACCTTTTAATTTCCTTTTAGATTCAGTAATTACCGTTATATTTACATTCATTGTTTGTATTTGTTTTACCTATTCTTCTTTTTTGTGGACATTCCTATCACATTCCACGTTCCTATTTTTAATGGTTATGCAATTCCAAATCGTACATCCCTTTTCTTTTGCTGTTGGAAGCCGATGTTGTCAATCCGGCTATTATTTTGATGTAAGAATTTTACTCTGGCCACGGTACGAACGCTGCACAGAGTTAGTTCTGCTCCAGAACTCAAACATGCTTTTCGGGCATTTACTCTAGATGTGTTTGTTGTCTTTACCTCGACTTTCTATCCGCTGTGCCAGTTTTGGTCCAACCCGAGTATTTTATTTTCTCGATACCACCTATACCTAGGAGGCATTCTCCAATCCGCACTGGAGAAATAAATAGTAAGAAAAATTTGTGCTAAAGTGTATGCCGGTTAGAATGTCGCAGATAGAAGAGTAAGTATTGTTAGGATAATTAGTTGCAGAATAGTTAGATAAAGCCATGTGAAAGGAACACATAGTTTTTAAAAAGCACGCTGCTATGTGAAGACTTTGATATTCCATTCTGTTTATATGACCATGAGAAAAAGTGTATCACATATCACATAGCGTTCTCTACCCTCTGTCGTATATTAGCGGGTATACAAACTATTCTTACAAAAGCTTATTTTTGTATGTACTCAATTTTAATATTCTTGTAGATATACCTTTGCACAAATACCTACATAACAAAGTGAGAGTCAGGTGTTTAAGATTGGACACTATATAACGGTCTTGAAAGTGCATACTCTCTCTGGGCAATCCCAAGAAACCTGTATCGGCAGTACATACATCGACACCACTTTAAAACCTGGTGTGTTCCATTCGGATGACTTTCTATTCTGTCTACTTCATGCTAATTGAGATAACCATCAGCAGAAACTGTCTATTACTTAGTTCCTTATAAGTAGAAGGGAAATGAGGGAATACACTAAACTAAACCGATTGTCAAATGTTTTAAAAGCTGTTATGGGATTTCAACTGTTTCTTTGCGTGGCCAGGAGTTAACAAGTTCCTATGTGGGAAAACTGTTTAGAATTTTAAACTGAGACCAATAACAAGAAGTACCAAGAATACAGTCAAATTCACGAAAATAATGTACAAATCATAAACTGTGTGTCTTAAAGAGATGTATATTTTAGTATAGTAAATTTTTTCTAACTTACGATTTACCAGTGATGCAAAATTTAGAAAAATTCAAACATAATTAAAGGTTCTCAGAGAGGCTATTCTCAGAAAATTTAAGATGTACATTTTATTTGTCACGTAGATCTTCTAAGTATAAGAGACTTTAATCAAAATCGTTAGTCATTTTTAAGTAAACCAAAATTTTCTAATTTTTTTCCTTGTAATGGATAGTTGGGAGTGGGAGGATTTTCTTGAAATATCAAGTTTGGTATTTAACGGTCTTTTAGTTTTTGAGCTATGCTTCCCATAGACACACACACTCGCACACAGACACACACAGGGAAATGATTCTAAAAATGCTGAATTTTTGGGTTCAGGGGGTCCCAAAACATTTATTTCTGGAGAAATTTAGGTATTGAAAGTTTTGATGTAGTACAATACCTTCTCTATACTATATGCACACACGGACACACACACACATATATATATATATATACACACATATATATAAACACACCTCTACTTATATATTGTATGTATATACATAGTAGAGAAAGACAGATTAATAAAAGCGGTGTTAAAGAAAGACATGTAGCACATAGGGTTTTTACTTTCTCTACTATGTACATAGTGTATAGAGAAGGTATTGCACTCCACTCCAAAATTGGATACCAAGATTTCACTGGGAAAAATCTATTAAAACATAATGACAAACATACCACAACCTAAGAACATGTTTATATTAGATTGGCACTTATTTTATTTCCTTTTATTATTTTAATTAGAACATATTCTTTGCTTGATCTTTTTTTATCAGTTGTGAATTTGATTTTTATTTTTATGCTTGCCGTTTTAAGGTCCACAGTATTCAATAAAAAAGTATTTTCAGAAAAAGGTCCGTGTGTATGTGTATGTGTATATCCGTGTGTCCGTGTGTCTTGAACAGGATAACTCAAAAACGAAAAGTCCATAAATTACAAAATTTAGTATTTAAGTTCACTTACTTCCAGGAATGAGAGACGAAACTTTTGAGAAAAATGTCCACACCTCAACAACGTTTTACATAGAACTTTTTTCAAAAATTTTCTTTTTCTCAAAAATGGCTTTAATGATTTTGATTAAAATCTCATATATTAAAGATAATTACCTGATAAATAATATGTATATCTTGAAATTTCTAGGAATAGCCTCTGAAGACCACTTTATTCTGGATGAATTTTCCGGAAGTTTGCATAACTGGTAAACCGTAAGAGATAGACAAACACTTGCCACACATTAAATATAGAGCTCGCTAAAACACACAATTTATATTATATACATTTTTTCGTAGAGTTTTCTTTTTTTGAAATATTCGTTTTTAATAGTTTCGGGTTTAAAAAAAAAAACATACTTTTCTCATCCAGAAATTTGTAAACTCCTGTCCATACAAAGGAACTTCAGTCACATAGCAGCCATGTTTTGACTATTACTTTAAGCTATGGTACTCCCTTAGTTCGCTTCTACTTACAAGGAAGCAAATAATAAGATTATTTCTGCAGTAATTTGAACAATAATTTGTTGCAGAGATGTAGAGAAAGTCATGTGGATGGAACAGATAACATTTTTTAATATTAGAATTATTTTTACCGTTGTTGCTAGACTGATTTGTGGCATACTGAGCTGTAAGATGTTATTATCCTAACTAAGGCGGCATATGCAGCCGCTCCCAACTAGAGATTTAGCTGTTGTTAGGGAGAAACATTTGGGCGTGTGCACGTATGGGTAAAATGACACTTGCAGCGTGATAAATAAACTCCTCAAAAAGGGGACAGACTTTCAAATTACCTGGTTCTGAACTAAAGCTTGTTAGGTCGTTAAATGTAAATGTGTTTAGTGCAATCTATCCGCTTTATCAGCATTGTCCCCCCTCCCCCTTGTCATCCCTGACCGTGGTTTGTGACGCGTCCTCTCGGATAAACGGGATTAGGGGCTATTTCAAAATGCATGACGTAACGTCACTCGCGATGCGCGCGCAGCTTGTGTGTGTGTGAAGCTACACATTTGCACCTAATAGTGCTGATGAATTCGCATCTTTCTCCCACGTGCTTCAAATGGGGGAGAGCGAATGTACAGTCCCGTCAAAATTATTATAACAATGCTTTTGTTTCGACCCCTACATGTTTTTTTTCATCTAAGAATGCACATTTTGTGCCCTTTTTTTAATGCATTCGGTAATTCAAGCATTTAAAGGACGACGAGAATGTATTCAATTCTAACAGTCCATTTAATAATTGATTTTCAGGGAGGTAAAGCAAATTCTAAAGACGGAGAGATCCATAGTGATCCCTGATCACTGCCTTACCCGGAGGTCGTTCCGTCACACTGTTGCCACTTCGTCCTGTTCCCGACTGCAGCACCAAGCCCCTCAGTCGCTGTGCAGGGGCTCTTCTCTTAAATCATCATCATCGTCAACTACATCTTCATCGTTTTTCATAAAGTCACTGTCTCAGTCGCTGTGCAGGGGCTCCTCTACTAAATCATCTTCATCCTCAACCTCATCTTCATCGTTTTTCATAGTCACTGTCTCAGTCGCTGCACAGGGGCTCCTCTACTAAACCATTTTCATCGTCAACTTCATCGTCATCGTTGTTCATAAAGTCACTGTTTCAGTGGCTGGGCAGGGCCCCTCTCCTAAATCATCTACATCGTCAACTTCATCTTCATCATTGTTCATAAAGTCACTGTCTAAGTCGCTGTGCAGATGCCCCTCTACTAAATAATCTAAATCGTCAACTGCATCTTCATCGTTGTTCATAAAGTCACTATTTCAGTGGCTGGGCAAGGGCTCTTCTACTAAATCATGTACATCGTGAACTTCATCTTCATCATTGTTCATAATGTCACTGTTTCAGTCGCTGGCAGGGGCTCCTCTACAAAATCAACCACATCGTCAACTTCCTCTTCATCGTTTTTCATAAATTCACTGTGTCAGTCGCTGTGCAGGAGCTCCTCTCTTAAATCATCTACACCGTCAACTTCATCTTCGTCGTTGTTCTTAAAGTCACTGTCTCAGTCGCTGGGCAGGAGCTTCTCTACTAACTCATCTACATCGTCAACTTCATCTTCGTCGTTGTTCATAAAATCACTGTTTCAATGGCTGGGCAGGGGGACCTCTACTAAATCATCTACACCGACAACTCCAATTTCATCGTTGTTAATAAAGTCACTGTCTCAGTCGCTGTGCAAGAGCTCCTCTCCTAAAGCATCTACACCGTCAACTTCATCTTCATCGTTGTTAATAAAGTCACTGTCTCAGTCGCTGTGCAGGAGCTCCTCTCCTAAAGCATCTACACCATCAACTTCATCTTCATCGTTTCCCATAAAGTCACTGTCTCAGTCGCTGTGCAGGAGCTCCTCTCCTAGAGCATCTACACCGTCAACTTCATCTTCATAGTTGTTCATAAGGTCACTGTTTCTGTCGCTGTGCAGGGGCTCCTCTACTAAACAATCTTCATCGTTGTGCATAAAGTCACTATTTCAGTGGCTGGGTAGGGGCTCCTCTCCTAAATCATCTACATCGTCAACTTCATCCTCATCGTTGTTCATAAAATCACTGTTTCAGTCGCCTTGCAAAAGCTCCTCTACTAAATCATCTACATCGTCAACTTCATCTTCATCGTTGTTCATAAAGTCACTGTTTCAGTCGCTGTGCAGGGGCTCTTCTACTAAACTATCTTATCGTTGTTTATAAAGTCACTGTTTCAGTGGCTGTGCAGGGCTCTTCTACTAAACCATCTTCAGCGTTGTTCATAAAGTCACTGTTTCAGTCGCTGTGCAGGGGCTCCTCTACTAAACCATCTTCATCGTTGTTCATAAAGTCACTGTTTCAGTCGCTGGGCAGGGGCTCTTCTACTAAACCATCTTATCGTTGTTTATAAAGTCACTGTTTCAGTGGCTGGGCAGGGGCTCTTCTACTAAACCATCTTCATCGTTGTTCATAAAGTCAGTGTCATTCCATTGCTTATTTTTACAGTTACGTTACTATTACTCGGCGCCAACTGAAGCTGTTTTCAGAATTGCTTGTTACATCTTGCAACAAGGATGACAGCATTGCTTACGTAGTATAATCTATGGCAGAGAGGCCGTCACCTATCATCTGCGCTGGCTGTCAGGGATCAGTATGGATCTCCCGGGTTTTATATACGTATGATGCTAACACATCTGATAGCAAGGGTTTGCTTACCTATACAGTTAACCTTCTCCGTATTTAGTATAGACACCTCCTAGGACTTAACCACTGAAATCTATGGGGAGCCAACGGCACAAAACCACAGAATGGAAAACTTGGAACAAGTGGTCAGTCCGTAGGCAGGTATGAGCATGAGGAAGTGGATAATATGAAATAAACTCGAAATGAATGACAGCAAAGGGGATGATGTAGTAATTGGTGGAATGAGTGGCAGGGGAAACCGGAGAAAACCCGCCCAGGCACCGCTTCGCCATCAACAAATCCCGCTTATGGACGTCTGAGATCTAAGTCGGACTGCCTAGGGGGAGGCGAGCGGTCTAACCACTCGGCCACGACGCCGTCCTTATGAGATTTCATAAACAAATAGGACTTAACTTGTAGTAAAAATGGAAGTAATAAAACACAAATTAGATTATTTATGTGCAAAATAATGGCAATATCTAGGTAGAAAAATAACGTCGATGGAAGAAATAAAAATACGTTATTAATAGAGTATATGGAGTAAATCTTGCCCTATGTAAGAAAAATAGCTTTTCTACCTATTCATGTCAAATAATATTGCTTAGAAATTAGGAAGAACTTTTGAAAACGTACCTATATATCGAGGATAACATTACTTAGGTGTGAACTTGATCAATATTAAAATCAGAAAGAAAAATAGAAGAATTTGAAACATTGTGCTACAGAAAAATGCTGAAAATTATTTGGAATGCAAAAAATTACAGAGTTATGAGTACAGTTTGAGAGAGCAAAAGCAAAAGAGTAATTAGGAACCGAATAAAAAAATCTGCTATTTATTAGGACACCAAAGTATTTTGAAAACTATAATCGAAGGTGCAATTGAAGGCAACAATACAAAGGAAGGGAAAGTCTACAATATATGAATAAATGAAGAAACTGATGAACTTTAAAACAAACGAATTAAAAAGGAAGGCAGAGAAAAGATAAGAAGGAGAATCGCTGCAACCTAATTAAAGGACTGATAACTAAAGAAGAGGATTTTATAATATAATATTAAAGAAAATACTAAACAAAACAAAATATTTTCTCTAGGCTTTGATAAAACTAGAAAAATATACCTTATTACTCATAAAATGTGTATCAAAATAACAACACAAATGTAGTTTTTGAAAAACATCAAAAATAATTTTTAATGTACTGTTTTTAAATAACTTATACTTTTATCTACTTCAACTTAACGGTGATATAACTTGGCTTTTATTGCATATTAAACATAACTCGATGGCAGACAGCTCAAGGGGAACCTTGGCCTACCGCCCGGCCGCTGCGTCCCCCATCTCGGTCCATTACAGTCGTCATGGCTGCAGAATTGGAGGGTGAGACGTGGTTAGCGCTTCGAGCCCCCGACCGGTTAATGCGGTCCTCATGACCTGGAGGAGCTACTTCTCCATCAAGTAGCTCCCCAGGGACCTTACGAGGCTGAGTGCACCCCGGGCCAGGTCTGCTAGCGGGGGAAAAATCCCCACGCCGGTACTGGGGATCGAACCCAGGTCTCCCGCTTGGTAAGAGCTGCGCTACCACCGCGCTAAGGAGTAATTGCATATTTCCTTGTAAAAATACACCAACCAATTAAATTACATTACAACTGTTTTATTTTTTATTTAGATACAAAATAAATAGGCTGAAACCATAGTCAATCTCTTAAAAACTTGTCGCAATATGATGGTTTTGAAATGTTGTTCTCTTTTGAAATGCTTCCCATTTAAAAAGGTTTAAGTATTGGAAAACTGAAACCAATAACAAATATCTCCGATATCGTCAATTCCACAAAATTTGCATATGACATGAATGGTGTGTTTTAACAAGATCTATATTTTTGTCTGTCTCTTACAACATTTATGTAAAAGATATACAGAAAGAAGATGGCTTCACAGGCTATGCCCAGGAACTTCAAGGTAAACATTTTATTTATTATAAAAGCATCATTAAAATATGGCATCAAATAAATTCCAACCCTATGGCAGCCAGCTTTTAAAAAAAGTGAATGTCGCTTTAGCTTACTGTATCCCCTTACAAAAAACAAGTAATAGAACCATTTCTGTTAATGTTTGTCTCGATTAGCATGAAGTTAATAGAAGAATAAGCTGTGTAACTACAATTTATTACAGAGATGTAAAGACAATCATGTGAATGGAACATAGCTTTTTAGACTAGTAGAGACTGGTGTTGGTTAACTATTATGTTAGACCAGGACTGCCAACTTTTAAATACACGTATATCTTGCCAACCATTCAGATATATAGTTTCAGCGTGAAAATTGTCCTATAAATCACAATATAGAATGGTTAGTTGGATAAAATTGTAATCTTCGTGGGCTTGCAAGCGTAAGGGTATAAAAACAAAATTGAAATTGTTATCACTAAAGAATTACAGCTTCTAACTTATTAGAAATTGAAGGTAAAATTGCGCAAGAAATAAGAAATGTCATTCTTGTTCATTTAAACAATTTAATACAACTATAACGACGTAACAATAATTATGGCAATTTAATAGTGATCACAATTGGGACACTATTTGTCAATCTACTCAACTCAAAGACCCTCATCCTCACTCTGAACATCTGAGGCCGTTTACAAGTTTATGGTTTCACTTTCGTTGATTGGGCCAATACTTGTTAAATACTTGCGCAATCTGATAAACAGTATAGCCAACGCTATCCTGAAGTCATAAGGAATATATTAAGATGTTGCTCGAAGGAAATCGTACAACCCCCATACTCACTTACTCAATTACTTATGGTAAACTAACACCATGTTAAAGTGGTGGCTCATTAGGATTTGTTATATATATATATATATATATATATATATATATATCTATATATAAATAAATCGCTGAAATGTTTATACGCACATTTATGTACATAGTGCATAAGGAAGGTATTGCATAAAACCCAAATTAGCAACACCGAGATTTCATGGGAAATACACGTCTTAGATTCCCTAAAACTCAAAAACGAAAAGTCGGTAAAATAACAAACTTGGATATGACACAAAGATTTTCAGGAAAAAAAACCCTCCCCACAAACTACCCTTTACATGGAAAAATTTTCGAAAATGTTGACTTTCTCAAAAATGGCTCTAACGATTTCGTTTAGAATCCGTATATAAAAGCTATTTATATCCCAAATAGAATGTACAATTTGAATTTTCTGGGAATAGTCTCTGAAGATTTATTTATTCTGGATGAATTTTGCCGAATTTTGCTTCGCTGCAAAACCGTAAGGGATACACAAAAACTTACTGCACAAAAATGTAGATCTCGTCAAAACGCACGATTAATATCCTCTACGTCTTTGTTGTGGAAGTAACCATTTCCGAGATATTCCTTGTTATTGGTTTCAATTGTAAAGTACTTATACTTTTCTCAGGCAGGAAGTGTCCGTTTTTCTTTTGTTCTACCTCCTGACCAACAAAGAAACGATTTGCCCTGACAATAGCATAACGATTGCTTTTAAAACATTTGACTATCACTTTAGCCTAATCATCCCTTTAGTTCCCTCCTACTTATAAGGAACTAAGTAATAAGAACATTCTGGTAATGTTTATCTCGATTAGCATGGTGTAGAAAGAAGTTTGTTTGTAGAGTGTCATGGAGTGTAACACATCAGATTTTCCTAACAGTATCTCCCAATAAAGTTATTAGAATTTGACCAGCAATAAGATTAGCTGCAAATCGCGATGTTGCAGATCGAATGATTCCTCCACTACGTACAGAGCCTTAGGGCTTGTTAATGTTGGTAACGCAGGAGAGCAGCAGCAATTCTCCTGTGTTGCCTTGAGTGAGATGCATGTGATATGCGGGTGATTGTGTAGCTCATGGAGAACAAAAGTGGTAATGTGTTCGGGTTCGTATTCCGGGCGCAGGTTATGGTTATTGGGAATCGTGTGGAATTCTGGGTGCCCTCGCTCACGATTTTTAGTAGCATGGAAACTCTCTTTGAGGGTGTGGTGAGACACAAGTGCTTTATTAATTAAGTTTGGCCTTTTTCCGCCTTCGAACTTACTCCTATTCTTCTTAATTTTCTACTATGAAGTTACATTTTACCCGCACGCGACTATTCTCATTTATTTGTTTGATGCAGTGATATGTCTCGTACTATGGTCGGTCTTAAAATCACTTACTTCCGTCACAACTAAGAGTTACACCACGCGCTCAAATATCACATCTTGGTTCTGCCAAGGCTCTGCCCCAAGTGCCACACAGTTAAAAGGTATCCTGTTCGGCTCCACCACGAATTCTAAATATCACATCTTACTTCAGCCGCTTCGCTTCCCCAAATGCCTTAACCAGTGTCGCCTTGACCAGCTGAGAGCATTGCTTGCTGTCCCGTTATGTCCCCTCGGGCAAGATCCATTCATCCCTTCGGTTCAATGCACGACCGTAACGGGATCTTGTGCCACTAGATCGTGACTTACACGTGCTTAAAGTCTTTCTACCCTTCCCATTTTCACTGTACATATATATTTTCTCTTCTTGATATAATTTATATTCTTGGCTATGATTTATATTTCCCTTCTGAATAATTCTCTGAAAAAAATGTAGTGTCTCAATGTGTATGTAATAATGTTTACTTTCTTTATGCGTAGTATGCACATAGTGTATATATAGAGAAGGTATTGTTTTCACACAAAATGCTACACCGAGATTTCACCGCAAATGCATGTTTTGAGGACCCCGAATAAAAAAACATTTTTAGGAAAGTGTGTGTGTCTTTGAACCGCATTAATAAAATAAAAATCCTTAATAACAAAATTGGTATCTATGTTTAGTATTTTCCAAATGGCGGCGCCGTGGTTGAGTGGCTAAACCGCTCGTCTCTCATCTAGGCAGCCCAGTTTCGATCCGAAGCGCCAGCATGTGGGATTCGAGGTGGACGGAGCAGCGTCTGGGCGGGTTTATTCCGGCTCCTCCGGTTTCCACCAATTGCTTCATCATCAGCTTTCCAATCATCAATTTCATTTACATTTCATATCACCATCCACTTTCTCATGTTCATGCCTGGCTACGGGCCGGCCGACCTCTCGTAACAGGTTCTCCATTCTGTAGTTTCGTGCCGTTGACTCCCCGACAGGTTTATGACCCTTATGCATTGGATTGTAAGTCCTGGGGGGGTGTCAATCCTACGAATACGGGGAGGTAAGCCAATTACGAAACGAATTTCTCAAGGATTTTTGAGAAAATTCACCACCTCAAACTACCCTTTGCATGGAAATTTTTCAAAAATGTTCATTTCTCAAAAATGGCTCTAAGGATTTTGATTAAAATACCGTATATTAATGATATTTACATGATAAATAAACTATATACCTTCAATTTCCTCTGAAGACCTCTTCATTCAAATAAATTTTGTGTCATTGGTAAACCATAAGAAGTAGAGAAAAACTTACTGCACAAAAAATGTAGTACCCGCCAAAACACACAGTTTATGTCCTTTACATTTTTGTTGTGTAGCTAACCGTTTCTGAGGGGTGCTTTGTTAATAGTTTCAGTTTTAAAATATACTTTTCTCAGACAGGAAGTCGTCAGTATTTCCTTGCCATTGGAAAAATGAATTTAAATGACATCGCATATTGACAGCATTTAAAACATTTCACTATGGCTGTAGCATTCTATTAGTTCCCTTTTGCTTATAAGGAAAAAGTAATACCAATTCCATTGTGTTAATGCTTATCTAGATGAGCATGGAGTATCAATAAGAATACGTTTTTGTAAAAAGTATGTAGAATTGGTAGAGAAAATCATGTGAATAGAACACATAATTTTTAAAATATAATTGTAGTAGTTAATTATGATATATGTTTATTCTACACATTTTTACTTTCTCTAAATTGACATGGTATATTGGTAGAGAAGGTATTAAATTCCACCCAAAAATTACATAGCAAGATTTCATTGGAAATACACGTGATCCAAAAAATTTAGTTTTAGAAATGTGTGTGCGTGTATGTGTCCGCATGTCAGTGTGTCTGTGCGGACGACTCCTAAGGTGTTTGAATATTTGATAGAAATTGGTATATAAATGTATTTTGGTTATCTGTTATATTAATAGCAGGATTTTTAGTAATTTCTAATAAAACATATAATAAATTTAAATCAGAACCAAGAAAAAAACTATACATATTAATATACTGATTATTAAAAATCTGATGCGTTTCATTCACATAGTTTTCTCCAGCTGTCCATATACAAATTATTCTTACTGGCTTCCTTGTATGTAGAAGAGAAATAAGAGTATACTTAGCCTAAAGTATTAGTCAAATCTTTTAAAAGCTGGTCGCTGTGTGAAACAATCGAGGTTCGGTTCGCTTTCCATGGTTCCGTTTGACGAAAGTTATTTAGTTTAAATTTGAAACCACTAACAAGTATACAAGAAAAACGTATAAGATTATAAATTATGTATTTTAACAAGATCTACATGTTTTATTTAGTAAGTTTTTGTCTGTCTCTTACGGTTTAATCGTTATGAGAATTTCTGCAAAACTCTTTCAGAATAAAGCGGTATTTACAGGCTACTCCCAGAAAATTTAAAATATATATTTTACTTGTGATGTATATATCTTTGATATACCGTATTTTAATCAGTCGTTTTTGAGTAAAATAGAACTTTCAAACAGTTTTCCAAATTAAGGGTAGTTTGTGGTGGGGGAATTTACTTGAATATCTTTATTTCACATCCTTGGAAGATACTAAATATAAATACCAAGTTTAGTATTTAGTTTTTGAGCTATGGTATCCACAGATACACACGTGGACCTTTTTCTAATTTTTGGACTCAGGGACCGAAAAATATATATTTCCATGATATCTCATCATTGAATATTTACGTGGAATACAAGTCTTCTCTAGCTTCTATATACATTGTATGTTCTTAATCTTAAATGGGCTTAGTCTATTAAAAACTGTTAAGTCGAAAATACCGGCTTGGTATTTAAATGAAGTCCGTTGCAAGTAAGCGAAACGAAGATTTTGAGAAAATCTTTCTATCTGGAACTATTTATTACATAGAACAAATTTAAAAAAATGTTAGTGTTTTTCATAAATAACTCTTAACAAGTTTGATTAGAATACCGTGACAAATAAGATGTATATTTTGAATTTTCTGAGAATAGTCTCTGAAGATCTGTTTATTCTGGATAAATTTTGCTGAATTTTGTATAATTAGTAAACCGTAAGAGATAGACAAAAGCTTACTACGTATAAAAAGGCATATCTTGTAAAAAAAAAAACACACAATTTATGTAATATATATATATATTTTTTTTTTTTTCAGTTGAGCAACTCTGACATATTCGTTGTCGTTGGTTTTAGTTTTGAAATACTTAAACTTTTCTTATACGGTTATTATAAGCTCCTGGCAATAGAAATAAAACCATTTCAACCACATGGCAACCAAATTTTGAAAGTTTTAACTTTCACTTTAGCTTACTCCCTTGAACTTTCAAAGTAGCAAAAACCATCTCTGATAACGTTTATCTCGATGGTATGAAGTAGATAGACATTTTAGGAATAATTTGATACAGAGGTATAGAGAAACTTATGTGAATGGATCACATCAAACATTTACAGCAGATGCGTACAAGTTATGTATATTGCGATTCCTAAGACCCCTATAACGGGAGTTTATCCCAAGTTTATTGTTGCTATAGAGTTTAACTTCTCGGCGACTGTACATGTTCAGAAGCTCCACATTTATGCCTAAACTGGGATGACATAAAAAGCTCATTTGATGTATTTAGTTTCAATCTATTCTTAATTTTAGTGTTAATAAACCCACTTTAGAAAATACACATTCACGTTGCTATAGGACAACGAAATCATTCTTATGCATTTTTCGTTAGTTATTTCAAATCATTAATTTTATTAAGGTGGCACATGGGTTGAATTGCATTCTAAAAGTGATCACAGAGACGTTGTTTATTTGGCAGAGAGAGAGAGAGAGAGAGAGAGAGAGAGAGAGCCAGTTATTCAAGAGTATTCTTCACCGCTCAAGTTTTAGACAGCACCCTGGCAATGCGAGAAAAGAAGCAAGAAGATTATTGAGAGATATGTGCTGGATGCTTAGAGCAAACTGTTCCAACCCTACTTGACTGAGTCAGATTATTCGCGCGTACTCAACAACATTATTTGGAGGTTTGTAAGTGGAAAAGCGTGATAGCCAGTGCGAAACCGGGTGAAGGTCATGACTCAGCTTACGGTATCTGCCATTTCATTCAGCCCAGCTATCTATTTCATTAATTCCCAGCTATCTCTCAATGCTGTATCGCAGGCAAAGTCTTAACTCACTGATTCTTCGGGCTTACGCAATTTAGAACAGTTTGCTTTAGAGGAATGGAGACAGAGCATGAGGGCAAAAATCCAGATAGAAGTCAAGATTTGATAGCGTCATTCAATAACACAACTCTATAAGAAGAAGGAAGGTAAACATGATGACCTTGTAGTTGAGCACCCTTAAACACTAACCATCATCATCATTTTAGGTAAACCTGTTGTGTCATTTTGCTGCTGTAACAAACATAGCTGGGTTAAAAAATCGTATTTTAAGTCTGCTGCAAAGAAACAGATCATCGTATAATTATAGGAATTTAGTTATTATAGCATTATACACCGTCAGATCATTGTGTAATTATTGTAATTTAGTTATTAGAAGATAATATACAGTCAGGTCACCGTATAATTACTGAAATTTAGTTATTAGAGGATAACACACCATAGCTAAAGAAACTCTGTAGTTATGAGTTCACTGTACTATGCCCCTTGTGTGCAAAAACCTTGAAACCTAAATGGAAGTACGACCAAATCTGAAAGTCATGTTTTTCCAGTTCTCCAAACAATAAAGAGTACTTTGTGTATGTTGCAGGGAAACGTTTGAATGAACCCCTTTTATGTCAACTGCATGTATCAGTTGCGAGCTTTTGTGTCTCACGGTCCATGGATGGAGATTTTACGTGTTCAGTTAGAAAAGTGCTCCTATCATATCCAGTTGTGACTAACGATAAACAATATTCTCTTTTTACCAAGTTAAAGGCCTGAGGCATCGGGTCGCGTGATTTGTATTACCAGACTGGCTATCTGGCCAGGTGACTCAGGCGTTTCGTCTGAGCTGGCATTCGGAAGTCGTCGGTATGAATATAGTCCGAAAACATTCCATGTTTTATTTACTCTTTGTGTTTAGAAAATGGCACCTTTCTTATTCCATATTTGTGTTTGCATAATCTTTAACTTCCTTTGTTTCAATTATTGTATTGCTACTATTGCTTTTAGAAAAGATAAAATCTGATGTGTTCCATTCACATGACTTTCTCTACATCTCTGCAATAAATAATTGTTAAAAAGCTTATGCTTCTATTTACTTCATGCTAATCGAGAAAAAATTAGCAGAAATAGTTTTATTACTTGCTTCCTTGTAAGTAGAAGCGAAAAAAAAGGGAGTACCATAGGTTAAAGTGAAAGTCAAAAGCTGGAGTTCATTGGTTTATCCGGACATGAGTTGACAAATTCCTGTATGAGAAAAATATGTTTTTCTAGGCTGAAACCAAAAATAAGGAATATCTAAAAAACGATCAACTCCACGAAAAAATGTTTATAACATAAATTGTGTGCTTTAATGGTCTCTATAATTTTTGTGTGGTAAGTTTTTGTCCATCTCTTACGGTTTACCAGTTATTCAAAATTCCGTAGAATTCATCCAGAATAAAGTAGTCTTCAGAAGCTATTCCCTGAAAATTCAAGGTATACATATTTTTTGTCAGGTATATATCTTTAATATACAATATTTTAATCAGAATCTTTAGAGCTATTTTTTAAAAAATCAAAATTTTCGAAAGATTTTCCATGTGAAGGGTAGTTTGGGTTGGGGGGATTTTCTTGAAAACCTTCGTGTCGCATCCTCGGAAGATACTGAACTTAAATACCAAGTTTGGTACTTAACGGTGTTTTCGTTTTCCAGCTATGCTGCCCACAGGCACACACACACATACACACAGACACACAGATAGACAGACACACACGGGTGTCTTAAAACATGTATTTCTGATGAAATCTTGGTATCGAATTTTTGGGTGCATTAATATACCTTCTCTATACACTATGTACACAGTACGTGTAGAGAAAGTAAAAATACATTGATAGAAACTATTGCTAAATGTTAAAAGGTGTTAACCTGTTTTATGTATAGACTTACAATTAATCCTCTACTAGTCCCTCCATAATATTGGTGCCGAAACAACGACCTTACTCTTAGTACTATTACTTTTGTTTGTTAATAATTGTGTGGCTTACATTTCTTCCTACACTCAGGGAAGGAAAAAAGCAATACTGGAGACGAAACGAGCATTATTACAAAGCAAACGCCATTCGACTTATACAATTTTCAATAACGCGCTTACGGGGAAGGACATATGTGCAATATTATTTAAGCTTTCACCTTTTATTAACTTTTGAAATCAAATAAGACCGATTCTGGTCCAGCAGCGTTACATAACCTAGAATGAAAACGCACCCGAGAACGAAATAACATCACAATATTTGCAAACTTAATTAACTCTTACACAGATTATAGGATATTAGAGGATTACGATAAATTATAAACTCGCTTGCAAGACACGTTGGAACGATCACTTAAGTTCTGTGACAAAATTAAGGATCTCCTCACTGATGTAGAATATGATACTGACGTAACCACTTGCGAGGTGTATAAGCTATACATAAGACCTCGCGAGGGAACCTGAATTACAATTCCACTCCAACAGATTCTAATGATTTAGGATCCAATACCATATTTACAGTTTCTACGACAGCTCCCCTACCGTCGATTTCTGACACGATTAAACTACCACCTATCAAATTAAAACTATTTTCAGGGGGCATCGAAAATAATACGCTTCTGGACACAGTTGGAGTCTTCTGTAGATAACACGTCCCTTTTGACGATTAACGAAAGCAGTTTCTTTTGAGGGTATCACGAAGGGGAGCCTAAGACAACGGTAGACGGCATTGCAATCTTCTTATGAAAAAGTGAAAAAAATACTAGAAATTGGTATGATGACAAGAGTAGGATAATTCATACCCATCTTGTCTATCTTAAAGGATTAAAATCAGGCAGCTTCACGTCTCCGGAGAAACTCAACACGACACTATCGAGTGTAACCTGAAGATTTACTCACTTCGGGCGCTAGGTGAGAACATCAGTGGTGCCAAAAATAGTTCGCAGCTTCCCCAATGATTTCTGTCGACGATGGCTTATTCACACCAAGTGAGAGAGGGCGATATTCTTAAATTTATGAACGGAGAACTGATAAGTCAGAAGATCCGAGGTGATACATCACAAATGATCAATATCCTAACAACAGCAGCAACACTTCATGTCCGTTCCAAAACCACGAGGAAATCTAAAGGAATTCTAGGTCCTTATTGGGTCTTTTGCCATGGGCACAAAATTGCCAAGAAATCACAGGCTTGCAAGAAAGGGCTCAGAAGCTAACGGTCAGTAACCTGTTTCTTATGCTCGAATCTCGGTCACATCGTGCTACAATGTAGCAGAAAGGGCAAAGCTACATGTTTGATATGTATGAAAAGTTATCATCGAGCCGTTTCCATAGAGCAGTTCTCCCTGGATTCCTGTTTGCACGACTTCCACATCGCTCAAGATTGACCTTAGCCGTTCTAGTTTCACGTATCTGCAAAGAGCACAGATCTTAGTGAAAGGTTCATCTGGAATAAATAAACGAACACACTACATACTAGACCGTGGCAGTCAGTAAAAGTTTATAAACAAAACCTTGACAGACCACTTCATTTCAAGTCTTCCGAACCTGTTTCAAACCTTACGACCTCACGATGGATTGGTATATCCAGCCGGAAGTCTGAGACTTCGCAAGTTCACGGGTTCTGTGACCCATCAGAGAGGGCCTACGGAGCAGCACTGTATGTCAGAACAGAATATGAGATTAACGCTTTATTCCTGTTAGCTTGCAGCAAGACTAAGTTGTCTCCCATCAAGAAAGTGACACTTCCACGTATGCATGTTACTGGTATCCTTGATAAGTGTCCGATTTTTTAAATAATTCTGCAATTTTACAGGGTACGACATCATTAAGGCGACACTATGGAGTGATTCCATGGTCACTTTAGGATGGGTTCGCAGCGACGCCAATTGCTGGAAAACGTTCGTCTGCAACCGTGTTACGGGAATTCAGTCCACTATTTTATCGGCATAGTGTAAACACATAGACCTGGACATGAACACCCAGCATATTTTTTATCTCGGAAAATTACTGCCACAGTATTACTTTAGTCTACGGGTTGTCAAGTGGTCCATTACGGCTCAATCAAGAGTAATCTAGATTCGTGGCTTCGAAATAAGGTCTCCGAAGTCACACTTCCTGAAAAGCGGAAAGCGTGTCAGCAAGTACTGGTGATAAACACTCTTAATTCCCCTGTTAACACTGGAAGGTACAGTTTTTACAGTAAATTATTGCATGTAGCAGCATGGACTTTGTGATGCATACGAAACACACGTGCGCTGAGTAGAGTTGCTGGAGAACTCACTCTGCACGGATTCACTGGATTAAGGTTGTGCATAGATAATCTTTTCTGACTGAACTTCACACACTGCAGCTCAATCAAACACTCCCCAATAAATCTAAAATTGTACGTTACAGCCCTCTCATAAAGAAGGGCGTTGGTGGACGCTTGTAGTTTGCCAAATAGCCTATCTCCGACACGTCATTCCACACTACTCGAACGGCAGCATCACTTTGTTCACTTGATGATGTAAAACACACATATCATACTTGACCATGTGGTTGTTCAGATTGTTCTGTACGAGCTTAGATGCGAATTTTGGATACTTAGTGCCCGTCAAACCATATAAAGAACACTAAGGAAGTGCCTTCCTTGCAAACTGGAAAAGAACCCAAAAGAAGTTACAGTTCCTCTTCCTAGTGATAGACACCACTAAAACCTTTCAAAGAAACGGGAATTGATTTCTCCAAACCTGTATAATTTAAGGTGGGAAGCGCAGTTATATTACTCTATTCACCTGGGCAACTACACGTGCAGTTCACTTCTATGACCACAGATAACAGTTATATATCTGCACTCCAGCGATTCATCGGGAGACGCGGATTGCCTCACAGTATTTATTCTGACAACGCCCAGACTTCTCTCGCTTCAAACAGGGAATTAACTGAGTTATGGGACATTCTCGTCGCTTCAAAAAAACAAGCAATATCTTGCAGCAAACAGCATCGCTTGGAAGTTCATCGCTCCAGGGCTACTTGGAGAGGAAGCTGGTGGGAGAGAATTATCGGATTTATGAAGCGCTATCTGAGAAAGATCTGGGGTTGCTGTCAAGTAACGGAAGACATTGCGGAATAAATACTGTTCTCATCATGACATAAGCAGCCCTTAACTTCAATCTGATGGCGCAGAATCACAACTGTTGACACTATCCCATTTTCTTTGTGATCAAATGTTAACCATAATACCTATTGGAGCTAAGCCAGACGTGAAGAACAATTTGGCAAAACAATTCAGGCTTCATCAGAAACTAGCAGATGACCTGTGAAAAGGCTGGTCGAAGGAGTATTTGGCTGAACTTAGAAATTTTCACGACGTTAGTAATCTAATAACTCTCCTCAGCTCAAAATTGGAGACGTTGCCTTGATCCAGATGTGCGCTCACACCACACATGCAAGAAAGCGCGCATAGAGGACCTCCGTCGTGTAAATGTAAAAACAATTGTACTCCGGACGGCAGATGGCAATTCAATCACACGTCATGTCCAGCTGGGGGGTGGGGGTAGGGGTGTGGGGAGGATGTTACGGAATGAATATAACCCGAAAATATTCCATGTTTTACTTGCTTTTTGTGTTTGGAAATGAAATTTTTGTTATTCTATGTTTGTGTATGTATAATTTTCAACTTCCTATTGCTTTTAGAAAAGCAAAAATAAAGTAACACATGCCACGCTAGATGTTAAAACGTGTTTACTTGTTTTATATGTACGCATAAAATGAATCCTCTACTATTCCTTCCACACCCGCCTGATAATCTCTCTGACCCATGTGCTTTTTCGGGGATTTTCTCGCGTCACTAGGTAAATCTGGGTAGGTTTCTTCAGTCTCCCAAACTTCCTGTCCATTTATTTCATCTCCATATATTTCAAGCAGTCTTTTTCAGGGTAGTCAATTACGCTGAGGATTGCGGTAGTGGCTTCCTCTCGTGGAGTTGACTCCGCTTTGTAAACTCAACTCTCGGGGGCGGAATGGGGTTGGGGTTCGTCGGTAGACTCAAGGGCATTTGGTCAGACATGAGTCGCGGAGTCCTAGCTCTCTCCGCGTCGAAATGAAGTACTTGAAAACTGTTAGTGGCTCCCTCCCACTGACTGGTTCCGGCTGCCCGCTGTAGTGGCTCTTATTTCGTCCTAACCTTCCGGGGTCTGACGTACAAAAAGTCAATCAATGGCTGAGCAACACCACCGCCACCACCAGACTGGCCGCATACGAGCCCCGTTCCCATTTTTTGACGAGTTCATAAGCTACACGGTCACAGAAAAGATACAAAAGTAAAAAGATTTTCGTTACTAAACTCTATGTAGTGAGTTACCAACATTGGTGGTCCTTAAGCTCATGAGAGTAGCTAGAAAAATATTAAGGATGAGTAGATATCCATTTTACATGCTCTAGCACCACATAGTAAATACAGAATGTATTGCATTCCACCCAAAATTTTGATATAAAGATTCTACTGGAAATACTCTTTTTCTGGTCCAGAACACAAAAAAATTATAAAAAGGTCCGTCTATGTCTGTGTACGTGTATCAGTAACTGTGAACAGCATAACTGTAAAACGAGGAGTCTTTAAAATACGCACACACGGACCTTTTTCTGAAAATGCTTTTTTTGCATTCGGGGGACGCAAAACATGTATTTTCGTTGAAATCTTGGTATCGAATTTTTGAGTGGAATACAATACCTTCTCTATACACTATGTACATAGCACGTGCAGAGAGAATAATATGTTATATGATGTGGGTCCGTGTGTCTGTGGACAGCATAGTACAAAAAACCAAACTTTGTATTTAAATTAAATATCTTCCAAGGATGCAAAGATTTTCAAGAAAATTCCCCCCTCCCAACTACCCTTTAGTTGGAACGTTTTTTAAAACATGATTTTCTCAAAAGTGGCTCTAACAATTTTGAATAAAATATCGTATATTAAATATATTTACCTGACAAATAAAATTTATATCTTGAATTTTCTGGGAATAGCCTCTGAAGACTACTTAATTCTGGATGAATTTTACGGAATTTTACATAACTGCTAAACCGTAGGAGATGGACAAAACTTACCATATAAAAAATGTAAAGCACATTAAAAACACAATTTATGCAATAAACATTTTTTTTTTTCGTGGAGTTGATCGTTTTTGAGATATTCCTTGTTATTGGTTTCAGCTTTAAAAAACTTATACTTTTCTCATGCAGGAATTTGTCAACTCCTGTCCATACAAACAAAGGAACTTCAGTCACATAGCAATCAGCTTTTGACTATCACTCTAACCAATGTTACTCCCTTATTTCGGTTATACTTGGGAGGAATCAAGTAATAAGACTATTTCGGCTAATTTTCTCTCGATTAGCATGAAATACTTCTACGATTAGTGCCACAGATTTCTGAACATTGTTCTCAGGAACAAATGAACAAAAGGCACAAAAGAAACCGTCGTTGTGTTCTTCCGTACACTGCATACCTTACCATTTGTAGGGGATTTTATTACGTCATGTTTTTATTTTATTGGCTGATACTGTCGCCTTACAGGTGCGTATTCTGTATTGAACCAATAGAGCATACTTATGCTGGGTTTGTCAAGTCATTTGCTAATAGGAATAGCCGCCTTCTTCACCTGGAAGCGAGATTAGGTAACGTGTACTACAACAGTAAGCTACAACCCCTGCTCCTTCCCCAATTAGAGTGATTGAGCGGCCAGCGGATATCAGAAGATACGCCCTATAAATGCCCCTACAATCAGAAATTCGATGTCAATTACTATTTGTGCTCTGTGTACCAGTATACTATATGGCATTTTTTCTTACATGAAATGTTCAAAGTTCTCTCTTGGTTATGTCTGGTAAGTTGTAATTCGTAGGTTCATCACCAGCGCGAGGAATTATGAGACAATTAGAGAGTTTCTTGTATCAAAGTTGGGTACAAAAAACAGAGTTTTTGTGTCGGTGCTGTGGAAGGCTATAAAAATACAAATTTTAGGAGGCGCAGAGATGACGAAGAAAGGTCGCCGAAAGAAGAGGAGTACCGCCGCAACCTCACCGTCACCTGCACCGGGTGAGTCGCCGCCGCCATCACCTAGGAATGGCAGCGCGTTTTGGACGGTTTCTCCGGCTTTAGCTCCCGCTCTTGCCGGGCAATCGCCAACGCAATCGCCGGTCGCCGCTGCCGCCAGCTCCCGGCAACTGCTGCCGCAGTTGCCGGCCTCAACGCCGCCTTCACTTCCGTCCAAGCAGAAACGCCGCAACCAAACCGCCTCATACACCGCCGAAGCCACAGCCGAGTGCCAACCGGCCTTCTCGGCTGAGAGCAGTGCCACTCTTCCGCCTCCAGCCGCCGCAGCCACAGCCGAGCACCAACCGGCCCTCTCGGCTGAGAGCAGTGCCACCCTTCCGCCTCCAGCCGCCGCAGAATGCCGGCAGTTGCAGCCGCACCTGCCGGCCAGCAAATCATCCACCGCCGCTGTGACCGAGCCATGTACAACGCAGCCGCCGCAGCCCAACCAACCTGTGCTTCCTGTGAGGCACAGCGCGGTGATCCGGGGAGTTCCGCTGGACCTCCCCCACCGCCTCTTCACCGCAGCAGCTCGCCACCAGTGGCCCTCAGTGATACGGGCTTCCCGTATCACTAGTTCGAGGGGTCCAACACCATTGGTGCGCCTCGAATTCTCCGACGCAACCGACTACACTGCAGCCTTGACTGACGGTCTGCTCATCTGTGGGCGCCGTCACACAGTTGAGGCCAGCAGAGGTAGTCGCCAGCTTCCATGTCGCCGCTGCTGCGCATTCGGCCACACCGCCGACACCTGCGCTGAGCCCCCACGGTGCCACTACTGTGGGGCGCCCAGATTGACAGCTGAATGCGCAGCTCATGATCTCAGATTTCGACGCCGGTACTGCGCCACCTGTGATGGCCCTGGTCATTTCACAGGACAGGCGCAGTGCCCCTATTACCCACGCAGCCGCCGCCACCTGACACCAGCCTCTGCCGCCACACCCATAGACAAAAAGGCGAGGACTTCAACAACCACCACCTCGACGCAGACGGAAGACTCCATCACCCATCACCTGCCTGCCGCCACTAACACCCCACAGGCAGATGCGCCATCCGACAGCGCCGTTAAAGACGCCGTGCAGGACCTGCACTCAGAGGTCCTGCTCATTAGCGGCCGATTGAACACGCTGGAAGAAGCCCTCACTACCATGACCGCAGCCATCTCAGACGCCCACACCACTTCTACAACCAACCGTCAAGACACCGATGCCATAGCCCAGAAAAAGGTCACGTCTGAGTTCCTCTTGGAGCTGGACGTCCTCTACACCCTACTACAGGAAATCCACGACGTCAACGCCAGGATCTTGGAGGCCAACCAGGACCTCTATGTTCAAACTGCAAAATTACCATTACGCCTCACCTTTCTGGATGACCTACTCAAAGGAACCCGAAAGGACGTCAATAAGTGCTATACTGCAGTTCTTGACAGCCAAGAACTAACAGTCAACAATGTAGCCGAGCAAATTGCAAGTAGTCACCAACGGATTCTTCAGGACCTTACCACCAAAACTTCATGCCCTCTCACACACACCCGTTCCACCAGACATCAGTACTAAAGCACACCCAAGACTCCCTAGCGCTGTACTCAGGGCCCTCGGGTCATGTTTACAGACTAGATAAGCCATTCCTTGTTGCAGCCCCATATGCTGCAGCAACATCAACTTTACCAATAATCACGGAGGTGCTATCGCGGAACTCCATCATTCCCCATTCACTGTTCCTTTCCTATCTCACCCGATTTTTCCCTTCTAATCTTCACCCAATGGCGAGATAAGCCATTCTTTCAACCCTCCAACTCTCTCTCTCTCTCTGTCTCCCCTTTCCAAAAAAAAAAAAAAAAAAAAAAAAAAAAAAAAAAAAAAAAAAAAGTATCAGGGATTTAATGTTAGGCTTGTGATTATATATCAGTTCTGTTACATGAGCATTTCATGTAAGGAGGATTTATGTGTTCTGCTGGTACATTCTGTTCCATGTGTGTTTCCCTTGATCAGTTACTATGGAGAGTTGTTAGAACACGAGTTCTAACTTGCAAATAAAGCGTTCTTAGACCATCTCCATATAACAAACATGTTTTCTTGTTATAAGCTGATAAATGTGGCCTCAAAGTTTATTACAACCTGTATAATAGACTTTTACTTTTATATAAGGCATATATTTGTGTATTTGTTTTTATCGTGAGATGTCTAGCTTAAATTTGAAATATGTATGTGGCCAACTTGCACCTGTGAAGATAGGCAACTAGAAATACATCTTGAAAATAGTATTTTATATTCTTAAACAGGAATTTTGGTGATTTTGGTATGAATTTACATTCTAATCATTGAATGATGATTAAGGAAAATAACAATTTTCATCAATATTATTGAAACATGTATTTTATTTGAATTCTATATATTACACAACATAAATAACAAAAATCTTAGGCATGTAAAATATCCATTTCCCTCGATATTAAAACTACTGCTAAGTTTGAGCTGAAGTGTTCATAATATTTGCGTGTCTTCTTGTTAAGCAGGTTTTGAAACTTATATTGATAGTCACTGCTTTTCTTTGAATGCTTCAGTTTTTACAATGCGGAGCTAAATTTCACGACCTGGCGCACACAGGAAGCGGGATAGCAGTATAAACACGATCTATATCTCATTTTATTGTGCCCGAATGAGAATAAAACATAGCTAATGAGTTTGTACCGTGTTTTGTGCACACAGAACACAAGATATGGAGTCCCCAAGTCCTTTCAAATGAACATCAAGTGGAAAACCTACATCATTAAGCCCGTGTTGGTGTTTTGTGCGAGAAGAATACAGCAGGACGGTGCGCAAGCGCATTTGCCCGGGCCGGTTGAAAGCCTCAACCGTGCACCGCAAGCCAATCCCCCCCCCCACCCTCTTGTGTTGGGGCCCACCGGAGCGTACGCCAGGCGGACAATGATGCTCATTTGTTTCCCTGCCCGAGTCTATCCCTCTTCCCTCCATTCTTCCCGTACAGCACACTCATTCTGCTACTTTACAAACCCTTAGACACATTTTGACTATCCTCTTCTGGGCTTCATCACTTTTCTCCATCTCTCGTTCCCTTAAGTAACAAGTGAGAAAAAACATGGACCCCCACCTGCGCTGCTAGTACGAGAACGCGTAAGAGGAATGCGATTAATGTTCGCTATAATTTGAATTAACCATACAAGTCGAAAAGATTGGTCGTAAAGTACATTGCATTAGAAAATAGTTCTTAGGACAAGTGTTTAATATTAATTTCCAGTTTACATGTGCAGATTTTATATAAGAATAATTGTGCCAATTATAATATTAAAGTTAATTTACATACAGGTCGTAGGATTCATCTTACTAAAATGAACAGTCATATTGACTTAATGCGTTTTAAAAATAAAGCAACTTAACATTTCAAATTTAAAACGTAGATTCATGTTATAGAGAGACTGCTCATTGCTATTAATATTTTTCTTTTTGGCTTATGAACCAGCATTTGGAAGATGCAGAAAATAACACAACTCGACTATCATTCTATCCTAGTAAATCATCGCTCCTCAAAAACATTTATACAGAATTATTGTTGTAAACTTAAAACAACTATGTGATGCATATGTATGATCTTCTCTGTCTACTCTTCAACGAATTATCCTTACGAAAGCTTATTATGCTATCTAGTTCATGCTATCGAGATAAACATTAGCATAATATATTGGTTTTATTACATACTTCCTTGTAGGTACAAGAGAAACAAGGGAATACATGGCTGAAACGATAGTCAAATCTCTTAAGAGCTGGTCACTATATAATAACTCTAAATTGCACCCTTTTAGCATGACCAGGGGAGAGAGAGAGAGGGAGGGAGAGCGAGAGAAAAAAAACTGAATTGTGACATTCATGTGACTTTTACCACCCAGTCTTCAAGAAACTATTCTTAGAAAGGTTTATCCTTCTATCACCTTCACTTTAAACGAGATGAAGATTTATAGAAATTCTTTTATTAAATGTGTCCTTGTGGACTAACATAAAATATAATCTAGAGAATTTATTTTCACAAAAACGGGTCTAATGCTTTGTATTAAAACTCCATGTGTTCAAGATATTTTCGTTTTTAGAAATTAAATGTTTATTATCCTGAATTTTCTGGGAATAGTACTGAAGACCTCTTCGATCTGGATAGCATTCATAACTGGCAAGAGATAAACAATGTCGTATTATACAGAAAATATATATCTCGTTAAAACACGTAATTGATGTTCCAGTAAAAATGTTTGTATTTTTGGCCTTTGCTAAGATATTCTTTGTTATTGGTTTACAATTCCCAATATTATTACTTTTTCAAATGGAAATCAAGGTTATTGT
The DNA here is from genome assembly GCA_030762935.1 of Hymenopus coronatus. Classification (NCBI taxonomy): domain Eukaryota; kingdom Metazoa; phylum Arthropoda; class Insecta; order Mantodea; family Hymenopodidae; genus Hymenopus; species Hymenopus coronatus. The sequence goes on along the minus strand of CM060881.1, from coordinate 119,403,111 downwards.
TCTAGGGTATATTCTAAGGGTACAGAATTTTAAAGCCATTACGTAGCGACTTGTTTTAGCAAATCTACCGGCTTTAGCCACCTCATTCTTATGCGTAGATGCAAACAAATATGTAATTGGATAGGTAGAGTCAGACTGAAAAATACAATGCCGTAGTCGGGATTTGAACCAAGGATCTCCCGGGCTCAAGCCGGTTGCTCTGCCACTGAGCTACCATGACAACAGCATAGCATTGAATTTTTCAACTGACCCGCATGTTTCCCGTTAAACCACAAGGTGATTTCAAATTATTTTGAGATGACAACCTTATTGGCGACTTACGATATTGTAAATGCTTTAAGCCCAGGATTCACAGTGGACTATTATGCTCAATTGATATTGGTTTAATTATTTTATCCACACAAGCCGTTTGTAGTTGGGTAGGTAGAGTCAGAATATATGTAATTGTAAACTTATCCGAAATTTTTCTAACTTAATAGAAGTAAATAGAAGAGTAAGCATCTGTGATAAAGGTTTGAAAGAGACCGCAACATATCATATTTTTGCTTCCTCTACCTTTAAAACGTACATAAGTGGAGAAGGGTTGTAGTCGATCCTAATGTTCGGAGTCGAATTTCACCGATATAATTTTGAGATCCCCTGAATTCAAAAGCAGCATTTAGAACGTGTGTGTTCGCACGTGCGTGCGTGTGTGAACTACATACATCGCAAACGAAAAGACCGTTAAACACAAATTAATATTTCAATTAAAGCATCTTCCTAAGATGCGTCACGAATATTTTGTGATACAACATTTTACTTGGAAACATGTTCGGGAACTTTAATTTAATCAAAAAAAAAAAAAAAAAAAAGCTGTAACGAATTTGAATACCCATATCGTATATCTAAGATGTTTCTATGAAAAGAAATATAAATCTTGAATACTTTGGGAACAGTTTCTGAATGCCTATTCGTTTTGGATGACTTTTACGTTACTGACAAACCATCTTACTTTACAATATATATATATATATATATATATATATATCCTGTTATGACACACAGTTTATGTCAAATACGTTTTTTGTGACGTTCATCATTAACGAATCTCCTAGTTAATCGTTTGGATTTTAAAATACTTAAGATTTTCTCAAACAGGAAGTGGCCATTCCTATTTCTTTTGTTTCATTTCTGACCATCAAACTGAACAGAATTTCAAAGTCATTACATAGCGACCATTGTTTTCAAAAGTTGACTAAGGCTTTAGCCTATTATATTCCCTTATTTCCCTTGTAGCTAGAAACTAAATAATAAGTTAATTTCTGTTAATGCTTATTTCGATTAGCATGAAACAAGCCGAATAGTAAGTTTTGTAAGAATGGTTTTTGTGCAGAACTGATAAAGAAAGTAAAGTGAATGAAACACGTCTTATTTTTCACATGGGAGAGAGACCCGGATGTAGTGGCACCATGCTAGCCTCTAAAACCCAAGATTGCAGGTTCAAATCTGGCAGAGGATAATCAACTTCTTCGGACGTAAAATCTTTAGCATGGGTTCCTTTGGAAAGGAAGTGCAGCTAGCGGCCCAGTGCAATGTTTATTTGCAAGCTAAAGAGCCAATATCCGCCTGGATAGTGTGGTGGTAGCGTGTCAACCTCATATTCAACAGGCCGCGTGTTCAAACCTCGCTTAAGATGAGTTACTCGATAAAACCAGAGCAATTGGCAGACTGAAGGCAGCCCGAGGTGTGATAGACGTGTCCCTGTTCTCGGAGAGAACTTAACCACGTTCTGACGGGATTGTGGGTTTTTGCAGTATGGCGAGTGAGTGTTGGGATTGCGGAGTGACGGGAGGAGGCAAGTGTTGCCCCTCGGCGGTTGCTTTGATGGTGCAACGGCCCTTGTTTGTGTTTCTCAAAAAGTTTGTTTTGAGGTTTTAATTTTGAATCCAAGCAACTCTTGAGGGATTTTAAGGAGCTTAGCCGTAGCAGCTGTTGGAGGTGCTCCTAAGTTACCGGGGATGCCCGCAAGCCATGCGGGGAAGCCGGTATCGCCTGAAGCGGCGGTTTGTGGGATCGAAATCCCCAAGAGACCTAACGAGGGCGCTCCGATGGAATGGTAACTCTTCGTTGAATTTTGTTGCCCGACGCCTAATCTCGTCCTCCAGGTATGGTAGACCAGAGGCTTCGTGCAGGAGTCTCGTTGGAAAGCCTCGAGGCACAGAATAGATTGCCCAAAAACACCTATTCTGTACCCGCTGAAGCAACAGTAGACTGGAGTCTGCCGCCATGCCCCAGATCTCACAGGCATAGATTAACAAGGGGACTATGAGAGCCCTCAAAAGGCGCAACTTAAGGGGAACCGTCATCGAGGACTTCAGCATCGGGTACAGTGAGGCCGCAGCCCCATTGCCCTGGCACCAAAGCCCCCTGATGTGCTCCCTAAAAGTGACGCCCCTGTCAAGCTTCACCCCCAAGTAGGTGATGGTGTTGGTCCATTGTATCCTTCGTCTGAGGTACGTGAATGTGGGGAAGTTTGCGGGAAAGCGGCGCTTGGTGAAGATTTATGCACAATCGCCAACGCTCGCACCACTCTTGGATGAGGCAGAGGTGTCTCTGAATGGGGTTGAAGGCTCTGCGTGGGTGTTTGTTTGTACAGTATAACAGCACGTCATCAGCATACTGGGCTATGTTGACTTGCTGCACTGTTGGTAGGTCGGCCATGTAGACGCTAAAGAGCGTGGGGGAAAGTACAGAGCCTTCTGGGACTCCGTCTCTTATTGGCCTAGGTGTTGATTTGTGTCCCGCAACTGAAACTACAAAATATCTGTGTTTAAGGTATGAGTGTAGAAGGTGTATGATGTGTGTCGGGAGCTCCAGTCGGATGAATTTGAGGAGCAGACCTTCGAGAGAACTGATAGGAGACTGATAGATCGGTAGTTGGATGGGTGTATCGTGTCTTTCCCCGGCTTCAAGATGCATATCACCCGGGCCTCCCTCCACTGGCGTGGAAAGTGGCACAAGTTGAGGCATATGTTGAAAACCTTGGTTAGAAAGAGCACCGCCTTAATGGGAAGGCATTGGAGCATGGCCGGGGTTAGACCGTCAGGACCCCCTGCCTTTTTGCGGTTGAGAGGCCGGAGTGCGCCCTGGAGTTCACTGGGGCGGATGACAGGAAGTCGGTCCGCCTCGTCGGGGGGGACGTCGAAGATATTGACGCACCTCCCGCCGAGCACGGTCCGAGAAGTCTTCGTCCTGGGGGTCGTCTCGTGGCCTCAATAGTCCTTTCGAAATAGTCAGTGAACACATCGGCTTGGCTCCGGGTTCGTAAGCCAGGCCTTGGGTGCCTTGGATTGGGGAGGTGATTTGACCTCCGCGGTGTCGGAGAGCTTTGGCAATCCTCCACACGTCGCCATCCTGATCCTCAAGTGGGTCATCGTCTCCTCCCACGCTCGCTCCCTGTGCTCGCGTAGTTGGGTCCGGTCCTCTCGGCGTAAACGCCTCAGGAATGCTCGGTTATGTGGCGTGCGGTGACGCTGGTAAAGTCTGCGGTCAGCCCAGGAGCGGCGTACGAGCAGATGGAGTTCAAGGAGAAGGACATCCGGGTGTAGAGGTGCTGGGGTGTGAACGGTTAGGTTATGAGCAGTTCGCACCAAGATGGGGATAAAGGATTGGACCGCAGCCTCTAGGGTTGGTTATGAACCGAGACGTCATGACTGGCAACCCGTGTGTTAACCTCAGCTAACACGGGATTATGATCGGAATGAAGTGCGTTGATCGAAGTGAGAGATGTGTGAAAAGGGAATTGTTTGATGATCGCGAAGTCAATAACGGATGCCCGTCCTTGCCCTCGTGGATGGTGTGTGGGTTGCCAGGGGCCCTCTGCTCTGAGTTGAGGGTCTGCATCTATCGTGCGTATGGTGTCATTGCCTCGGGCGTCCGCCCGGGGGCCGCAATACCAACGCGGATGTTTGGCATTGAAGTCCCCGGCCAGGGTGACATTAGGAGAAGGGATAGGATGGAAAGGTAATCGTTTAGTACGAACTGCCTATGGGGTGGGTGGTAAACAAGACTTTTTTCGGGGTGTTCCCTTATCCTAAGAAGACGAATGTCGAGTAACTTTAAGCTTCATGGATCCCAAGATCATTTGAGCATCGTTTTACCAACTGCATTTATCGTCCGTAATGACCAACAAAGTTAAAGGCGTTAAGCTTAAAAAGAACACAATAACTTGAAAGAAGAAGATTTCTGGGCAAAATTCTGCCATTTCGCGTCTGCAAGTCGTGATTTCGCCCTGCAGTGCCATCTGTCGGCGACGAGGTGATCCTTTGTCACCACGGCGCATAGCGGCAAATTCACGAACTAGGTATTCAATTCGATCAAGGCAAAATCGTAACGATGTCTTTTGTCCCACTTAGTAGTTACAGAAGTTAACTAATGAAACCCGAAATAATTAGATTTGTATCTGGCAATACAATAACTAGAACATACAAGCAGACAGCTGTCACATTGTAATGCATAGAATTAGAGATCAAAATTTAACGTTTCTGCGCTTTAAGGGAGCAGTTCTGGAAAACCTTGTATCTAGGACCTTTTAGGAGGGCCCCCGAGAGAGAGAGAGAGAGAGAGCGAGAGAGAGAGAGGTGGAGGGGAATAAGTTGAGAGCAGATAACGGTGACCGAAACCTGGAGTGACTCCACAGAAATGACAGGGTTCTTAAATTTCCAGATAGAGACTTCTCGGCTATTAAATAGGCAAACCAGAAACTTTTGCCCCATCTAGATGTTTTAACTATCCTTCCTCAAGGGTGCGTTATTATATCGCGGTAAATATATGTGTGTATATCGAAGGACAAGGGATGGCGAGAATTTCATTGAGAGCATCCCTTTCCACTGCCATGGTGCGTCACTTTGAACTTGAAACAAACCAATGGGGCAAAGATTGAGTGAAATTCGGCGACGATTTTGCAAAAGCTTCGAAAAGCCCATGGATCAGGAATGGCGGTCAACCAGAATCGATCCCAAGCGACCGCATGTGAGATTTGTGGTGGACAAAACGGCGCTGGGGCGGGTTTTCTCCGGGTACTCCGGTTTCCCCCGCCATCGCATTCCACCGGTGCTCCATCATCATTCATGTATCATCAGTGTCACCGCCTGCGGTTCCATTAGTAGTTAAAGCGGGCGTTAAACACTACCAGAAAAAAACCAGAATCGAACCCAAAACTTTTAAAATACCCATCGCAGGTATTGCCATAACTCTACCTCTATCAAATGGACAATTTCTGGAAGAAAAACCAAGGAAGTGTACGCTTGACATAAATGGATGAAGATATTCAGAGAAGAAGACTGTAAGGACATTGTCGGGGGAGAGAAGTGATGGGAAATGTGCAGCAGGAAGTGAAGGCAACCACTGAGATATAGAAAGCCCTCAAAAGTAAGAACAATAATTTTATACGCCTGCATGTTGAGGAAAATGGGGGAGAGAAGTGATGGGAAATGTGCAGCAGGAAGTGAAGGCAACCACTGAGATATAGAAAGCCCTCAAAAGTAAGAACAATAATTTTATACGCCTGCATGTTGAGGAAAATGGGTCCTCTACCAGTTCTTTATGGAACAAGAATTTATCGGAACAATCTGTTATCTTATGTAGAGAATTGGATGAAAATTTTACTGAGCGACAGACGTTGAGATTCGTACTGCATCTTAATGTATTTGAAGGAGAAGAAGAAGAATTCTCCAAAAGTCTCCATACAAATTTGGATAATATCATGCTACAATTACAGAAGACGTTCCAAAATTTTCCCTTCCATTTTCACTCAAAGTGACAGGAGCTTCATCCATTTCGACGAACATCTGTCAATATTGCGGTCGTTATTTGTTTTCACGCAGCAGTGATTATCTAAATCTCGAACTTTCTTCTGGTGCTCAATCGATTTTAGATGGCCTCACAGGTAAAAAATCCATGCGAGTCTGGTCTAGTGACCTGGGTGGCCACTCCACTGGGTCACGTTGACCGATCCAATGCTCAGAAAACTGCTGGTCCAGCCATCGGCGCACTTCAGTGCTCTAGTGGGGTGGCACTCTCTTGCTGAAAGAATGTAGGGAAGTCCCCACTCTACATGAAGATGTTTTTTAACATGTTAAGATAACCATTGGCGTTGAGGTTTCCTTCAAATGAAAAACGGGCCAGCAATCCTCTTACACCATATCCCGACCACACCGTGAGTTTCACTGCACCTTGACGTTTGCAGTCCGACATCCAATGTGGATTGGTATCACTCTTGTACCTCAAATTTTGACGGTTCACTTCACCATCAGCATAAAAGTTTGCCTCATCTGAAAAAAGGATGGAACTAAAAAATTCAGGAACATTGTGTTATATGTTTAGTACCCAGTTACAAAACTCTGACCTCTGGCAGCTCCTGCAACATTTCATCTTGTTTGGATGACATTTCTTAGTACCAAGATACACATGCCACTGCTTTGGCTGCTTTGTTCTGCAGAGAGGTGTTGGGTTCTCTTTTCTGGACTGTTTACCAGCACTGTGTGTCGCATTGCACGTACGCGCCACATGACCACTCCTAGCCAACCCAATGTCAATCCTCTCTTCCTTTGTCAGTGGCATGCCTTTAGAGTTGGTACACCTGCCTGAAAAGCAAAATAAACGTTAGTCATCCTATCGCCATTTGTATGAAGACTTTTGACTTCCCTGTATTATAAATCTTAAATTATTTTTCGTTAGTTAAATTAAGTTTATTCTTATTCTTTTGAGATGTCAGGTTCTTATTTCGTAATATAAAATTCACTAACTTCAACTCCATTGAAACTGTAACGACTCAGCCAAATGAATTAAATTTTCTGTTTACGGTTGTCCTGTTTCCTCCTTCCTGCTCACTTATCCCGTTAGAGGAATGACAGCTCATAAACATCTAAACGGACCATATTACTGCATATATTTTATGTTTCTGGCATAGACATCCACAGAAAGCAGTTAGATTTTCTCATTAAGTTTCTGACCGGTAATGCCAGACTCAGCTGTTTACTAAGTGGCCAGTCTAGCGTTAACACCAGGAGATATTTAAGCTTACATGGCAGCATCGATTTAACAGACAACGTAATGAGGAAATCTTGAAAGAAAACTCTGATGTGTTCCATTCTCATGGCTTTCTCTATCTGTTCTGGAAGCATGCTATTCTTATAACAATTATTCTTTTATCTACATCATATTCATTGATAAAGTATTGCCAGAAATTACTTTGCCCTTTATAAGTAGAAGGGAAATAAGAGAATATAGTAGGCTAATACCACAATCAAAACTCTTAAAAGCTGTCGTTATTGTCATTGAAATTACGATCCTTTCCGTGGTCAGAAGTAAAACAAAATAGGATGAAACGGATGAGGGTTTTCGGTTTGAGAAAAGTTTAAGTGTTTCTAAATTAAACCAATAACCACGAATATATCTGAAATGGCTAGGTCTAGAAAAAATCAGTATATGATATAAATTGTGTGCTTTAACGAAATCTACATTTCTGTGTTATAAGTGTTAATTTATCTCTTAAGGTTTTCCTGTTATGTAAAAGTCGTTTAGAGTGAAGAGGATATATATTTTATTTGCCATGTAAATATCCTTAATATACGCATTTTAATAAAATTTGCTAGAGTCATTTTTTAGGAAATCATTTATTGTGAAGCATGTTCCATGTAAGGGCATAGGGAGACTTTTAAAAGACTCGTGTCGTATTCTTAGAAGGTACTGAAATTAAATACCAAGTTCAGTATTTGAGCGACTTTTCGTTTTTGTTTTGCTGTCCAAACACTCGTATACATACAGTGATCTTTTTGAATGACCTCTTTTTTTTTGATTCAGAGGTCTTGAAACATTGATTTTCGGTGAAATTTCCGTATCGAATTTTTAGGTGGAAAACATACCTTCTGTATTACTATGTACAGTCTACACACGTCCTAGAGAAAGTAAACATTTTAGTTACTTTTACCTCCAACAGTTTTTAAAAGCTACTTGAAAGCATAATAATCAATACTTAGAAAAACTAGCATCATATTGTTGTTTCTTTGTTAAGGAATTTATTACGGGAAATATTAAGGGGAAAAGATTTCCCACAAATTAGAATATAAGCATTTGTGCAGAAAAGCAATCAATGTGTTCCCTCACATAGCGTTCCCAACCTCTTCTGCAACAAATTGTTCTTACAAAAACTTATTGTTTTCTCTACTTCGTGCTAATCGAGATAAACATTAGCAAAAATGGTTGTTTTACTTAGTTTCCTCTAAGTAAAAGGGAAATAAGGGAATGCATTAGGCTAAGCCATTAGTTAAATATTATGAAAGCTGGTCTTATCTGATGCAATTGAAATTCTCTTATATTTGGATCATCATCAGAGTGAAAGAATGCAAATAAAGACTTCCAACCTAAATGTTGGAAATTTTAGAACCAATAATAAGGAATATTTCGGAAATTAGGCATATAATTTGTGTTTTATTGAGATATACATTTTTGGGGTAGTAAGTTTTCGTCTGTTTCTTATGGTTTATCATTTATGCGGTCATCATTCAGAAGGAAGAGAATTTTAGAGGCTATTCCCAATAACTTCATTATATATTTTGTTATGTCGATATCCTTAATATATGGTATTTTAATCAAAATCTTCAGACATTTTGAAAGGCCTTATATGTAATGATATTTTTGCTGGGATTGTTGTTGAAATGTAATAAACTTAACTCATTTTGGTATTAAATGGACTTTTTTATTTTTATTTTAATCGTCCATAAATACTCACACACACATACTCGAACATAACACGCACACGTACACAAACATGGCTTCTTCTGAAAATTAACTTTTGGCTTCAAGGGGTTTTTAAAACATTTATTTCCGGTGAAATCTTGAATATTTGTGTGGATTACAATACATACTCCCTTACTATACACAGTAGAGAAGATAAAAATTTGATGTGTACCATTCACATGACTTTCTCCATATCCCTGCAAGAAATTATTCTTAAAAAGCTTATACTTTTATTTACTTTATGCTAATCAGAAAAAAATAGTGGAAACAGTCTAATTACTCGCTTCCTTGTAAGTAGAAGCGAAATAAGGGACAACTGTAGGTTAAAGTGATAGTCAAAAGCTGGTTGCTATGTCAATGAAGTTCCTTTGTCTATATGGATAGGAGTTGACAAATTCCTGTATGAGAAAAGTATACGTTTTTCATAGCAGAAATGTTACAAAAACGACGAACTCCACGAAAAAAATGTATATAACATAAGTTGTGTGTTTTAATGTGCTCTACATTTTTTGTGTATTAAGTTTTTGTCCATCTCTTACGGTTTAGCAGTTATTAAAAATTTAGTAAAATTCATTCAGATGAAACTACTCTTCAGAGGCTATTTCCAGAAAATTCAATATACATTTTATTTGTCAGGTAAATATGTTTAATATACGAAATTTTAATCAAAATCGTTAGAGCTATTTTTTAGAAAATCAAAATTTTCGAAAAAAGTTCCATGTAAAGGATAGTTTGGGGTGGGGGGATTTTTCTCAAAATCTTCGTGTCACATCCCTGGAAGATAGTAAACTTAAATACCAAGTTTGGTATTTTACCGACTTTTCGTTTTTGAGTTATCGTGTTCACAGACACACGGACACACGGACACACGGACACACACACACACACACACACACACGGACCTTTTTGTGAAAATGCTTTTTTTGGATATTGGGGACCCTAAAACACATATTTCCGGTGAAATCTCGGTATCGAATTTTTTGGTGGAGTGCAATACTTTCTCTATACACTATATACATAGTGCGTATGGAGAAAGTAAAAAGCTAATGTCCCAACGTATCTTTCTCTAATTTATCGCTACTCTCTGGCGATTTGTCATCTATAAGGGAAAGAAACAAAAAGGTTTGTTTTATGTTTGGATAATTTCTAATGTAACTATAAAGTAGGTTACAATAGATAGAGGAACTCGTGTATTAGTGTGCATATGATTTTTTTCTTTTTCTTCTTCTGCAACATTTTCTCTATTTCGAATTTGCCTTTTTTTTTCTCCACATTCCTCCTTTGTTCCAGTTCACTATTCCTTCGATTTCGTTCTTATATACCTATATATACTCATTATATTTTTTCCAAAATAGTGTTAATATTCCTTTTCCTTCTTGCCGTTGACTTTCATCTTAAAATGCTTCTTCAGCATCTTGTTTCTGTCATTCTGTTTACATGCCCATACCAAGGTAATGTTCTGTTTCTATGGATTTTGACATTTATCCTTCTCCATACCTCATTGCGGATTGTTGTTTCCGTGTTAGATGTAAGCACCTTCACATATAATTCTCATTGGCACACTTCTGCCTCATATAGTTAAAATTCTAAACTATACTATTACGCACTCTTTTCGTTTCCTTTGTTAGGAAACTCCATATTAGTCCGGTTGTTACTTTCTCTACAGGTATGTATAGAGATGCTACTGCATTCCGCCAAAAAAATCGATACCGAGATTTCACAGGAAATATATGTTTTAGGGATCCCTGAATCCGAAAAAGTATTTTCAGAAAAAGGTCCGTGTGTGCGTCCGTGTGTCTGTGAACACGATAACTATAAAACGAAAGTCGGTAAAATACCAAACCTGGTATTTAAGTATAGTATCTTCCAGGGATGCGACACGAAGATTTTGAGAAAAATTCCCCAACCCCAACTATCCTTTACATGGAATTTTTTTTCGAAAAATGTTATTTTCTAAAAAATGGCTCTAACGATTCTGATTAAAATCACGTATATTAAGAATATTTACCTGACAAATAAAATGTATATTTTGAATTTTCTGGAAATAGACTCTGAAGACTACTTTATTCTGGGTCAATTTTACAGAATTTTGCATAAGTAAGAGATGCACAGAAGCTTACCACACAAAAAATGTTAAGCACTTTAAAACACACAATTTATGTTATATACATTTTTTCGTGGAGTTCATTGTTTTGAGATATTCCTTGTTTTTGATTTCAGCTATGGAAAATTTATACTTTTCTCATACAGAAATTTGTCAACTCCAGTCCATACAAACAAAGGAACTTCAGTCACATATCAACCGGCTTTTGACTATCACTTTAACCTATGGTACTCCCTTATTTCGCTTCTACTTTCAAGGAAGAAAGTAATAAGACTATTTCTGCTATTTTTTTATTGATTTAGCATGAATTAAATAGAAGCATAAGCTTTTAAACAATAATTTTTGCAGAGATGTAGAGAAAGTCATGGGAATGGAACACATCAGATTTTTCTATATCCCTGAAGCAGATACCGTCCTGATGTAGGTAATGGAACCTAAATATTAAAATATTTGACATTTTAACTTTCACTACCACGTATGCACAATGTATGTACCACCCAAAATTTTGATACCGAAATTTAACAGGAAATGAGTGTTATGAGACCCGATAAATAAAAAAAAAGCTTTTAGCAAAATTTCCGTGTATGTGTGTGTGCGTGTGCGTGTGTGTAAATGTGTTCCTGTGGGAATCATAGCTCAGAAACGATAAGTCCGTTAAATAACGAACTTGGTATTTGAGTTCAGTATTTGCTAAAGATGTAACGGCAAGACTTTCAGAAAGATTACCCTACTCCAACTATCCTTTACACGGAACATTTTTCAAAATGTTTGATTTTCTCACTAATGGTGCCAATTGTTTTGATTAAAATACCATATGTTTAAGATATTTTCATGCTTTGCATTTTCTGGTAATAGCCTCTGAATTCTTCTTCATTATTATTGATTTTGTATAACTCTAAGCCGTAGACACAATACAAAAACATAGATCTGATTAAAACACACAATTTATGTCATATTTTTTTTTTTTTTGTAAAGTTAACGGTTTACTAGATACTCCTTACTGCAGGTTCCAATGTTAAGCTACTTAAACTTTTCTCAAGCGGGGAGTTTCGTTTCATAGCTTTTGTTTTACTCACGGGAATGAGAAGTAGAACCGGACTTCGATTGTTTCAAATAGACATGAGCTTTTAAAATTGTTGGCTATCGCTGAGGCCAGTGCATTCCCTTATTTCTCTTCTACTTACAAGGAAGCAAGTAATAAGACCATTTATGCTAATGTTTATCTGGATTAGCATGATGTAGATACAAGAATGTGAATGGAATACATCAGATCTTTTTATTCTCTGCTCTTTTGTATTTATATGAATTGTTGGCTCTTTAAATGTCTCGCGGAAGATACTAAATTTAGTTGAAAATACATTATCTTCTTACTCGAAGTTTTGGCGTCGCCATCTGTATGTCTGGAAATCTGTTAAATTACTTATTATTAAACCGAAGCCTGCTCATAATTCAAAGACTTTGATAGCGGTTCACAGACAGATATACTGTAACAGAGCCCTAGTATATCACAGCTCATTTCAGCATCTATAAATTAAACTTTTACAAAGCGCTAAACACCGCAAAATAATGCAGCGCGTTACGTCACACGTAATTAAATTTCACACCAGCTGCGATTTCTGGAAATGGATGCTAGAAACAAATCCTGCCTTCTTCCCAATAAACCTATTTTAAGCGTGAGGATTAATTGATGTACAATATATAATCCTTAAATTATAGCACGAGTAAAGATTGAACGATATTGAATGTACTGTTTTTCACGAGTTATGTAACAATGATTATACCCACACAATGTTTCATGCAACTCTGGCATTGTAAATATAACAGACAATATACACATATATGGGGCAATAGCCGCGTGTGATCGCGATTATTACGAAATACACATATTTGGAGTTCTAAGTATAAAAGTGGTATTCAGAGGCTATACAATACACTTAATAAAGATTATAAATTTATTGTATAATGCAGTATCGTATAATAGTGCAGTAATAGTAGTATTAGAAATAGTAGTAATAGTAGCACTAATAGTAGTAAAAATAGTGATAGTGGTAGTGGTAATGGTAGTGGTGGTGGTAGTGGTAGTAGCGGTAGTAGTAAAGGTGGCGTTATTTATTATGTGCTTATCTAATATTAAATAGATGAATCACATAATGTAATGGTAAGAAGACCGCACATGTTCTCTGGAGAAAAACTTGATATGGTAGCCTTAACTACCTTCATGTGTTTTTATTCACAACACTGCAAGCATACACATAAATATAAAAACCACACTTTAAATCACACATACACACACACACACTCTCGCATTCATACATAAGTATGCGCCTAGTTTGGCCATTTTGGTTGTTTAGAATCAACTCCCAGCATGCTACTTTCTTTTGTTGGAAACCAAAGACACTGAGATAATAATTTCTCCTAGCAGCATCGTTAACAATCCTACGAGATTTCTACCCCATCAGTCTAACTCATGCTACGCAATACCATCCTCTATTTCATACCAAATTCTAAAATATGTTTCTTTGCTCCATCCATTCTATTTAATTTTTTAGCACCAATGATATAAACTCACTGTAAGTAAGTGAGGTTAATAACAAAGTAACCTCTCCCCAATAGAAGGAAAAAGCTGCGGTCCAAAGCAACATTGCAGTCCATCTTCAATCCTTTTAAAGAACATCTTAATGAAATTCTTAAAGATTCGAAGCCTTTAACTCATAAAGGAATACATTTTGAACAAAACTCATGTAATGCACTACTGTTTGCAAACGCTGTGGTTTTAATATTTGATTACAATATGCAATATATCAACTAAACAAATGTGAAAAACATGAATAGTCTACAGAAAAAAAAAAAAACAACAACAAAAGTAATGGCTTTCCATGGCAGCTATCCTGTAAGGTCAAAGATTACGACTGAAAGAAATGCAAAGCACAAGTGTTTTCACTTCCAGAATTTAGAATGAGAGTTAAAATATGACAAGGATAAACATAGAAAAACGTTAAAACATTTCAGGCAATTTATGGGAAAATCAGCAGAGAGTTAAAAGTAAGGTAGGTAATAAATATCACCGTGCTAAGATTTCATTCAAAGTGGCCATACTTTTCATTTATTTGGGAGTGAGGAATGAACAAATAAACATAGAAGTAGTCCTGGCAACTAAAACTGTATCCTTACCTTCAATTAAAGCCTGCACAAGAGAAAAACATCTGAGGAATGAGGAATATTAATTTAATTTAATAATTAATTTTACAGTCCACCTTAACTCTGATGCCAACAATATAAATAATAATAATAATAATAATAATATTAAGAATGCCAGAAGAACTTACTAAATAGGTCTTCAACTATAAACATATTGGACGATGATAAGCGCCGGGGAAACGTTGGGAAATGTGAAAATGGAATACGCTTCGACCTAAACGATGACTCGAAAAAGAAAAGATCTTATTCTGGTTATCCCATTGTTATATTACATCGGAGGTTTTCGGATTTATTTAAAACTAAGACCATTACGTTTTGTACGTAATTTTGCTAACTGAGGCCGCTGGAGAAGAGTCGTCAATCAGAATGGATTGTAAAATATCGATAAATGTACCGTAAACGAGAATAAGGTGGAACCACTGAGTTTTGAGCGAAACCCTGTCGTTATTGCATCTTAGTGATACCACCTGTGGAAATGAGTCAAGGCTTCACAGTACAATTATTGTTGAGCTACTATGGTCGTAAACAAGTAATTTTGTTTCCTAAGTTTCGCGAAAATCTCTGAAAAATCAACCATACAATTGCGGGTCCAAAAACATTCAGGAGCTGTAGCTTTAGCATTTATTTTCCCTTTTGAAATGCAGTAGCTTACCCTTAATTGCAACTAGGTAGAAAGTGTGTGTGAGTTTGTTTGTGTGTATTAATTAAAAGTCAATGCTGTATAAAAGATATCTCAGATATATCATATAATTTGTTTCAGACATAAATATATACCTAAATGTATAGAATGTTCTATTATCAATGATGGATTAATAATTAAACTTCAAGCAGTGTTCTTCGTGAAGGAATCAGTAATATTGAAATTGGAATTATATAAGTCCAATAAAAGTTCTTTATTAGTTAATTGATAAATTTCTAATATTTGATGAAGAATCAAAAACTGAAGATAATTTAGTTATCGTTTTCAAGATAAAGTTTTAACATATATCTGTTAGTAAATAAATATAGCTATCACTTCGCAGTAGTGTATGCTATGAAACGCTGTATCGTATTTAAAGAAGGAAAAGATAATTAAAACGTGTATTAGTTTTAGTGGAACATGTGGTTAACAAAGAGTAAAAAATAAATAGATAATTAAAAAAGAAAGAAGGCAGTGAATTAAAATCATTTATACTTTTAAATTTCGCTTATGATAAAATATGTCTTTTATAACAAAAATGTCATACTAGAAAATACTATTCAAGGAAAATATATAACTCGCGTTTGTTTTTAAAGAAATAAATCACTTAGCTTGAGGGAAACATAATATGTGGTACCTAACAGAAGTATGAATTTGTAGAGCAGAACTTCCCCTGAAAGATGGGCTGAACTGTATATCTCAAAGGCGTACTTACGTTTTGTGTGTGTGTGTGTGTGTGTGAAATGGTGCAGAAATCATAATATAAAATGGCAGATCGAAATTTGGAGTTTAACATATATTTAAATTATAACTAGTGTGTTTACTTTTATAAAATATAATATAAAGTATAATATAAATGGGTAAATCTAATTAAAGAGAAATTGTCGAAAAGTTTACACCTTACTCCATTTAATGTATTGTGAAATATCCAAACATATATTAATCGCTAGAACTATCGTAAATATGAGAATAACATTTTATAGAAGATTTGAAGATGTGATGAGAAAGACACGTGTGAATTTACACTGTTTACTTTCTCTACACGTACTACGTACGTACATAATGTATAGAGAAGGTATTATAATGCACCTAAAAATTCAAAATCGAGATTTCACCGGAAATACATATCTTGGGCCCCTCTGAATCCAAAAAAGGAGGATTTTTAGAAAAAGGTCCCTGTATGTTTGTGCGTGTGTGTATACCTGTGAGTAGCATAGCTCAAAAACGAAAATACCGCTAAATACCAAACTTGGTATTTAAGTTTGATACCTTCCAAGGATGCGACACGAAGATCTTCAAGAAAATCCCCCCACCCTCAACTAACCTTTACATAGAAAATGTTTTGAAAATTTTGATATTTTCAAAAATGAGTCTAACGATTTTGATTAAAAATCTCTTATATTTTAGATATTTACTTGACAAAAATACATATATCTTGAATTTTCTGGGAATAGCCTCTGAAGACCTCTTATTCTGGATGACTTTTATTGAGTTTTGCATAACTGGTAAACTTCAAGAGATGGACAAAAACTTATTACAAAAAAGACGTTAATCTCGATAAAAACACAATTTATGTCATATACATTTTTCTTGAAGTTAACCGATTTCGAGATATTCCTTGATATTGATTTCAGTTTTAAAAGACATATAACCTTTCTCATACGGGCACTTGTCAACTCCTGGCCTCGCAAAAAAAAAAACGGCTTTCATTCCCATAGCAACCACATTTTAAAATATGTGACTGTTGGTTTAGCCTAGTGTATTCCCTATTACCCTTCTACCTACAAGGAACTAAATAATGATATCGTTTCTACTGATGTTTTAGTATGAAATAGATAGAAGGATAGGTTTATTAACAAGAATTTGTTACAGAGATGTAGAGAACTAATGTGAATGGAACAGATCAGATTTTTTCTCTGTTTTTAACATTTTCGTAAGACCCGGTGTTAGGAAATCAGTGATTCGTGCAGACAAAGGACATTATCGACGAGGAAGAGAGACGACTGGCGTCTTGGAGAAGGCAGACTTAAGTCTGGTCGGCGGAGTTTACATGTATATCCGATAGCATAACGTGAGACCACAAGACCGCAGTTTCCACTAAGACCTTTCCACAGCCACCACAAGCAAATCAACATTGACAGCAGCAAGGCGCCTCATTTACTTGAGCCCTCTTCTTAGCCCACTAATTTAGACACAAGCCTTCTTGTCTTTAGGCTTTGGGTGCAAGTACAACAGGGATTCCCCAACTTTGCCCACCCCGCTAAAGAATTAGTTGCGGGCAATCTTCCGGCCCACTGCCACGTCTTGTCTTCTGATTCGGATCTTAAAACATGCCACATAATTAATCAAGGAGTCAATGACTTTCTCTACATCTCTGCAACAAATTATTGTTAGTATGCTTATGCTTCAATTTACTTCATACTAACCGAGCAAAAAATAACAGAAATAGTCTTATTACTTGCTTCCTTAAAAGTAGAAGCAAAATAAGGGAGAACCATAGATTAAAATGATAGTCAAAATCCGGTTGCTATGTGACTGAAGTTCCTTTGTTTGTGTGGACAAGGAGTTGACAAATTCCTGTATGAGAAAAGTTTGTTTTTTAAAGCTGAAACCAAAAACAACAAATATCTAAACAACGATCAACTCCATGAAAAAATGTATATAACATAAATGGTGTGTTTTAACGTGCTCTATATTTTTTGTGCAGTAAGTTTTTATTTATCTCTTACGGTTTAAGAGCTATGCAAAATTCCGTAAATTTCATCCAGAATAAAGTTATTCCCAGAAAATTGAAGATATACATTTTATTTCTAGGGCAAATATCTTTAATATACTATATTTTAATCAAAATCGTTATAGCCATTTTTAAGAAAATCAAAATTTTTTTATAAATTCCGTATAAAGGGTAGTTTGGGGTGGGGGCATTTTTCTCAAAATCTTCGTGTCGCATCCCTGGAAGATAATAAACTTAAATACCAAGTTTGGCATTTTACTGAGTTTTCCTTTTTGAGTTATGGTGTTCAGTCACACGCACACACACACGAACTTTTTTTGAAAATGTTTTTTGTTTTTTGGATACAGGGGATCCTAAAACATATATTTCCGGTGAAATCTCGGTATTGATTTCTTGGGTGGAGTGCAATACCTTCTCTATACACTATGTACAGAGTATGTATAGAGAAAGTAAAAATATCCGGACTGCCTGCGTGGTCGAGTGCTCAGTGAGCTGAGGCCCCTGGTTCGATTCCCGGCACGGACGAAAGATTTTCTTTAACTAGAATTATTCCCTATCCTCAACAGAGTCTGGAAGTATGAATGTGAGAGTGAATGTGCGCGTGTGTAGTAATATAAAGTGATTAACCAAATGTTCCAAAACCTACAATAATACGAGTTATTTCAGAAGTGAAGTTAAAGGAGCAAATGAAACAGTACAAAATAAAAAAAAAAATCAATTTTCCTGTACCCCGAGGTGATTTGTCTGTGAAATTTGGAAAAGAAATGTATACTATTTATTGTATACAATGAGGTGGCGCTATGGGTGAGTGGTTAGACCGCTCGCCTCCCATCTAGGTGTCCCGGGTTTGATCCCAATTGCTCCATCATAACCTTTCCTATCATACATTTCGCTTGCTTTTCATATCATCCACTGTCTCACTAGCCGACCACTTGTTTCAGGTTCTCCATTCTGTGGCTTCGTGCCCTTGGCTCCCCGACAGCTGCTGAACCCTAGGCATCCACTTGAAAGTTCTAGGGAGCCATCAGTCCTAAACGGGAAGGGTAAGCTGACTACGAAAAAAAATAGTTACATTCTCCATAGTGTGCGACTTTAATATAGAGAGCACGGTTTCACTTCCGGTATGGTCTGTGAATTGTGCGAATATATAGTAGGTGTCTGTTGATAATTTTTAATCAGGATACCCTTAGGTAGGAAGATGGTGGATCAGTTTGATAGAAACACCTAAGCAAATACAAACAGACGCTAAACCAAATAAACTAATTCTAAAATATATGTAATTAGTTAGGTGCACATTTTATTGACATATCTTCCATTTGTTCATGAGAGAAAAAAATACTTAATTATGTTCATTTAGTGTATTTTTACTTTCTCTACACATACTATGTACATAGTGTATAGAGAAGGTATTGCATTCCACCCAAAAATTTGACACCGATATTTTTTTGGAAAAATGTACGTGTATGTCAGTGTGTATGTGAACATAATAACTCAAAAACGAAAAGTTGGTATAAAATAAAACTTGGTATTTTAGTTTAGTATATTTCAGGGATGCAACACGAAGACTTTGAGAAAAATCTCCCCACCTTAAACTACCCTTTACGTGGAAAAAATTTCGAAAATATTGATTTTCTCAAAAATGGCTCTAACAATTTTGACTATATGAAGTGGATAGAAGAATATGCAGTTTAACAATAATTTGTTATAGCGATGTGAATGGAACACATAAGATTTTTTATTCATTAAGAGATACCAGCCGTAAGTAGAAATAGAAAGAAATCCTGTTTTTTAAATACACAGTTTCAAACCTTAAAAATTCATGCTTTAGAAATTGAAATATACCTCTACTACCTATTCTGCCAAAAAACTTCTTAAAACCATTATTCTTATTTCTGCTTCATGCTAAGCACATAAACATTAGCAGACTGTGTTATTAATTAGTGCCTTACAAATAGAAGGTAACCGAAGGACTAAAGCGATACACAAATGTTTTAAACGCTGTTGCTATGTGATTGTCATTGAAATTCCGTTCTCTTTGCGTGGTCTGGAGTAAAACAAAAGAAATGCGGATAACTTATGTTTGAGAAAAGTATAAATACTTTAAGATTGAAACCAATAACAAGGAATATATGGAAACTGTTAACTTCGTTCCAAAAATGTATATAAGATAAATTGTGTGTCTTGGCGAGATCTGCATTTGTTGGGTAGTAAGGTTCACTAGTTATGCAAAAGTCGTCAAGAATTAAGACTTCAGAGACTATTCCCAGAAATTTCAATATATGCATTTTATTTCCCATGTAAATATCTTTAAAATATGTTATTTTATTTAAATTCGTCATGGTCATTTTTGAAAAACCAAACATTTTGACAAATCTTCAATGTAAAAGGTAGTTTGGGGAGAGGTATTTTTTTGAAACTCTTCGTGTCAAATCCTAGGAGAATACTAAACTTATATTGCAAGTTAAATAAAAAGTATGATATTTAATAAAATTTTCGTTTTTGAGTTATGCTGTCCATGCACACAGACATACACACATACATATACTCCTATTTTTTTTAAATGCTTTTGTTGGACTCAAGAGCCTTCAAAACGTATATTTCCGGTGAAATCCCAATATAGAATTTTTTTTTTACAAAACTGTTTTACTTACTGGATACAGTACATAGTCCGTGTAGAGAGAGTAAAAACAAATTGTCAGATAGGGTGGCTACGGCAATCGAACCCGCGTTCTTCCAAATGTCAGCCGCATCATTACCGTGGCACCATCTCGGTCGGTGACTAGCAGACGAAATCTCAGTCCCATTTACACTGTTGCCATAAATATGGGAGTTTGTTCGTCTTGTGTCACTTCTCTTTCTTTTCCGGTTCCTCTCTCTTTGTTTCCTTCATTCTCTTATTCCCACCCCCCCCCAAAGTCATTCTCTTCTCTGTAAGAAGAGCGATGCTTTCATAACTAATAATAAAACTGCATTATTTGGGCGTTAATATTAATAAAACAAGAAAAAAAAAAAGATTGAAGTCAAAAGATTGAAGTAGAACCCCATTATTTTGAGGTTCTGTGTACTTCAAGCTGGTACTAAGAAAATTAAAATTTGTATAAAACAAGAGGAAAACCGCGTACTTATACGCTGTCCGTTGTATTTCAATTTGCCATGTAAATGCAGGTTAAACTGTCCTATTATACACATTATAACTTTTTTCTCGTGTTGCTAATTCATTTATAATACAGATTGACAGACACTGTTAGATTTGAATGATTGCGCTTGCTCTTTTTCCCGACCCTTCACTAATTGGGATCGCGTGTTAACGAACGTACATCCTTCAGAACATACTTTATTAGTACAGTAATCCCTACTTAGCGACAAAAATACGTAAACATTTTACAGCATTAAAAGACTCAACGTTTGTAGATTGTACGTGTACATACTTACTTAGTCCCTGATGTGGGATCATTTTTTAAAATGCA
Organism: Hymenopus coronatus; assembly: GCA_030762935.1. Taxonomy (NCBI): domain Eukaryota; kingdom Metazoa; phylum Arthropoda; class Insecta; order Mantodea; family Hymenopodidae; genus Hymenopus; species Hymenopus coronatus. The sequence continues at coordinate 119,382,151 of CM060881.1, read as the reverse complement.
ACTTATATTTTTGCAACTTAGAAAGTATGTCTATATATACCGCAGCATGTACTATATTATTATATTTTTAACAATTATTGTGCTCTTTAAACATTTATTCATGGTTTACCAATTGATTTAGTAATATTTCCCTAAAAGCCTAGTTTTTTACAATACTTCGAATTACCGGGGATCTACTGTACTCAATTAATTTGTGCTGTGTACTAATATTACTCTTTATTATAGTTTTAAGGAATACAGAAGAAAATAAGACTAAGAATGAAAAGCATAGTAATATTGCGGAAAGGAACTGCTAGACAGTCTTTTCGACTTTATATTAATTATTTTAGCCTTTATTGGATGCTTTCCAGTATATTCCCTAACAACCAATGGTATAACTGGAGGGTTGAATTAATTAGTTGTTATTTAAATAGCAGCGAAGGTTGAATTTTCGATGGGGTGTTCCGATTTATATACTCCATACACAATGATCCCGCACAACGCAGGTAATAATGGAGAGGAATAGCCATTAATTTGCATTCTATAGTCTATCGTTTATGTCGGTTGCCATTCATTTACCACGTAACACAAATCAAGCCGAAAAACACAAAAGAAGATGAACAAAAGCTGATCAGACAAACGTTTGTTTAGCATCACTACAAATAAGGGGAGAGGGAGAAAACACTATACCAATGAAAAAAAAGTATGGTGTTACATAGAACAATACATCGGCTGCAACATACCCGTCATATGGCAAATGTAACATTTTATTAATTTCTGTAAATTCCCATATTCCTCGTCGAATTAAATGTTCACGTGGCTCTTTCCAATTTGAGTACTTGGAAAACATAACATTTGCATTAGCTACACTAGCAGTTATGACGTCAGGGTTTAACTCCAATCAGAGAGTGCAAATACGTGTTGCGCATTTTGCTCCTGATTGAATTTTGGGTTGCTAACAAATCGAAAACAAACATATATTCGTTTTCCCGCTTAGTAATTTGTTAGCAAAAATAATGAGCGGAATGGAAGGCTTGTGTATGCGGCTAAATATTTATCGCTCGCTTATTTCAGTTATAAGCTGAGCTTAAAGGGACTCCCGAGAATTATAGCATGCTCGATGTGCAGGCGAAATATCCGTGTCCTGTTACAACTTTACAGGTGATAGGCTTCATATGAACATATTCTGTTTAATAAAACATTACATATATTCATGACACTGTTGTAGACTTTTACATATTTTGTGTAGTAAAACTATTTTTCGCCTGTAGTCTTCCGTTCACGTGTTATGATGGAAAGTAGGGCCGCGCCGTGGCCGAATGGTTAGACCACTCGCCTCTCGATCCCAATCGACCGCATGTGAGATTTGTGGTGGACAAAGCGGTGCAGGGACGGGTTTTCTGCGGGTTCTCCGGTTTCCCCCGCCATTGTACATCACCGGTGCTCCATCTTCATTCCATGTATCACCACTGTCATCGCCTACGATGCCATTTGTAGTAAAAGCGGGCGTTAAACACTACCCAAAAAAAAAAAAAAAAGATGGAAAGTTAAATGTCCTACTTTCGAACATGTTTCCCGCTTTTTCACGTTTGTGTGTGAACTATATTGACTCCTAAGATTTTTAATCTCTGCTACGTGTACTAAGTAGGGGATTCGAAAAAATACTTTTCAGAAAAATTCGTGTGTGTACCTTGCGTAAACTTCGGCGGCTAGTGTCCATTGTGTCTAGGTCTAAATTTCTTGCCAACTGTCTTGGAATTGTCGCGGAGAGAGGACAAGCCCTGATGAAGCTCCACATAGTGAGGCGAAACGTCGGCAAGAAATTCAGCCAAGACACAACCTTCCCGGAATACCTAGACACAATTTGTGTGTGTGTGTGTGTATGTGTGTGTGTGTGTGTGAAAGCATAATTTAAAAATGAAACTTCGATTATAGACCAAATTTTACATTTAAGTTCTACGTCTTCCAAGGACGAGACTCAAAAATGGCTTTAAAGTTTTTGATAAAATGTTTAAGATAATTCCATTTTTTCTTTATCAGCAAGTTAACTTTATTATACAATAAATACGTTCATTCAGTTTTGAAAATTCAGAATGTTATATCACAAAAAGTGAAGCTTGTATTCAGGCATCCAGCCTAAAGATTTTGTACTGAGAATATTGAGATTCAGAGTCTCAGACTTCTTTTCAATCGTCTTTCTGTCGGATTTGGTGGTTAACTTGCAATTTATTCAATTAGACGATTTGGGTGCTGACGAACATCTTTTATAGCTCTTTCGAAGGAATTCGTTCACTACACATCTGGAGTCCTAATGTCGTTATGCAGCGTGCTAGTTCGCACATACCAATCAGGGGTACTGTTTTGGATAGCTGTATTATTGCATTTGAGAATGTGACACGCAGCCCCAAATAGAACTTCTATATTGCCATATAATGTAATCAACAACTTGGTCATTTCTTTTATATTAGAAAGATAATGGTGATTCTTTTTGAAATCATATGTTTGAGTTGTCTAATGTTTTGGCGTATCTCTGAGTTGTTTTAGATAGAGTATTTTGAATTCAGGGCTAGGACAAGATATCTAGCTGATTATCGATAGGGATAGAAATGTCATCCATTGTTATCAGTTGAAAAACTATATCTCTTTTGAGGGTGAATATAACCAGGTGTGATGTTTAAGGTTCATCAAGGCTCTCTATTTTCTGCATAAATGATGAATTTCATCACAGAAGTCATTTCGCCGATTGGCAACTTCTTCAGCTGAGTGTTGCAATATCAAAAGCAACCTGAGCTATTGCTAATTGAGCTTGCATAGAGAAGTTAACGGTGTATACTATGCAACAGCGGCCTAGCATATTTCCTTGTGGTATTCCAAGTTTTCTACACTGTTTCTTCACATTTTACAGAAAAAGTGTGATGCTTAAGCAATATTTAATGACCAATATTTAATGTGTATTTGAAAGATAATCTTTGACTTTATATAAACGCCAATCTTATCAGACGCTATGAAACGTTTTCTTTCTGTTTTCACATGGTTGAGAATTACAACAACTATGGATGAAACAGTTGAGTGGTTTAATGTAGTGATCTGAAACCAAGCTGTGAAAGAGGGAGCATCTCTCCTAGTTCTTTTAATAGCTATATCAATAAGCACGCAATTATATGTTCTCCAATGAAAGTTGTGTTATTAGATCAAATGATAATGAATTTTTCTTAGGAAGGCGTAGTATGACATTACTAATTTGTGGCAGGTGTAAAAATTTACTAAAAGATGCAATAGCCAGACATTGGTTCTTCTGCTTCTGTGGTAAATCCATTTAAGATTCTAGATTATATTAAAATTATTGGAAAAACTATTTGCAAAATAGCATTTTGTGGGTAATTTTACTGGTAGAATTGATTCCCTACGTTTTAGAATGTATTTTGTTTTTTCTATAATGAATCGTTTTGTGCATTCAAATATTCGAAAGTAGACAACTGCTGAACTTTAAATGCCTGGGAGCTAGTATAAATTCTTCAATGCAAAGGATTTTCTATTTTACTTCGATTTCCACTATGAATCTCGACTGGATTGTCTCGTCATTTGATTTCGTAGATAGTGCGGAGGAAATAAATTGCGAACGAGATGAATTTATTGATTCCACTGATTCCGCTCTCAAAGATAAATTCATCTAGAGTGAGGCGTCGGTGACTACTTTTTGGCTTCAACGGAGGTTGGAGCCAAAAGGAGGAGTATCCGAACCAAATGAAGAAAGCAATTAGCGCACTTTTGTCCTTTTCAAAATGTTATCTATGAGAGCAAGTCTTCTCTCTATCGTGACCATAAAATCCAAAGCAAGAAATGTACTGAATAGCCTTGAGAATGATCTGCGTGTTTCATTGTCAACTGTAAGGTCGATGTCACGTATCTGTGCTCTTAGCATCAATCACACGTATCGTAATAGTCATTAATCGAACAACACTATTGTTGTAATTTACGCAATGATTGTAGAAAGTTTACTGTAGTATGTTATGATGTAGGTTACTTATTATATACAATTTCAATAAATTAACATATTAGCTTATGTTTTTAATTCAAGAAAGGATGCCCTTAGTGTTTAATTTATTCCCATGGGTGTCATGAATTTCAAAAGGTTGGGGAAAACTGCGCTTGAATATAGAGGTTATGGATATACTGCAATCTAGCCTAACATTTGATAGGTGGATTTTATCGCAAATTCTCATTTTGAGAGTACGTAAATAAAAAATAAAAACGGAAACCAAAACTGTTTATTAAAAGTTCTGTGTAGGTGTACCTGGAGTAACTGAAACATTAAGCAGGCATATCAAGGGGTTTTCTTCATCAATGTCTCGAGCCCAGCCAATTTTTTAAAGCCAGGAGCCTAGAGACAGCAGGCAAATGCACTCAACCAAAACATTACAGTCATAATTTTCCATTGCTTTGCATTATTAAGATTTTGCTAGCATTTCTCTATCCGAGTTTCCGCGGTCTTTTCTGTTTTATAGAACTAAGATAGTCTTTACATTTCCAACTTATAGATTTGGCAATTATTTTCTGCATACTGCCACTGAAAAGCTAAAATGTTTGACACTCGTATTTATCTATTTTTTTGTTACTATTTCAGGGCTTTTGAGCGAAGTGAGTGTTTGCTCTTATGGATTTTAGCTAAGTGTAATGAATAGTATTTTAAAGATTTAGCATTTACTTTAGTATAGCTATCTATAAGTAACATAAAATATTAAGCATTTTTAGTTTAAGAATGAAACTAATATTCAAAGAAATAACATAGAATTTCACCAGTTTTAAAATCGTGTACCTGGTACACAGCCTCTAATTACAGAAAGAAATCAATAAATACTCTTTCATTAGTAAAAAGATGCGTATTGAATACTTTAGAAGATTCCCCTGACCACATGCTTCCTCTTTATTGGACTGCATTCATCAAAAAAAGAACATAAAACAGAATTACTTTCCAGCATCAAGTGTATTTAAAGTTTAGATATTTAGAAGTTTCGCCTCTTAAGTGATAATTTTGAAATAATTAAAAAGTTTATTCATTCTTTAAGCTCAATCCCATCTACAGGATATGTATAAAACGTCAATTCATATTTCATATATCTACATTTCAACAATACTTGTATTTAATTTACTTAACTGTTACATGTGACCATGAGCTTGAGTTCCAGTTTTGAATTATACGCATATTTCTGACGCGAGGTCAAAATCTCCATGATAAATAATTGTTTCAATGTGTTCATACTCTTAAATTTAAACCTTGTAAGTCCTTTTCAACAGTTGGGAGTGAATCTGCAAAGTCCATCAATACATTACCTAACAGCCTACAGTTCTAACTAGCTCAAGTAGGTGGGAAAGTTAAAGGAATATGAACACTGACAAATGCTCACCTTGAGCGCTGCTGCCAAGTGTTTACGTAACTCCATGGCACGACCATTGCATAAGGGACCATGGTCTACCGCTTGGCCGCTGCATCTCGGCCCGAAGGCGTCATGAATTTGGTGTGTTGAGGTTGAGAAGTGATCAGCGCCTCGAGTCCCTCCCGGCCGGTTGATGAGGTCTTCTCGATCTGGAGCCGCTAATTCTCAATTAAGTAGCTCCTCTATTGCCCCCCCCCAAGAACCTCACGAGGCTGAGTGCACCGTGCATCAGGTCTCCGAGCGGGAGAAAAGTTCCCATGCTGGTACCGAGAATCGAGCCCAGGTCTCCTGTTTGGGAAGTAACCGCGCTACCACCGCTCTAAGGAGACCACCTTTTAATCATTCTTATATCTTCGAAGTCGGCTTACCCTCCCCATAGTTAGGACTGACCCCCCCCCCCGCAGGACTTATAAGCGGAAACCTAGTGATCAGAAGTCTGCCCAGAAACCACAGAATGGAGAACCTGCAACGGGTAGACGGGCAGTAGCTGTTTACCAACGGTAAATCTGTATATAAAAACTTTTTAAATATGCTTAAAACCTTAGAATTTTATCTTGGTGCTATTGACTCATGAAAGACATTTTACATCAATGGAATTCAAACTGTTTTCCGGAGATTTACATACAGATACAATCATTTTGTACACTGTACACAAAAATCCACAGTTAATTCCTACTTAAACGTAATTTCTACTCTGAGCATGACCATTTCATTTGTTAACAAAGAGCTCACTTGTTCAGCTTCGATGGATATGTTCACACACGCACTGGAACCTCAAATACAGGAGAAAAAGAAATATAGTTATTTAATTTTATATTAACAGTATTTCACCTCGAATTTTAAACACTAATTAACATCTGGCCGATCGATTTTTAAAATAAAACTTCTCTATTCATAACATGATCAAATTGGACATCAACTCATTGCTTTTCAAATTGCGTGCTTTATGTTTTCAGAGAATACTGTATGTTTTACTTACTCTACAGGCACTTAGGTACTGTATTCCACCCAAAAAATTCCATGTCAAGTTTTCTCAGGAAATATATGTTTTGAGGTCCCCTAAGACTAGAAGAGCATTTTTAGAAAAAGGTCTTATACATGTCTGAGTGGACAGCATAGCCTAAAATGAAAATACAATAAATATAAATTTGGTATCTAAGTTTACTATCTTCCGAGGATGGGACACGAAAGTTTTCAAGAAAAATACACACCCCAAACTACATTTTACATGGAGCAATTTTTGAAAATATTGTTTTGCTCAAAAGTGAAGCTAAGGATTTTGATTAAAATACCGTATATTAAAGATATTTTTATGAAAAACTACGTGTACATCTTGATTTTCTGGGAATAGCTACGAAGACCTCTTCATTCTGCTTGAAAAATATAAATCTCTTTGAAACACACAAGTTTACATGGAACATTTTCTTAAAATTTGTTTTGCTCAAAAATGAATCTAAGAATTTTGATTAAAATACTGTATATTAAAGAAAGTTTTCTGTGAATAGCTTTCGAAGATCTTTATTCTGCTCTAATTTTGGATAGCAAGTAAACCTAAGAGATGTAAAAGATCATACTGCACACAAATGTAGATCTCGTTAAAACACACAACTTGTCATATACATATTTTTTGTAGATTTAACCGTTTCCGAGATATTTCTTGTTATTGGTTTCAATTTTAAGTTACTTATAATTTTCTCAAATCTGGTTTTTTTTTTCTTTTACTCCTGGTCGAGCAAAACGAACCGCATTTCAATTTTTTAACACAGCGGCCGTCTTATTATAAGATCATTATCTCTTTAGCCTTGTATATTACTTTATTCCTTTCTTCTTAGATGGAATTAATAGAATCATTTCTGCTAATGTTTATATCGCATACCAGTATAGATAATGGATTATACTTCTGCAGCAATAGTTTGTAGAGATTTTTTATTATATTCTGAAATAAGGTTTTGAGGAAACAATCTATGTATTTTCATAGTATAGTGTTTATATTTCAGCTATGCATTCTTTACCACCACGAATGTAGAACTAGAAGCATGTTGGACGCTACTGGCAGGCAAGGAAGACGTGGTCTGGCTAGGTAAATTTATACTTAAGGCAAGACAGCTGAGATCTGAGAAGCCTGCCAAGAGAGAAGTGACTACAATGTTTTACACACACACACACACACACACATATATATATATATATATATATATATATATATATATATTATGTCATACTTAGGTCGGTGTTGTGTTATAGTTTTGTATACTGTGTATATATTATGTGTATATACTTCTTTTAAGTGTTTTTATCTATTATAAGAGGGTACATTTATGAAGGTGTACTCTGTGCTGTAAATTTAAATTGCTATATTTGAATATCTTTGTATTTTTATTATCGGGTTTACTCTTTTAGTTCTTTGCTGTTGTTATAATATTGCTTTTTGTTGTGCATTACCTCTGTTTTTTATTTTTTTCGTGTTTACTCTTGTAATTATTTCTTGTTGTTATTTTAATATTGCTTGTTAGTGTGTATTACAAAAGTACGTACGGCGTGTGGACCCGTACGATTGTTGAAATTCAATGTATGATATTGTTATGTCAATAAATACACTTATTCATTCATTCACGAGGAAGGAATGTCTGTGCAATTCAGGCTTTTCATTGTGAATAATATTGAATGTCAGAAAAATCATAGTTTGCGTTCTACGTATCTTATAAGAAACAATATTTTTGTGCAGCCATGAAGAAAAAATACAATTTTAATTTTAACAATGACATCTATGTTTGTAAAACATTTATCCGAGCGTATTTTATATTCCCAGTTAAGGTCTATAAGGTACACACACAACATTCAACAGAACTGGTAGGATGGTCAACCATGTAACACTACTTTTGCACCTCAGTGTTCTTACAAAGCCCTTCTAGGACTCAATTTCTATAGAGGAACCTCTAAGGGGAAATGTGTAAAGAAATATCCAAATATTTTGGCTTTGTTCATGCAATAAAACTTTTTTAAAGTTTTTAAATTTCTTATAATCTTATAATTTCTTAATCACTCAACACCCACCAACCTCACTTAAAATGTGTATAAAATGTTTGGTAAACAAGTGTTTGTTATGAATTGTTGTGAATTTATAGCCCTCATGGTAACCAGTATGCGCTTACAAATACTAGTATCGAAACACAGTCGTAGCAACTTGGGGACCGATAGCAGGACAGAATTGAAGTTAGCACAGCATGCCATATAGTTGTGGTGACTTCACAATGCAGTGTGTATGTAGTGGTTCTAATAGAAGGAAAATGGGGCAGTGGTTGGGTGATAGACTGTGATGTTTTCACTAGCAGTGCAAGGGGAAATGTAAATGTCCTGTTATTTATGGACGCTCTTTAACTGCTGTGGTTCTCAGCGTCCCATTCTAAAATGGGCGTGAAATTATTAATTTTGCTCAGAGGCCTCTCAATCAGGCTTGAGGTTCTTTTTCGTGCCGTAAATCTACGACACGGGACCAACGGCTTTACTTCCCTTCCTTCGGAAGGGAAAAAAATCCATCGTCCTCCGCCGGGTTTGAACCCGCGACCTTGGGTATATGAAGTCAGCATGGTAACCATTACACCACGGAGGGCGATAGTGGAAGGGGTGAGTGGTAAACATAAATGCCACAGATTTACGAGAACTGACAATTTTAATATTTACATACATTCAATTGCTGTTGTGCAACAAATGATCAGCATAATTATGTGCTTCATTTTCTCTCAAGATACATAAATTACAATGAACAACAACATACATTGTTAATGTCTCAAATGTAAATCGTCTTCGATTGGCACGCAAAAGGGCTTTATATTGGAAAAACTTCCTTCACATCACAAGATGTGATTGGAACAAAACGGAAATAGGACACATAATCGACTATTGGGTAAGATACTCCATCAGAAATTATTTCCGCAGCAACACCTTTTAGCACATTCAGTATTCCACGCATTATTGAAAATCCCACTATTTTTCCAAACACTTTCTTCACTTTGTTTTTCACGCGGTGTAAAATAGGTGTCACGGTCTCTAATTAATTGCACAAGGTCATCGACAGCTCGAGGCATTTCAATGTTCCATGTTTCTAATTATGTTTTAATGTCGTAGATATCTCTAAAATGTTCTTCTGTAGAACTTTCAAATCTTCATGTAATTCATTTTAAGCAAGGGATTTTATAATCTTGATTGAAGAGCATGCACTATCATCAAAGGCATTAATTACCTGTAAAACAGTGTTGTAATATATAGCGTAGTATACTGCTGCATCGGGACGGGTTCTCCAACCCGTTACTATAAGTTTACCTGCGGCACGTGCAATTGCCAATGCAGGTCGGTCTCTACTCGGTAGGAATGCAACTGGTATCCGCATGGGACCCGCTATCGGTCCCCAAGATCTATCCCTAGTCATAACGTTTTAAATGTTTATGTTCACGAAAGTTTGTAAATTACAAAACTTATTAGATACAGTATACTTAGGTTTTTACTTTCTCTGGAACATATATATATATATATATATATATATATATATATATATATATATATATATATATATTGTGCATAGTAGGTGAAGAAGATGTTGTATTGCACCTAAAATTCTATTCTGAGATTTCACTGGAAATACATGTTTTGAGGCCCACTTAACATTTTTAGAAAAACGTCCGTGTGTATGTGTGTGTATGTTTGTGGACTGTATAGCCCAAGACAAAAATTAAATTAAATATCTAACTTGCTAATTAAGTTCAACATCTCTCAAGAATGCGACACAAAGACTTTCAGGAATATCCCCTCCCAAATTATCCTTTAAATGCAACATTTTTAGAAATTTTAGATTTTCTAAAAAATGGCTGTATTTTGATTAAAATATCGTATATAAAATACATTTACATAGCAAATAAAATGAATGTTCTGATTTATTTTGGAATAGCCCTTGAAATCCTCTTCAATCTGAATAGTTTTTGCATAACTTGTATTCTGTAAAACACAAAATCTTACTGCACAAAAAAATGTAGATCTCGTTAAAACACACAATTTATATTATGTACAGTTACTTTTATAGAGCTAAACATTCCCAAAATATTTCATTGTATTTGTTTTAATTTTAGAATGCTTAAACTTTTATCAAAAGTGTCATACCTCTTTTGTTTTACTTTTGGACATGAAAGAGACCCGGACATAAATGAATAGCTTTTAAAGGGTTTAACTATCATTTTAGCCCAGTGTATTTCCTTATTTCCGTTTTACTTAAAACGAAGCAACTAACGTTTATTTAGATTAGCACAAAGTATAGAGAGGAATATGCTTTTGCAAGAAAAATGTTGTAGAATAGTTAGAGAACGTCATGCGAATGGAACATAATACCAGCTTTTTGTATAACTGCCAGGATTTTAATTAGCATATATGTCCACTTGAATAAGAGATTAGTTATTATTACTTACAATCTCCGCTGCTATTTGGAAATGATCAACTCATACGAGAAAAATCTGAAGACGAAGCCTAAATTACAAAACATAAGTTGAGTCAAATTGCTACTAATGAGAATATCGAAAAGTAATCACATTTCTAGGATTAAAACAAATAATTGAACCATTGGAGACTTTAAATATTTAATATATAATTTTAAATTTATTAAATCAGATGATATAGAGCTGAAGTTCTCTAGATTTAAACATTTCTGTGGAACTATACCACATACATTAAAATAATATGTGGAAAGAAACAATTATATTTTAAAAAGTAATAGACTCTTTGCTGTTTTACTTTAGCGATTGTTGTACCTAAGCATCAGACGAAATACAACAAACTAAATTATTGTAGTTGAAGGCCCTCCACTTTGTAGCAGTATATTACTGGATTATAAATTAAGTGCTGATTATAGCCAAGGGCTAAATTAGAATGTAATAATATTAATTCAAAAAAACCTGATGGGTTTCATTCACATGACTTGCTCTACATCTCTGCAACAAATTATTGTTAAAGAGCTTATGATTCTATTTGCTTCATGCTAATTGAGAAAAATTAGCAGAAATAGTCTTATTACTTGCTTCCTTGTAAGTAGAAGCGAGATGACGGATTACCATAGGTTAAAGTGATAGTCAAAAGCTGGTTGGTAGGTGACTGAAGTTCCTTTGTTTGTATGGACAGGAGTTGACAAATTCCTGTAAGAGAAAAGTATAAGTTTTTTACTTTCTCTATACGTGCTATGTACATAGTGTATAGAGAAGGTATTGTAATGCACCCAAAAATTCGATACCGAGATTTCACCGGAAATATATGTTTTGAGACCTCCGGAATCCAAAAAAAAACAACATTTTTAGAAAAATGTCCGTGTGTGTCTGTCTATGTGTGTTTGTGTGTATGTGGTATGTCTGTGGGCAGCATAACTCAAAAACGAAAAGTCCGTTAAAAGCCAAACTTAGTATTTAGGTTTGGTATCTTCAAAGGATGCGGCACGAAGATAATACCCCACTCCCAACTATCCTTTACATGGAACTTTTTTGGAAAATTTTTATTTTCTAACAAATGTCTCTAAGGGTTTTGATTAAAATATCGTATATTAAAGATATTTACCTGACAAATAAAGTGTATATGTTAAATTTTCTGGGAATAGCCTCTGAAGACTGCTTTATTCTGGATGTATTTTGCATAACTACTAAGCCGTAAGAGATGGATAAAAAGTTAACACACAAAAAATGTAGAGCACGTTAAAACTACATTAAGATATTTCAATCAAAATCGTTAGAGCCGTTTTTGGGAAAATTAAAATTTTCGAAATTTTTTACATGTAAAGGGTAGTTTGTGGTGGGGGTATCTTCTTGAAAATCTTCGTGTGGCTTCCATGGAAGATATTTAACATAAATACCAAGTTTGGTATTTGACGGTCTTTTTGTTTACGAGCTATGCTGTCAATAATTTCACACACGGACCTTTTCTCAAAATACTTTTTTTGCATTCAGGGGTACCAAAACATGTATTTACGGTGAAATCTCGGTATTGAAATTTAGGGTGGAATACAATATCTTCTCTATATACTATGTACATAGTACGTGTAGAGAGAGTAAATATAGTCTAAACTAGAGAGATCATATCTTACGTATGTCACAACATAGAAAAACAGAGGCTACAATGCCATATCACTCAATAGGGAAGAGGAACAATGGAGATCCTTTAAAAATATACCCTGAAAAGTTTGAGGCGGAACAGGTCGAAAGGCCTTTCCTAGAAGACGACGACGAACACAATAATAACAAGCTTTTTGTGAAAAATATGTTTTTGATAGAAGAGAGCGCAGGATGAAGGAAAGTAAGTTAATTTCCAATCCTATTCATGCTTCTAGCAATGAATTAGTACATAATTATAATTAAAGTTCTTAAAAAGAGAACTTTTTTACTTCAACTTTTTCTGTTTTTGGTCCAGGTAACTAAGATGTCATAGGCGGTTTGTCTGGGAGGGGTTTCTCCGGGTCCTCCGGTTTCCCCCGCCACTCATTTCACCATCATCACCGTTCCTGTAATCAATTTCCCTTCCATTTCATATCATACACTCCCTCATGTTTATGCCTGACTACGCGCCGACCCCTCGTAACAGGTTGTCATTTTGTGGTTTCTGCAGTTGACTCTTGGACAGGCTTCAGACCCCTAGGCAGTGGCTTGTAAGTCCTAGAAGGTGTCAGTCCTACAAATACGATACGAAACGAAACTAAGATGCCATAAAACCAAAAATAAGATTTACTTTTATAGCTAAAACTGAAAGATTCCTATTATAATTCCCAAAACTAAAATATTACTTTAAATTATACTTCATTATTTTTTCTTTCTCTAACTCGTTTGTACAATGTACATAGTGGATAGAGAAGTTATTGTATTCCACCACAAAATTCGATATCAAGATTTTATCAAAAATACATGTTCTCAGACCCCCTGAATCCTAAAATGAAGGTATTTTATAAGCACTTTCGGGTATTTGTGTGTCTATGGTCAGCATAGTGCAAAAACAAAAAGTCAGTTAAATACCGTACTTGTTTTTAAGCGAAAGTATCCTTTATGTAAGCGAAACGAAAATTTTAAGAAAATGCCACCAACACCAACTAACCTATGTATGGAACATTTTTCGAAAAATATGATTTTCTTAAAAATGGTTTTAACGATTTTTATTAAAATACCGATGTTTAAGATATTTTCATGACAAACGAAACCTATATCTTTTCTGAAGAGCTCTTCATTGATACCTTTTGTATAACTAGTGAAACGTAAGGGAAAGGTGAAAGAAATATAGATATCACTAAAACCACAGTTTTTGTCATATATATATATATATATTCTTCAGTTAACGGTATTGGAAATTTTCTTTGTTATATGTTTCAATTTAGAGCTACATAAACGGAAAGTCATATTTTCTTTCATATCGTTTTTGTTTTACGGCTTTCCTTGCAAAGAGAATTGAATTTAAATTGTTTCACATAGCGATCATCTTTTAAAAGATTTGACTGTCGCTTTAATCTAGTGGATTACTTTGTTTCCCTTCTACTTGTAACGAAGCAAGAAATAATACAAATTTCGCTGTTGTTTATATCAACTGGCATGTGTAGATAAAAGAATAATTTTTTGTAAGAATAATCTATTTGTGCAGCAGCTAAAGCAAGTCATGTGAATGTAACACACATTCATTTTTTCTGCATCTGTAGGCATATCAGAGGCCCTTGAAATATTAATTGTTCATTGACAATTATGTTTATTCATTTAATATTGTATATGGTTGAATTTGTTTCCCTTGTCGTTTCTTTATATTATTTTGAACTTGAAATCTTATTTATACTAAAAAGATGCAAAGTTTGAAGTTGAGATGGGACACAAAGACGGAGCAATGTGAACCCTGCAGCATATCCAACCATAAGAACGAATGAGTTGAGGGTGTATTCTAAAGGGCCCGAGTAAGGCCAAATTCTTTCGAAGAGGGATGATTGGAGCTGTGTGTACTGGATGGTAGTGCTTTATATATTGGTTATTTAATGTAGTTTTTGTCAGAGCCGAGCAAAACCTTATCTACAAAATATAGCAAAGGTCAGGAATTTGTTTGTATTAGAGGATAATAGTTTGGTTTAACCCAGACCATCAATGCTTGTTTGTTAATTAATAACATTATAATAATCATTATTTATTTTAATTCATTCCTATTTAGAATTAGCGTCCCTACTCTAATTATTTCCCTTTGTAGATGAAACTAAGCAAGATCACTTTTTACTTTCCCTAGCAATTAGGTATAATACATACAAGGTGTCCAGAAATATGTATCTACTTTGTAGAAATGAATGCGTTCTGACCACGTTGTATATGGTAGATCATTGCTGCTACATTTAACATATTGCAGGTGTAATGGGTTGCCTGATGTTATGCATTAATCACATGCTACCAATTAAACACGTGTTTCGTTGTTTACAGAGTGAAAGCGCAGGATGTTTACTGTAGAAGAGAAGGTGGTTATTGTGACTTGGAGGCCACAGAGGTCGTCGTACGATGACATTCGGATGGGATTTTACCGCAGATTCCATCACACTGGTCCCACTGATAAAACAATCCGCACAAGTTCAAGCACAATGGATCGCTGGTAACGGAGCCTGGACAAGGACGTCCGTTGACCTCCACTGAAAGGATTGAAGCCATCAGAACATCCATTGAAAGGAGTCCAAAACAAGTGTGGTATTGTCTGTGGAATTGAACATTCCGTGTTCGACGGTACACGAAGTGTTGCGGTTTACATTTAAGAAGAAGCCATACCATCTGCAGATTCTCCTTTATTTGCATGAAGAAGATTTTGCAGAGCATAACTGCGTAGACTTGCTCGTTACAAATGAAGAGCGCAACATCTCGAAGCACTTCTTATTCAGCGATGAAGCGACCGTTCACATTTGTGGACATGTTAACAGGATAACTGCGTTATCTGGGCTAACACACCACCTGTGGAGCATGTTTAATTCATGCGAGACGCTCTCAAGGTTAATGTTTGCATGGGCATCATGTGCGACAAGGTTTGTGGACCGTTTTTCTTTGCTGAAAGAACCATTACTGGTGCAATATACCTAGACATGTTCACAGATTTTCCAGGATGGTCGTCTGGATACTGTTAATTTCAGCAAGATATCATTAGCCTTAGCTATATGCACGTGTCTGAATTCACATTTCCCTGGGAGGTGGATTGGACGCGCAGGCCCCATGTCGTGGGCAGCACGTTCTCTTGACCTCACACCGATGAACTTCTTTGTTTGGGGATTTATCAAACGGCGTGTGTTCACTCGACGTATTATCACACTGCAGGAGCTCAGGGGCCGCGTTACAGAAGCTGCTACTGCCATAAAAACCCATAATGCTTCAGAATGTGTTTCGTGCCACTGCTGAAAATGGGACATGTGTCGTGATATGGATGGTGACCATGTGTGAAGTAACCGATACCATAGCAAACATTGCAGGTACCATCACTTTTTCTATGAAATAGATACTTAATTTCTGGAATTGTATTTCACAGAAATTTCTCCGGAATACATGTTTTTGGATCCTCAAAAAGCAGTTTTAGAAAGAGGGAGCGAGAATTCATCCAGTAAACAGAGGTAAGATGAAACGACAGCTTTCCTCCTCTCTAAGAACAAACTTTGGCAGTGGCCACAGTCGATAAACATGAACCAAAAGTAGAGCGTATTTTGCATAATACTAATTTTTACTTTATTCATACTTTCAGGCTCAAAGAAAAACGAGGAATAATTCTGGCTTAAAAAGGACCTCCCATCCTCCAGATGTTATTCGAATAAGTGATCTCTAAATTTGAAAACAGGCAAATTTTAGTTTGAAAATAGGGTATGTTTTATGCTGTTTCATATCAAACTAGTTTGAAATTATTTCAAGAAAACGAGAACACTAATTAGAATTTTAAAAAAGTCAGATGTGTTTCATTCACTTGACTTTCTATACATATCTACCATAAATTATTGTAAAAGGCTTATTCTCCTATTTACTTAGAAAACATTAGGAGAAAGGGCCTTATTGCTTGCTTCCTTGTAAGTAGACAGGAAATAAGGGAGTACAATACGTTAGATACGATTAAAGCGATAGGCTAATCCTTTAAAATCTGGTTGCTCTGTGATTGAATTTCCTTTGTTTGTTTGGCCAGGAGTTCCTGTATGAGAAAAGTATAAGTATTTTAAAGCTGAAACCAATAACAAGGAATATCTCAAAAACGGTATACTCCACGAAGTAAAATATGTATAAGAAAAATTGTGTGTTTTAACGGGGTCTTCAATTTTTGTCTATCTCTTACGGTTTACAAGTAATGCAAAATTCCGCAAAATCCATCTAGAATAAACATGTCTTCGGAGGCCATTCCCAGGAAATAGAAGATATACATTTTATTTTTATGTAAACATCTTTATTATACGACATTTCAATCAAAACTGTTAGAGCCATTTTTGAGAAAATAAAATTTTCGAAAATTTTTCCATGTTAAGGGTATTTGGTTTTGGGGGATTTTCTTGAATGTCTTTGTGCCGCGGCCTTGGTAGATACAAACTTATATACAAAGTTTGGTATTTAACGAACTTTTCGTTTTTGAGCTATGCTGTCCACAGACACACACACATATTGAATTTTTGGGTGCGTTACAATATCCTCTCTATACATGTATATAGTACGTGTAGAGAAAATAGTAAAATTATTTCTGGCGTCATTACACGTTAGGTCAATTATTTATCCCGAATAGGATGTTATAAAAAGACAAATAAAAGGTTTATGTAAACTTTAGTTGTATACACTAGCAGCTCTGCTCACGTCATTGCGTAAAAGAGGTTTTATTAAAATGAAAGCCTGAGGCAAAATTTTAGCATCTTTTCCTTGGCACCAGTTTTGCGAATAACAAAATATAGTAAATATTCACGCTATTGAAATGTTATAAAAACAAAACCTTCAGGAGTACTAATCATATAAACTATTATTATATGTCTTTCTTTGAAAGATAAATAGTGAGATATTTAATTTCTAATTTCTCTACATAGTACATAGATAGAGAAGGTTTTGTATTCCATCCAAAAATCGATACCAATATTTCACCGGAAATAAACATTTTCAGGTCTCGTCTATAAAAATAATTTTTAAAAAAAGTTCTGTGTCCGTGTATTGTGTGTGTGAAAACATATGAGCAAAAACGAAAATTCGGTAAAATACTTAACTTGGTATTTAAACTTAGTATCTTCCAAGAATGAGACACAAAGATTTTGAGAAACATTCCCCACCCCAAATTAGCTTTTACAAGATACATTTTTAATAATTTGGATTTTTTTCAAAAACAGCTTAAACGATATTGATAAAATACCGTATATTAAAGACATCTACACGACAAATAAAATGTATAACTTGAGTTTTCTGAGAACAACATCTGAAGACCTCTATTGTGGATGGTTTTTGCTGAATTTTGCATAACTGGTAAACCGTAAGGGGTAGACAAAAGCTTACTGCACAAGAATGCAGATTACGCTAAAACGGACGATTTATGTCATAAACATATTTTTTGTGGATTTGACAATTTCCGTAATATTATTATTGAATTCAGTTTTACTCGTATGTTTCTCATAGAACTTGTCAACTCCTGGCAATGCAAAGAACTCGATTTCAAACACAGGCAACTAGTTTTTAAAAGATTTGACCATCGCTTTAACCTAGTGTATTCCTTGTTTCCCTTCTATTTACAAGAAAGTAAGTAATAAGACCAGTTCTGTTTATCACGAATAGCATGAATTAGACACAACAATAAGCTTTTTAACAATACTTTTTTAGAGATGTAAAGAAAATTGGGAGTGGAACACATCAGATTTTTTTGTTTTGTTTTACACTTCATTTGAACACCCACTTTTGGGTGAAGTAAATAAGATAGGACTTTATTTGTGTTATACAATAAATTAGAAATACGGTATGGAATATATGTTTCATAAGAATTAATTGGGTCTTTCACACACACACACACAAACATATAAACGAACACAACATACACTTCCTAAAAAGTTTTAAAATCCGATTTTTGTTTTCAAAATAGCTATTATCACGTTATTACAAGTTAATCGTCCAAAATAGAAACATTTACAATATTTTCTGTTACAGTTTTATTGTGTATTCCCGTAAAATATTGCATCGAAACTCTTGGCTTAATGTCGACCTCAGTGGTCTATGAGTAGCATGCTAGCCTCTGGTTCCCAATGTTACGGGCTCAAACCCGGAGGAGGACAATGGAGTTTTTCGGCCATTACTTCCTTTGGAACGAAAATAAAGCCGTACGTGCATTTACGGTACGTAGAAGAACCTCAAGCCTGATAAACAGTCCTCTGACCAAAATTAAGCGATCTTCCACTTCCGATATAGAATGGCCGTCAAGAACCGCAGCAGTTAAAGAGGTCCGTAAAAAAACACAATTTAATTTAAATTTGGGTACTATGCATTGCTTCCTCTACATACTAAGAGTATTTAAGTAGTATATATAGTTAAGTTTTACAACATAAGAACGATACTGAACATTTTTATAATTCAATATCTGACAATTACTTCCTAATGTTTTACGGTTAATTGCCGGGTATTTTGTTCAATTTTCTCTAGTGATTTGTTTGTTCTTCAATTAAAGATTTGCATTCACCCACAAATGAATTTGAGTATAGATCATTGCCAGGTATAAACTTTTAGGATTTTAAATCGTCATTAAAATGTGAAGAACGGCCTATTTATTTGACGAAGAAGTTCATTTAAGACAACAATTAATAATTCAAAAGAGTTATATTTTTTCTTTTTATGATAGTGTTTAACGCCCGCTTTAACTAATTATGGCACCGCATACGGTGACACTGAAGGTACATGAATGAAGATGGAGCACCGGTGGAATGCGATAGCGGGGGAAACCGGAGAACCCGGAGGAGAAAACCCTTCCAGCGCCGCTTTGTCCACCACAAATCTCAGATGCGGTCGCTTGGTATCGAACCCGGGCCGTCTAGGTGAGAGGCGAGTGGTCTAACGGCGCGGCCTATATTTTTTCTGTTTTCATTGTTAGTAATGAATTTCCTAATGAACGCTCAAGAACTATTCTTACTGATAAAAATATTGCCGCTGCTCAAGCAGTGATTAATGAATATCGAAAACATCTTATGAATTTATTCGAGGGAGATTGGAAATTAGTATGAGCCAAACATTTTACGTCAACAATTAGACGTGAAAAAAGTGATGTTGATGCACTCCACATAAACTGATTCCCGATCAAAAATAACAATGCATTGATTGGTTAAGAAAAACTCTGAAAAAATTCCAAGCTGGCACTAAAATTTTGGTTTGGAATATCGTTGTTCGTGAGGCATCTTGGAGTTATTGTTATGATACCGAAAAGAAAAGTCATTCGGCTCAGTGAGTCTTTCGAACTCAACCTATGTTATAGTTGTTATTTTTTTCTAAAAATAGGTTACTAGTATATCATTAGAAGATAGAAGTACGATATTTATCGATTCTTACGCAAATATATGTTTAACTCAAGCTTTTAAAGCAGTTCTGAAAAAACGCTCAAAAATAAAAAATAATATTACACCATGATTCTGTTTCGTAGTAGAAAGATAAAACGTGTGGAATCACTTTTTCACAACATGAAGCAGAGACAAATTTTGACAACCTGGTTTTTTAAGTTCCTCAGAGAAAGCATCATTGCCTGAAGAACCAGTTTCTTCGAATGCAAAATGTATTTGTATTAAAGGGAATTGTTTTGAAAAACAATATATGCCTGGTAGAGTGGAAGAGAAGGTGTTATGGCCTTAACTCCAAACAGGATAAAGAAATAAAATAATCATTTAAAACTTAAAAACTAAACCTTATTTGATTTTCTAAACATCTGATGTGTTCCATTCACATGACTTTCTGTTCATCGATGTAACAAATGATTGTTAATAAGCATATTCTTCTGTTTACTTTATGATAACTGAGATAAACATTAGCAGACATTTTGTTAATTATTTGTTTCCTTGTAAGTAGAAGAAAAATAAGGGAATACATTAGGCTAAAACCGTAGTCAAATCATTTAAAATCCGGTTGCTATGTGGCTGAAATCCGTCTCTATGTTGGGCTAGGGATTTACATCTTTCCATTCGAGAAAAGTTTAAGTATTTTGAATCTGAAACAAATAACAAGGTATATCGCAGAAATGGTCAATTCCACGAAAAAAAACGCATATGACATAAAATGTGTGTTTTAACATGATCTACATTTTTT
This sequence comes from Hymenopus coronatus, assembly GCA_030762935.1. NCBI lineage: Eukaryota > Metazoa > Arthropoda > Insecta > Mantodea > Hymenopodidae > Hymenopus > Hymenopus coronatus. The sequence goes on along the minus strand of CM060881.1, from coordinate 119,361,456 downwards.
GTCTTATAAGTTTTTGTCTATTGCTTACGGTTTACCAAAATTCAGCAAAATTCATTCCGAATAAAGAGGTCTTCAGAGGCTATTGCCAGTAAATTCAAGATATACATTTTATTTGCCATATAAATATCTTTAATATCATTTTAATCAAAATCGTTAGAGACATTTTAGAGAACATCAAACTTTTCGATTTTTTTTCCATGTAAAAGGTAGTTTGGTGTGGAGGGATCTTTCTTAAAATACAAGTTTGGTATTTAACGCAGTTTTCGTTTTTGAGTTATGGTGCCCAAGGACACATACTGACAGACAGACTGACTGACTGACAGACAGACAGATAGACACACACACGGACATTTTTATAAAAATGCTTTTTTTTATTTCTAAAACATGTATTTCCAGTGAAATCTCGGTGTCAAATTTTTGGGTGCATTACAATACCTTCTATATATACTATGGGCATAGTACGTGTAATATTACATCGTGATTCCGCTTCGTAGCAGAAATAAAGATAAAACGCGTGAAATCACTTTTTTACAATTACTTTAAACAGTGAAGCATTTTGAAAACCTAGTTTTTGAAGTTCCTCAGGGAAAGGATCTCTGCTTTAAGAACTGGTTTCATTGATCGCAAAATGTATTTATTTTAAAGGAAATTGTTTGAAAAAACAATATAATGATTTAAAAGTAAACGTTATCTGATTTTCTAAAAAGTTCTATTGTCAACTTTTTATGTGAGAAAAGGTGATTGAAAGTGTACTTTACACAGAATTTGATTTGATACTGTAGTGTACCAGAAAGGTAAGTTACTGTGTGCCATCAAGTTGTTACATTTCTGCACAGGCTACTAAGTTATCCTATTAGCAAACTTAGAGGGCAGTGTAGTTCTCAGTGAGATGCTGTTGTGTGGTCCTTACTTGTGCAAGGGCGTCGTCCCCTTCAAAGCAATCCCTAGCTGTAACAAATGCTGGCCCCACTCGAACTGGCGTCCATTTCATTAACAAGTGGACTCGGCACCCTTCTCGGCATCAACTGTATAAAGCCTTTGCCTCTCTGTTAATTACACGTGATAACTGAGAGCTACACCTGATCACTGGACTTCGGACCCTGTGTAGTGGACTTACGTTAATGGTTTCAAGGGATTAACTTTACTTCACCAGCAATGGACATCGAGTCTTCGGAACAAAGTCGTGTCCTTACTTGTTGCTCCGCTCTCATACCTAATGTATCAGACGTTCAATTCCCATTACTTGCTACGAGCGTAAGATACAGTTTTCCATTTCTGAAAGATATTATCTTCAAAGTTGACAATGCCCTTAAAATAATCTCATTCACATAATTTTTCCCTAACTAGTATATAACAAATTGCTCCACTGCTTCATGCTAAACAGCATACATATCTTATTACTTAGTATGGAATAACTGTTTTTTTTACTTTCTCTATTGTACATAATGTATAGAGAAGGTATTGCACTCCACCAAAAAAATCGATACCGAAATTTCACCGGAAATATATGTTTTAGGGCCCTCTATATCCAAAAAAATGTGTTTTTAGAAAAAGGTCCGTGTGTGTGTCCGTGTGTCAGTGTGTCTGTGAACACGATAACTCAAAAACGAAAAGTCGGTAAAATACCAAACTTGATATTTAAGTTTAGTATCTCCCAGGGATGCGACACGACGATTTTGAGAAAAATCCCCCCACCCCAAACTACCCTTTACATGGAACTTTTTTCGAACATTTTGATTTTCTAAAAAATGGCTCTGACGATTTTGATTAAAATATCCTATATTAAAGATATTTTCCCGACAAATAAAATGAGTATTTTGAATTTTCTGGGAATAGCCTTTGAAGACTACTTTATTCTGGGTCAATTTTACAATTTTTAGATGGACAAAAACTTACCACATAACAAATGTAGAGCATTTTAAAACACACAATTTATGTTATATACATTTTTTTCGTGGAAGTGATTGTTTTTGAGATATTGCTTTTTTTTGGTTTCAACTATAAAAAACTTATAATTTTCTCATACAGGGCTTTGTGAACTTGTGTCCATACAAACAAAGGAACTTCAGTCACATGACAACCAGCCTTTGACCATCACTTTAACTTTTGGTACTTGCTTATTTCGCTTCTACTTACAAGGAAGCAAGTAATAAGTATATTTCTGCTAATTTTTTCTCGATTAGCAGGAAGTAAATAGAAGCATAAGCTTTTTAAAAATAATTTATTGCAGAGATATAGAGAAAGTCATGTGAATGTAACACACGATATTTTTTCACATAGCCGTGTGAAGGACAGAGGTTGTATATGTAGAGTCAGACTGAAAAATACAATGCCATAGCCGGGATTTGAATCATGGATCTCCCGATCTCTAGCCTGTTGCTCTGCCACTGAGCTACCATGGCAACATGCCTGTCCTTCACACGGCTATGTGTAAAAAAACAGTTATTCCATACAAATTGAGCATAATAGTTGGCCATACTATGAATCCTGGATCAAAAGTACTTACAGCATTGTAAGTCGCCATCGGGGTTGTCATCTCAAAATAATTTGAGATCACCTTGTGGTTTACCGAGAAACATGCGAGACAGTTGAGACATTCAGTGCTTTGCCGGCATGTTGCCATCATAGCTCAGTGGCAGAGCAACCGGCTAGAGACCGGGAAATCCGTGGTTCAAGCCCCGGCTATGGCATTGAATTTTTCAGTCTAACTCTACGTATCCAACATCTTATTTCTTAGTTCCTTGTAGCCACAGAAGGGAAATAAGAGAGCACTCTAGAAATTTCTTGGAAACGGTTCATTCCCCAAAAACAGAAAACAAAACAAAAATGTATATGGCATATATTTTTGTACTTTAAAGAGATTGACATTTTTACCTGGTAAGCTTTTGTGCACCTCTTAAATTAAATTAAATGGAGCTTTATTTATGGACGCTCTTTAACTGCCGTCCTATTCTATATTGGGCGTGAAAGACCGCTTAATTTTGCTCAGAGGTATCTTTTATCAGGCTTGAGGTTCTTTTACGTGCCGGAAATCTACGACACAGGACAAACGGCTTTTCTTCCCTTCCGAAGGAAGCCTTGCTAAGGATTTTTCGCCCGAAAGAAAGCCATCATCCTCCTTCGGGCATATGCAGTTAGGATCGTAACCATTATGCCACGGAGGGCGACTGTATACCTCTTACAATTTACCAGTTATGCAAACGACATCCAGAATGGAGAGGTTTCCAGAGTCTGTTCCTATAAAATTCAAGGTATACATTTTATTTGTATTGTAAATATTATTAATTTGCAGTATTTTAATCCAAATGATTAGAGCCATTTGAGCAAATCAAAATTTTTGAACATTTGCCATGTAAATGGTACTTTGTTATGGGATTTTTCTAGAGAATCTTCTTGTGGTATCCTTGGATGATTCTGGACTTAGTTATGAAGCACTTTTTTATTTAATAGGCTTCTCAGTTTTGAGTAATAATGTCCAAGACACTGACTGACCGAGACTGACAAACATCCACATGGTACTATTTCTAAAATTCTTGAGTTTGATTCAGTGATTCTCAAAACATTAATTTTCGGGGAAATCTAGGTATGGAGTTTTTGAGGGAATACAGTGCCTTCTCTACCTACTAAATTTAATTGTTATATTTGCTAAGTTAACGGCCCATTTATAGCAGTAACTATTAATGAATGTGCCAGTCATGCATTTTTTTCTCAGTACAGTTTTTCCAATATCCACCTGTGAAATTTCCGTAATCTACAGTTTCAGTTAGATTCATTTGAAATTTTAAGGAACCTTGGGAGAGCGTTTTTACCAGAATCAGTAAAATAATCTAGTTTTTGTAATAAATGGTGTTCAGACACTTTGAGCAAACGAGCCAACATTTACTTGTATCCACAGTTTCCTCATCGCTTCGGCTCTACAACCATTTAAACATCGTACTATACAGTTATTTCCTAACACACTATTTTATAAAACAAGTTTTTCTCAAGACTGACTACATTTTCACACCAAAAAATATTCCACGCAACTCAGTGTTTGTTTATCTTCCATAATGATTTCTAAGAACTAATGTATGCTAATATTAGTGATAATAGCAAATACTATGAAAATGTAACTATTTTAAGTAATACAGTTTATTCTGTATGTTACCGAGAGGTATTTGGTAGAAAGATTTGCCCATTATGTGGTATCAGGAAGGCTGGACGCATATTTTGGCAGATTGTGTGCAGATGGAGGATGTTAGGAAAAAATTATTGCGGGAAGTATTTGTAGCTTCAAGCAGACGAAGCGCAGCATTCTGGGACTTGTTTTTAAACAGCCGAAACTGTCGAAGCTTGGACACATACTTAATGAAAGTACGTGTACTAAGAGATAAAATATTTCTGTAAATATTATATAGTCATATTTGGTGTTTGAGTAATCTATATGTGTGAATACGTGGATGTATTTGTGAGCGCAAGTGTGTGCGCGTGCGTGCGCGAGCACAGGCATGCGATATCAAGAGTGTTCTTTCTTCTATTGTTCTGTGGTTCTCTTGTCGTACCGCGCCAGCGTGTCTATGTGTCAGTGTTAGAGTTTATGTGAGTGTATTTGAAGTGTTTTAAATATATATATGTAGATAATATTTTAAATTCAAGCATTTTTAGACATGTACGGTCACCCGACCCATGCGACTGTGTGACGCAAATATTGTATTACTAGAAACTTCATAAATACCACCACCACCACACTATTATTCAGCACTGCATCCGTTGGTTTATTGTACTGGAGGAGAGATGGGATGAATGTAATTTCAAAATACGGCCGACATTCGGAAAGAGAGAGAGCCACCGAAAACGATGACCAACCGATAACAAGCAGTTCTTCATCTTGACACGGGAGGTGCCAGAAGCCCGTGGCCCAGTCCCGGACAGACCTCCCGAGTTCGGAGACAACCATCATCCGCCACCACATGGGTGCCATCCCATCACCGAGAGCTGTATTTCCAAAGCGTAGTCACCTCCACGGCATGACGCCTCTGCCTCATCGACACCAACAAACCTGAAAGAGGCAAGTTGAGATGCAATTAAGATGAAATAAAGGGAAAGGAATTTCGGGGGAATGATGAGTCGTCCCCTGAGTTCACCTAATGACCCGGGAAAGCGCCCGAAAAACCCATACGTCGCGGTGAACCGATCCCACGATCTACCGGATACCAGTCCCAGACGAAACGCTGAACCACCTGGCTTGGTCATAATTTTGTAGATTTACAAAAAGTTAAAGAAAAAGCATTCATTATAGTAATTTAAAACATGTTTTCGTACAATTTTTGTTTATTGTTTGAAGCTCTTATTGCAGCTTACTAATTATTTGAATGTGCATCAGGTTTACATAATATAATTCATTAAACATAGACTTCTTTTAAGGTGTGCATCCGATTGTAATAAAATGTGCAATGCCTGTTAACAAAATAGCAATAAAATAGAAGTAAACTTCTCAAAAAATCTATATACAAAAATTTGGAACCTTAAATCCCATTTCCAGTATATCTTAATACAACAATGAGAATGTAATGCATAGCAGTAACTCAAAATTTCATGCAAATTTATAAATTATATTCACAGATAATATATTTTATCCCTTTTACTGTTTTGAAAATGTTCTCATACGTGCAATTATTTTTTGAAAACAGATATATTTTATATTTCCTTTTGTTTATGACACATTACAAAAGTAAATAAATTCAAAACACAGTTGCAAGTGAAATTTTGATACATAAGTGGTACTCGGGAACATTTACATATTTCGCCTTTAAGAAAAAATGCAGTAATCAACAATTACAATATTTAATTAAAAATTGTGTTATTAAAGGATAACCAGTGATATTAGCTGTATGTCTAATTGTTAAAGCTTGAGGTTCATATAGTATTACATGTTGTTACAATAGATGCTGTGAAAGCTAAAAGTTCTGTAACTTATTTCATGAGAATCTAAATCAGCATATAAATACTTAATATTACTCATTCATCCGAAAAGGAAAAAGGGCACAAACAGAAGTTTAATACTACCGTATGTTTTAAAAGTTAGGATTTCTCATTTAAAAAATGTAATATGTTTTTAAAAGCTTATTAATCTACACATTTTATATTTGAAATACATTTTTTAATGTTTTAAAAATGTGTTATATATTCACAGCAAATATCTCAAAATAATATATTGCTTTGTGTATTCTGATTAAATTATAAGATTTAAATAGAAATACTTCTAAATTAAATATTTAAGTAACATGTAGGTTTACGGTGTTTAAAATTCAGTGGTGCAAATAAAGGACAACTTTCGTCATTTCCTGCTCCTCTGCTGTTAATCTGGTATCTATACTACTAATTTTTTCACTATAATGTTGCCAAAATTATCGTTTTTCACCAATTTTATAAAAATCAGGCTTACATGTAGGTATTATAATCACTATATTATGGTTTAAAATGATTCTACGCAGTAAAAGCTAAATGTAATTAAAATGTGTAATATTTGATAACATTAACAACCATACCAGGTGTCCCATATCCTGTATATTTGAAACTCTGTCTTTCTCATACACTCAGGAACCTTTTTCTCATTTTTACTCTTGTACATCGTAGGTACCTAATAAATAGGTAAAGAAGAGGTATCGCTTTCCACCCAAAAATTGAAAGCGAGGCTTTACCAGAAATAGGGTCCCCTATATCCAAAGACTGAGAATACGATAACACAAAAACGAAAACTCGGTAAAATACGAAACTTAGTATTTAAGCTTAGTATCTCCTAAGAATACAATACGAAGATTTTGAGGAAAATCCTATACTCTAAATACTATTTATTTAGAAAAAAAATTGAAAATGTTGATATTCTCAAAAATGGCTCAAACAACTTTAATTAAAATAGCGTATATTAAAGATATTTACAATAAATTACTTGTATGAATTTTCTGAGAATTACCTATGAGGACCTCTGGTTGACTTTGGCATAACTAGTAAATTCACATCACGTTATCATTTCTTATGGTAATTTAGATTAGGTTACCTCCTTGCTTAAAGTTCCAGAAATGCCACAATGATCAAATTTAGAAAATGAATTAGAATAAAGCTGAAACTAATTCTTACGTCTAAGACTGAAATTGCTGATTTAAAATGTTCAATTCGGAATACCTTTCTGCAGTTTTTGATTACATATTAAAACAAATCAGTGCAAAGAAAACTTCTATTTTAATGCCTTTTGTTGATTTTTTTAAAATAAAACGTAAAAACGACAAAACGTATTATACACATTGAAGCACCTAGGCTGGCCTACAGCATATTTTTACCAGACTCATGCTTAAAGAAGGCCATCAATATGCTCATCAGAAACAACAGTGTTTTTCATTAGAGAAAGAATGATCAAAATCGGGTTGTGGGCAAACACAGTAACACAAGTTTTCGCTCTTTATAATATAATGGGACAAATAAATACATAAACAAATAAATAGAATCTGCACTACGCCATCCCGTCACCTACCTATACCAGGACGTGTATGTACCAACTTAATATTTATTTCCACAATCAATAACATATATAATAACATTTACATTTTACAGATATTATTATAAGTATTAACTAAAAAAAGACCAATAATAATAATAATAATAATAATTAATAAATACAGTTTAAAATATAATAAAATACAAATGTTGGTTTTAAAATTAATTAAACATCGTACTAAGCTAATTTTACTGGAGACCAGTATTTAAACCAGCCACCCTATCCCATTTGCTATAATCTAACATTAAAACAAGTCTGATGTGTTCCATTCACAAAACTTTCTCTACATCTCTGTAACAAATTATTATTAAAAATCTTATGCTTCTATTTACTTCATGCTAATCGATAAAAAATTAGCAGAAATAGTCTTATTATTAGCATAGGCTAAAGTGATAGTCAAAAGCTGGTTGCTATGTGACTGAAGTTCCTTTGTTTGTATGGGCAGGAATTGACAAATTCCTATATCAGAAAAACATAAGTTTTTCAAAGCTTAAACTAATAACAAAGAATATCTTATAAACGATCAACTCCACAAAAAAATGTATATAGCATAAATTGCGTGTTTTAAAGAGCTGTACATTTTCTGTATGGTAAGTGTTTGACCATCTCTTATGGATTAGCAGTTATGCAAAATTCCGTAAAATTCATCCAGAATAAAGTAGTCTTCAGAGAATATTCCTAGAAAATTCAAGATGTATATTTTATTTCTCAGGTAAAAATATTTAATATACAATATTTTATTCAAAACCGTTAGAACCGTATTTGAGAAAATAAAAATGTTCGAAAAAAGTTCCGTGTAAAAGGTAGTTGGGGCTGGAGGGATTTTCCTGAAAATCTTCGTGTCGCATCTTTGGAAGATACCAAACCTAAATACCAAGTCTTTTCGTTTTTGAGCTATGATGTCCACACACACACACACACACACACAGAGACAGACAGACACACACATGCACATGTTTCTACAATTTTTTGGGGGGATTCAGGGGTCTCAAAACATGTATTTTGGATGAAATCTTGGTATCGAATTTTTGGGTGGAATGCAATACCTTCTCTATACAATGTGTACATAGTACGTGTAAAAAAGTAATAACTAATGAAACCCTCAACTAAACTAATTATATCCCTTTCAATACAACTACCTACAAAATTCAAATACGTTCTAATTCATTAATCTCTCCCTACAGCAACAATTAACCCTTTACTATTTAGGCTAGTAAGTTACTACTACTAAGATCTTTAAATTTAAAGTACTTACTAAAAGTACTGGTAGCCGGTACAAAATTGTCGGTTGACAAAATATTTCCTTGTATTTCCCCCTTTTCTCTGTTGTATGTTATAATTTATATTTACTATTAAAATTATTTATATACTGTTAAATTATTCTAAAGGTTAAGATTTATTAATACATTCTTACTTCTAACTTGTGACAATAAATTTACTCTAACTATTTTAGCAGTAGGTATTGATTTAATTGTTTTTCTCACAAACCCTGTGTAGTACAGGAGTAGGATAGGTAGAGTCAGACTGAAAAATTCAATGTCATAGCCGGGATTTGAACCACGGATCTCCTGGTCTCTAGCCGGTTGCTCTACCACTGAACTACCATGGCAACATGCTGGAATGGCTATTCAATTCCTGTCGTACACACGTTTGTGTGAAAAAAACAATAAATCAATATCAATTAACCATAATGGTTTGCTATACTATGAATCCTGGGACTTAAAGTACTTAAAACATTGTAAACCGCCATTGGGGTTATCAGCTCAAAATAATTTGAGATCACCTTGTGGTTTACATGCGAGTCAGTTGAGATATTCAGTGTTATGTTGGTATGTTGCCATGGTAGCTCAGTGGAAGAGCAACCGGATAGAGACCGGAAGATCCGTGGTCTAATCACGGTTATGACATTGCATTTTTCAGTCTGGTGCGGTTTTTATTATCGGAATGTTTGTTTAAAACATAAAATGTGAAACTGTTTTCGTCCAATAATATTCCTTTTCCAATTATATAATGCTTTTTCAGTAGCTTCTATTTTGATTAATAAATTTATGTATAGTATATGCGTCGCCAACTAGCTATTCTTAATATATATTTTAAATTTGCATGGATTTTTTCTCAAGGCCATTGGTACTAGAAGTAACTTGCCACTGAATAAACAAGATTCGTTTTATAACTCGATAATAATGTTTTATTTCACTCTTAATCCTTGAAAAACAAAAATGTAATTAATTTAAGACGTATCTTCTTAAATAAATGTACTCATTTAAGAGATTAGATATTCTCTGGATTTACACTGTGTACCATTGTGGTATTCCAGGATATTACAATGTGCACATTCCATCTCTTTCTTCTCCGACTCCAAGCAAACGTTTTCAAACAAACAAAAAAGAATATAATATTAGGAGACAATATATTACTACCTCATTTGTTCTTTCCCTAAGGAAACAAGATTATGAATACTCATATACATTTTATCATAGTTCATCGTTTATAAGTAGAACATTCTTTTTAACCATTAATAATACAATTTAAAGGTAATGGAATATAATTGCACGGTTACACAATGATTTTCCGTTACAAGTCTGATTCTACCTATCCTACTTTGGTAGCTATCTAACATTATGAGATATCAGCGAGCCATACAGTCTCTAAGGGATTTAGCTTCACTGCAAATGTTCTGCAATGAACTCCTGACCAACAGCCGGTGTGTATCCTGAACACCCCTCCGAATGTCTGTTTACTTCCTATTTCCGATTCCTACCACGACCCTTTGAGTTTGGATAGAAGTGTAACTGAAAACCTGTTGTCATGAGACAAACTCACACTACGCCTTCCTAGAATCAATGTTCATTTAACTTTGTGGTCTAAGGCATCTATTTGGAGAACTCTACGCTTCCAAAAGAACACTACCCACAAAGCGAAGTGCAGGGAGACGGGACCTGTTTTGTTTTTGTTGTCGCAGCAGCATCAGACGGTTAACTTGCTGGGCACTGCTGGATATAGAGCGAATTAAACTTACCTCGGTGTTTGTTTCCACTGTATCTTGTGAACATAGACATTTTAAACTTCTGCGTTATATCAGACTTAATGCTGATGTATTTAATATTATTTTGAATAATTTTAGAGATTCTAAAGTTAGAAATATAGAACTTTTACAGTTTCTCTATGAGGCATTGTATTTTTTCAAAAGTTTCAATGCCTGGATTTCACATTAAGGACACTTGATATAGACTTTTCGTAAAATTTAAAGAAAAATAACTTTTTAAGAAAAATGATAATAAAGGAAATCCAAAGGTTTATTCAGATTGTTTTGGATTCTTTACCATACACTCAGAGCATAAAACATATAGTTCATAAACAAATTTAGGAGTTTCCAAACCGTTCTTAAGATATTAATTTTGATTAATAGTAATCACTTTTTGATTTGAAATGCTTCTTGGACACTACATTTTATTTTATCGGTTCCGAGTTTTTAATTTCAACTTGTTATACAAATATAAAGAGATGATTGTATAAGCATGTCTTAATCTTAGTGCCGGTCCCCATGGCCGCGCTCGCCAAAGCGTCTCGCTTTGGTGTTTCGCGGCGCAAGGGATCGTGGGTTCGAGTCCCGCCTTGGGGACTGTGTATGTGTGTGTAAAAAGTAAAACAGAAATTCAGTAATCAAAGTAAACAAATTAGGTAAATAAAAAGTAGGGTATTCAATGTTTTCGTTTTGAGTTATGGAACACAATTTTAGCTGAAGTAGCTCAGATGTTTTAATTCTAAACAATATAGTTTTGAAATTTATAACTCCTTAAGCTCTTCTGAAAATTTTAAGGTGATAAATAGTGCATGATATTGCTCCAAGAGCACTGAAAAATAATTATTGCATAATAATTTAATTATTTAATATATAATGAAAATAATAATTTAATCTATAAGTAAATACAATTTTTTTTGGAATGCTGAAAGTAAGAAACTGAGGAAAATGATGTTCAAAGTTCAGCACTTTGTTTTATATAAATGGTACACGGTTGATTAAATACTCTTTTAGCTTTAAAGTTTTTGATATAACATTTTCAATATATGCTCTTGAAGGTGGTCGAAATTTTAAGAAATTAAACCTTTTATACTTAAATACGTAATTGATTTCACATAACTTGAAATTCTTATTTAATATTTCTCCAGGCAAATTTTAAATTTTACGAAAAATATAAACATAGATTTCTAAAGAAATATATTCTGGAAATAAAACGTATAATACAAAGCTTTAATGCATTATATAATTAGTTAGCACAACTTATAAACACTAATATCAAGAATAAAGCTAAAATGTTTAGAAATAGTAATTCCAGTATCCATTACACTTAAACCTAGTTTTTAGAATTTCTGGATTCTATGTAAAATTCCATATATCTACTTCTCAGTATATATACACACTTTGCGGCTTACTGATTCAAAGAAAACGTTTTTAACAACACACTGTGATGTGTGCGTGTTTATGTCTGTCTGAATTCTGTCTGTGAACAGCTTAAGTCCAAAACTAAACATTTAATAAATACACCTTTTATACCTGGGCAAAGCATCCCAGGAAAATGTTTTCCAGAAAAATCTCCCACCGTAAATTACGCTCTACCTGACGATTTTAAATACATTTTATTTTATATAATTTTAATGTCTCCAATGATTTTGCTTAAAACACACTTGTTTACATATTTGCATGACTAATAAGATGATGCTTACTTTGAAATTTCTGAGCATACTCTATTAAGTCCTGTTATGTACATATGTCTTTTAAAAGTGTTTATTACACCAATTAACAATAATAGATACACAAAAGCTTTCTACAATAAATGTAGATGCTATGCTGTGGAACCACAATTACTGCAAAATGATCGTGTTTATTGTAAGCAAATAATTGATTAGCACTTTTGAATTTTATTGTATTTAAATAGTTATGAAAGTCAGTATTGCAAGAGTCAAAAACCATTAAGCATGTAATTGTAGTTTCTTATATTCATGGCTAATCGTGATTTGTGAAAGATAAATATCCAAAGTGAGCCTTTCATGAAGTGGTTGGAAAGAGGGTTCAAAACGAAGTCATATCGTTGCTGTTTGATTATCTAAGATGAGGAGGAAATGTTCTATAAATTAAGTTAATTATTTCAGTTATACCAAAACGAAATAAAATATTCTCTGCCCAGTTAGTACGTTCATTTAGATTTCAAACGAGGTATGTACTTATTTCTCCTATAAGACTATTCATTTGTACCAAATAATCAAGACGGTCAATTAACTGCCAACAAAAAAGTATTGCCTGTGCAAACTACAGAAGAATGGGATCAAATAGCTAGCTGCAGAATTCTCCCAGCATCTTTTGAGGTGAAGTGAGACCATAATCAGAAAATCTCAACATCAGGGTACTACAGAATCGTAGCTTGCTCAATGGTCTATGTATATGTTGTCTCAAGCTAAAGAAATTAGGAATGTAAGGATTGATAGAGATATTCCGCATATAGGAGGAAAGGTAACTATTCAGATCCATTGAGTTATCAATGTATAAGGCACCAATAGATAGACATAGTTTGTCTATCTTTATAATGAAGATTTAAAGCTCAAAATTAGGGACATAAAGGAATTATGTTGGCTACTTTTTACAAAAAGATGCTACTTCTTTGAACATTTCCAAACTGATTAACAAAGAGACACTTCCAATGCAAGTGTTATCATGGTCATTGATGGGTCAGATAACACCACCGGTGATAAATATTTGCACTGTACTGTTTCCCTGTTAAGTCTAATATTGTAATGATATGTATTGCATTAAAATTCAAAGATTTTGGTTTGTATTATTTTATCCAAAATAGCCAATGACACATTTTTACGTTTTTTTACAGGAAGATTTGTATATGCTCTAGAAACAGTATGCACTATTTTAATTCACATTTCACATTTAGATGAAAATATATGAATTTTATTCTTGTTTCGATTTGCTCATTAATCTACACGTGATAATTATACCTCAGGTAAAAGCATTTTTTGTGATAAAATGTTCAAAATCTCAGTCCATTGCTCAAGTGCAACATGCTTTCCGCCGTCAATTCAATAAACAGTCGCCTCGATATGAGCAGATTTATAACAGGCATAAAAAGTTTGTGGAAGTTGGTTGCGTTTGCGAACTGTAAAGTATCGGTCACCCACGCACTTCTATGACAATATCATACCTGGAAATTCTGGAAAATTTCTGTTTCCTAAACTTCACGAAACATCAAACGATTTTACTTTCATGCAAGATGGTGCCCGCCTCACTTTCACCTTGCAGTTCACGGTTACCTAAACGACATCATTCCTCAACGTTGGATTGGAAAAGGAATTCAACCAGATATTGTTCATTGTTTTTGGCCTCCAAGATCATCAGACTTTATTTCCTGCGATTTTTATCTGTAGGAATACATTAAAGAAAAAAGTTTTTGCCCCACGTATGGCAACTATTCTTCAAGATCTGAGAAATTGAATTGTTGCTATGAATTCAATAAACAGGGACCAGTTAGAACGTGTATGGAATGAAACGGAGTCCGTCTCGATGATTCTCGTGCAACAAGAAGTCCTCATGTTGAGTGCATAGTGCTTGTATAAAAATTGAACCTTCCTGTATCCAGTGACATGCTCAATGTGTTTCTATTTTTTAAAGTTTTTCCGTAATGCAAAATTGAAATCTGCTCTTTCCTTTGGAGACACACTAAAACATGTGCATTTTGTACACCTATTAGAATTTCTGAATGGGTTTTCGGGGTAGGAAAGGAGTATCATTGGATGATTTTTTATTTTAAGTTAACTTAGAATTGGGGAATTATTTTGTTTTCTTTTCTTTCTTTCTTTCTTTCTTTCTTTCTTTCTCTCCTAAAATTTCACAATTTTTAACAAGAGTATAAACCTAAGTTAAAAATGTATATTTCTCTCATATAAGGTATTAATATACACAATATTACGCCTTAATGTGGTAGAAATAGTAAAAACCTTTTCTTTCTTTCTTTCTCTCCTAAAATTTCGCAATTTTTGATAAAGGTATAAACCTAAATTAAAATTGTATAATCCTCTCATATAAGGTATTAATATGCATAATATTTGGCCTTAATGTGGTAGAAATATTAAAAAAAATGTATTCCATTCATGCCTTTCTCTACAACGCTGCAACAGATTATTGTTATAAAGCTTATGCTTCTTTTTACTTCATACTAATTGAGAAAAATTAGCAGAAATAGTCTTATTACTTGTTTCCATGCAAGTCGAAGGGAGTAGCATAGGCTTAAGTTACTATATGACTGAAGTTCCTTTGTTTGTATGGATAGGAGTTAACAAATTCCCGTATGAGAAAAGTATAGGTTTTTTAAAGCTGAAACCAACAATAAGGAAGATCTCAAAAACGATCAAGTCCACGAAAAAATGTATATAGTATAAATTGTATATTTTCACGAGCTCTACATTATTTGTTAAGTAAGTTCTTGAATATCTCTTGCGGTTTGTCAGTTATGCAAAATTTTGTAAAATGTATCCAAAACAAAGTAGTCTTCAGAGGCTATTCCCAGGAAATTCAAGATATAATTCTTATTTATCAGGTAAATATATTTAACGTCCGACATTTTTATGCAAATTGTTAGAGCCATTTTTGAGAAAATAAAAAAATTCGAAAATGTCTCCATGTAAAGAGTAGTTTGGGATAAGGGGAAATTTCTCAAAATCTTCTTGTTACATCCCTGGAAGATACTGAACTTTAATACCAAATTGGGTATTTTTCGTTTTTGAGGGATGCTGTCCACAGACACACACACGCACCTTTTTCAAAAGTGATTTTTTTTTAATTCAGAGGGACCCTAAACATGTATTTGCGGTGAAATCTCGGTACATAGTACGTGTAGAGAAAGTAAAACTACTCAGCATGTGTTCTGAGTATCCCCAAATGAAGTTTGGATAATTTTACACCAACCACAATCCAGCTCTTACTTAAAATAACATAGTAAGTTAGCAAATATGTAAACAGATCTGGACGTTTTCAGAGCGTAGTAGACGTTTTAATCTGAAGTAAAGCGTGCAGTAGATTCACTACAGGTCGTTCTACTGTCATTTCAGTGACACAGAGGGGGGGGATGAAGCACACGCAGCTGTGTAAACGTTGTTGCCTTTAATCTCTGTCGACACTACACAATATGCAAGATGGGCTATAAATTTAAATTTACTCTCCTCCCAAGATAACATGTCTGCAATTTGTCAAAACCTGCCGTGTCAACACACACTCTGCACAAAATCGCAACGCCCTGGAAACGCGCAAAATTAAACCCAGGTAGAGGAAACAGGCTCAAGGAAGATAAACATATTAAATTTACAGAGAGATTAACGAATGAAAATATTCCCATAGGAGTGTGCTCCACTGCTGTAAAAATTCTGCACTCATTAACATTTATGTTGATAGCTATGCTACGGTTTATTCATGTAAAATCAGATTTTTATCTCAGTTTCATCTTAATCGTTTTGAAAGCAGTCAGAAGTTGTTTCAAAAATAATAATTCTGTTGGATATAAAAGGATTTAGACACGAGCTGTTTTAAAAAATTCTGATGTGCTCCATTCACATGTCTTTCTCTGCACCTCTGTAACAAATTATTCTTAATAAGCTTATTCTTCTGTATGCTTCATATTAGTCGAGACAAACTTAAGTAGAAACTGTCTTATTACGTAGTTCCATATAAATAGAAAGAAGTAAGGTAAACCGACGGTCAAATGTTTTAAAATGTACTTGTTACGTAACTGCTGGCACGAAACTCCACAAGGGACCTTGGCCTACGTCCGACCGCTGCATACTCTATCTCGGCCCGAAGGCCGAATTGGGTGCAGTGCTGGAGGGTGTGACGTGATGAGCGCCTCGGGACCCTCCCGGCCGGTTAAACTTCTCAACCAAGTAGCTCCTAAATTGACGGCCCAGGTAACTCACGAGGCTGAGTGCACCGCGGCCACACTGCGGTACCGGGAATCGAACTTAGGTCTTCCGCTGGCAAGCAGCCGCGACACCGCAGTAAGGAGACGACCATAATGTAGATGATATGGATGTAGATGCTGTAGCGCTGTGGCAAAACCTAAGTAACTGCTCTGATGATGGTCGCAGGCTCTCTTCTCGCTAAAGTGCCTGCTTTGGTGCTTCGTGGCGCAGGGGATCGTGGGTATGGGTGTTTGTATGTTTGCAAATATGTATATGTGTGCACTATAAGCAAAAAAGTAATATGGTAATCAAATAGAAAAATAAAGGGAATATTGGAAAAATGGAATAAAAGGGGAAAAAGAGAAAGAAGAAAAGGAATACAGCACCGCAGTCCCAACAAGACTCCGCAACTGTATTAAAAAATACGTTTCTTTGCGTGGCCAAGAGTGGACAAATCTCTGCATGACAAAAGTTTAAAGTATTTTAAAACTGAAACCAATAACAAGGAATATCTCGAAAACGGTCAACTCCATGACAAAATGTGAAACCACATCTAAATTGTTTGTAGTCTAAGCTTTTGTCTGTCTCTTACATTATACCCACTATGCATAATTAAGGAAAAATCATCCAAAATAAAGAGGTCTATTCCTAGAAAATACAAGACATACATTTTCTTTGCCATGAAAATATCTTAAACATAGGCGATTTTAATTAAAATCGTTAGAGCCATTTTTGAGAAAATCAAAAATTTCTAAATTTTTTCCATGTAATGGAAAGTTGGGTGTTAGGAGATTTCTTGAAAATCTTCGTATCGCATCCTTGGAAGATATTGAACCTAAATATCAAGTTTGGTACTTAACGGACTTTTCGTTTTTGAGCTATGCTGCACACACACGGAATTTCTTCTAAAAATTCTTTTTTTTATTCAAGGGGTCCCAAAACATGTATTTTCGGTGAATACCCTCTCGATACACTATGTACATAGTAATGTAGCGACAGTTCACAAGGGACCTTAGCCTACCACCCAATCGCTACATCCCCCATCTCGGCCCGAAGGTGTCGGTTAATGTGGCCTTCTTGATCTGAAGCCGCTACTTCTCAATCAAGTAGCTCCTTATTGCCCCCCTAGGGAACTCACGAGACTGAGTGCACCCCAGAACAGGCCTCCAAGTGGGGGAAAATTCCACACACCGGTACTGAAAATTGAACTCAGGTCTCCCGCTAGGCAAGCAGCCGCGCTACCAACACGCTAAGGAGACGACCATGTACATAATAGTGTAGAGAAAGTAATAAAGTTCCCACACATTAGTTATTATAATGGAAATAATTATACTTATTTAAACTAGCGAGAGTAGACATAACTCTGAAGAGGTTGTTAGATTATTTGTTTAGGTGTAGGTAACAGAGAGTACGCGTCACGCTTAAGCCGAGAACGAGGGCGGGATGGGCTCGGAAGTATGAGAAATAAACAGCGACATTTTCGATGAGTAACTTCCTTGGCATTCTACTCGAAAAGTTCATTAGTCTTTGGCGTACACACAGCCATGGTTTTATTTCCCTAACATTTACAATACTTATGCAATTTAATGTCCTTCATCTGTCTGTCAGAGAATCTGTCTATATGTTCTCTACACATTTGTCGGCATGGTACTGTTTTAATGTAAGTATTTAATGTAAGCATAAATATTTGTTGTTTAAAAGTAAATTTTCAACCGGCATTTCAGCTATGTAAATAATTAATTTAATGCACGCAGGCTTCAAAAGTAATTGCAAAAAAATAAGAAAACATGTACAAAGCAACGACCAGTAATATACAGACCACGCACGAATGTGATTTATTCTAAGCTTTCACTTGTACTAAGCTTTGTTTTTCCTCTATTTTGAGGTAAATCATTTCCGAGTGTTATTGGTTTCAGTACGTATATTGCACATACTTGTTAAAAAAAAAGTAATATATGTTTTCGGGTGAATATTACGGTGGCAACATTATTTTGGCATTAGCATTTTTCTTCAACTTCGTACCTTGAGTTAGGCCACCATGTAAATAACCATTTACGAACTACCCTTCATAAAAATCCGAAACTATATGCACTATTGTTTACTCTGACGAAACAAATCAAGGTAACAATACGTAAGCTAAGCAATTTACGTCGGCCTTATATTTAAACTGAAAACAATATGTTATTAATATACCTTTATATTAATTAGATTCCAGAATATTATTCTGTCAAGAAAGTACCGGGAATTGATCATTTAAAAATCCTGTTTAAAAGGAGATTCAAAATGTTTGTTGGTGCTAAGTTGGCACAACTTTCCGCTATACCCACGCGGAATTTGATCGTTATCTGTCATCTAGTTTGTTTACAGTACTCCATTTTGTTAGTTCATCTCAAAGATGATTTGCGATTTTACGATGGATACAAATATTGAACAAAGAATATGTCACAAATTTTGCATTGCAAATGGCATTTCGTGTGCCGAATCGCTCAAAATGTTACAGAGGGCTTACGGTGAATTGACTTTATCAAAAACACGTGCATATGAATGGTATAGTGCATTCAGAAGTGGCCGAGATGTGGTGGAAAATTTGCCTCGCTCTGGTCAGCCATCAACGGTTTCAACTGAACTGAAAATCGTCATTTACGTCTGAGAGAGATTGTCGCTGAACTTGCTGTGTCTCACAAATTGATTCGTACCATTTTAAAGATTATTCGGGCATGACACTCGTTGCAGCTCGGTTAGTTCCGAAAGACTTGAATTTTCTACAAAAACTCAATCACGTAAGGATTGCTGAAGACATACTAGAACGAGCCAGTTCCGACCCTACATTCATGAAACGCATTATAACTGGTGATGAGACCTGGGTTTACGAGTTTGACACTCAAACCAATCAACAAGCTTCCGAATGGCGCCTTCCAACTGAACCAAAACCTAAAAGGGCACGTCCAACTCGATCAAAACTGAAGGTCATGTTGACAGTTTTTTTCAATTATCGCGGTGTCGTGCACTCAGAGTTCTTGCCAGAAGGTCAGATGGTAAATAAAGACTATTATCTGAGCGTTATGCGGCGTTTGAGAGAACAAATACGGCGAAAAAGGCCAGATTTGTGGTACGACAAATCATGGATTCTGCACCACGATAACGCACCAGCTCACAAGCATATTATTGTGAACGAATTTCTGGCAAAAAAATAAACAAATTTCAAGGGTAAACGTGAGGATCTTATTGGATCAAATCCGCATTCAAAAGGAGAATTTTTTTTCACCATCTTCAATAATTTTTTTTGATAGGAAATTAGTTAATATTATTACAATAAAGGAAATTGTTCGAACAACCACCGTATTCACCTGATCTGGCTCCTGCTTATTTCTTTCTCTTTCCAAAACTCAAGTTACTACTTCTAGGCACCCGTTTTGAGTCGATAGAAGGCATAAAGGAAAATTCGCGGCGTCAATTGACATCGATTCCTAAAAGTGCCTACAAAAAATATTTTGATGATTGGATTATTCTTGGGCATAAATATATAATTTCAGAAGGGGTAACGTTGAAGGCGATAAAATAAAATTGGATGAATAATTAATTTTTTGTGTTTTATTGGCAAATTCCCGGAACTTTCTTTAGCTATAACCAAAAGAAGAAAACGCTGAAAATATTTTCGAAATGCTTAAGCCTAAAATATTTGAATTTATATAAATGCCACTTGACATTTTACCCGCATTGTTACACTTTCTCACTTACTGCGATACATATAGAAGCTCTCTCTCTCATTCTCTCTCTCTCTTCTTTCTTCTCACTCTCACTTTACATTTATATATATAAATTTAGTGAGAAAAAGGATACGTTCAAGATTTGCATAGAATTCAAGGTATTATTTGTGTTCTTTATACTAATATCTCAAGCATATAATTCTTTTCATAATCGGCTTACCCTCCCCGTATTTCTACGACTGACAACCCCCTAGGACTTACAAGCCAATGTCTGGGGGTCAGAAGCCTATCGAGGAGTCAATGGCACGAAACCACAGAATGGAGAACCTGTTAAAGGGGGTCAGCCCATAGCCAGGCATGAACAGGTGGAAGTAGATGATATAAAATGTAAGCGAAATTAATGACTGGAAAGGTGATGATGGAGCAATTGGTGGAATGAGTGGCAGGGAAACCGGCGGACCCGGAGAAAACCCACCCAGATGCCACTTCCTCCACCACGAATCCCACATGCGGGTGCTTGGGAACGAACCGGGCCACCTAGATGGGAAGCGTGCGTCTAACTACGGCACTACTTTGATCAAAATCGCTTTCACTGACCCAAATGTAAAGCAAGTATTCTATTCTACTCCAAAAGTTGATCTCGTAATTTAAACAGTAAAAGGCGTTTTAAGATTCCTGCTTCAAAACGTGTTATTAAAAGGTATGAAATACGTGTATATATGTTGTATGTATTAGCGCACGACTAAACCAAAAAGTAAAATTCGAACAAATACCAAACTGCAGTACTTATAGGTACATAAGTGAAGAATTTCCAAGAGAATGTCTATACCGCAAACTACAATTTTAAGGGAAAATGGTTATATTTAATATTTCTAAAACTTTGAAAACTTTGATTTCAAATAGTATATGTTTAAGACATTGGCACTACTAATAATGTATATCTTTCTTGTATAGTCTATGAAATGTTTTCATCCAGAATTAATTTCATATAATTTTTATATAACTGTAAGCGATAGTTAAAAGTCTTAGTGTATAAAGCTGAAGAACATGGTTGAAATACGTGATTTATACTAAATGCATTTTTGTAGTAATAAATGTTTTCCAAATATTTTTATACCATGTGTAAGTTTTTACTTTCTCTGCTACGCATAGTACGCAGAGAAAGTGTATTGTGGCTAAAAGTGGATATTGAGAATCTATCTGAAATACGTAGTTGATGAATACCCCAAAAAGCAGTTTAGAAAAATTGCCATGTCTATGTATCTGTGAACGATATAATTTAAAAACGAAAAGTCAGTTAAATACCAAACTTCTATTCCAGCTTTCAAGAACGCAACTCGAATATTTTCACACCACCCCAAAAATTTACCAAATAGATGGACATTTTTTCCAAAATTTTATTTCCTCTAAAATGGTTCTGATTTCGATTAAAGTTCTACATGCTTGAGATATTTTTATGATGAATGAAATGTATATCTGAAATTTTATGGAACTAGACTCTGAAGTCGTGTTTATTCTGAAGACTTTGCATAACTGGTAAACCGTAAGAGACAGATACAATTTCCCAACACAAAAAAATGCACACAATTTCATTCAATTTTTTTTGTAGAGTTAACTATTTCGGAAACATTCCTGATACTTGATATGCATTTTTCAAAGCTTAAACTACTCTCCCTCATACTCATGCAAAGAGAACGGAATTTCTACGCCATCACGTAACGACTAGCACTTAAATGATTTGATTTTTGCTTTATCTTATGGTATTCTCTTATACTACTGCAACTACAAGTAAATGTGAAATAAAACCATTTCTTCTAATGTATATCGCGATTAGAATGAAGTATATAGAAAAATAAATGTTTGTATAAATATTTTATTATACAATAGGTAGAAAATGTCATGTGAAGGTAACAGCAGATTATTTTCAGGTTCAAATATCATGCCGCATCGTAAACGATTGTTATATATACATTATGTGAGGATGATTAGGTTACAAACAGAGGGGATTCGGCACCGAACTAAAGTAGTTGTGCCTATGCCCTACAAGAGAGCACTCCGGGAGGGATGAGGTGAGAACATATACCGGGAGGCTGGAACTAGGAGCGAAGGCGCAGCAGTAATAGGATCTCTACAGTTTACATATTGTCGGAGGCAAACTGGAGACCGGGCCCGACACAGCGTCCAACGACCCCGCGATGGGCGGTTCTCATCCTGGAAACCATTCCAAGTCGGAGACCGGAAGGAGTCAAATTAGCATCGTTTTTCCCTGGCACGCCGCATCGACCACCACCGCGCTAAGAACCAACGGTAAGAATGATGAATTAAATAACTAGGGAATCGACATGGAGAATGAAAGAAATCTACCCAGAATTCGCTTGACGACCCGGGGAAACCAGGAAGAAGTAGGCCGGCCAGGGGAATCGAATGTGAGACACAAACGAAACCACCTGAGCCATCCTGGTCGGTATTATGCAAGTAACTTAACATAAGTAAAATAATAAAAATTGTTACTGTAATTAGATATAAGGTTTAAGTGAGATTCTAATGGGCAGAGAAATTTGTGCGAGTGGATATTTAAATAAATCATAAATATGATTAAAATCAACATAATTAAAAACCAATAAAATACCTTTGTAATTATTAATGGTTTTAACAACTGCAATTAGAGTTATATGGTGCAATTCCATATAAACAAGATTTATTCCCCATAAACTTGGAAATATTCGACATGAAATGAAAATGTGCTTACTTATTTGAAGTTAGAAAGCATCACATTCCGCTTATCAGACTTTGGTGGCAGTAACGGAACGAATACACAAGATGCGTTCTACACTTGCTCGTTGTTGATAAGAGAACCATAGGATTCCTCTTGGCCACTTGTTTCCTAAGCCACCACAAGGGTCGAACCCCAACTACAGTAATGACCTTCTCAAGTCCGGCGCCAAGTCCACAAGCAAATAAACAAACCCTTCCAGAAGTTTCCCTGCACACAGTTTGGACTCCATTGCAAAGGGGAGCTTGGTCTCCATTTGTATGCAGATGTCACTGTCCGTCGGGGACACCGGGCCCTGGAGGGGCGAGAGAGGAAAGGATGATGGAATTTGCGCCGCACTCCTCCAGAATCCAGACTCACTCACTTTTTTATGCCTTTCTTTCAAGTCATGTTCTTGCTTTATACAAGAAGCGTGTAGGAAGAATTCTGTATAGGTACCTGAAAGAGAAAGCGAAGGAGAAAACAAAATCTATAACTTAAAATATTGCATTTGTAAGTGTGCAGGGATGGAACGGGCTTTGATTTGAATAATTCTGTATTGGTAGATGCTTGAAATTCCTGTCACGTTTTGGGTTATGTACTCAAGGAATTGTCTTCCAATGTAATCTGTCTGTATTACTGAAACTATTTGTCTTATTGCGTCTGTGCTATACATTCCCCACCCATTATAATCTCCCTACTCAACTCCGATTCCAAATTTGAATTTGAATGCCAAAGTTGGTGTGTTTCGTAAAAAACTCGATTTCGTATAAAACTTCTCCTATACTATTAATTACTTTACCATATATGATACAAACATTCGATACACAGACTTCACCAGAAATATCTGTTTTGTGACCCTCTGCATAAATAAAATTAATAAAAAGAGATATGTGTGTGTGTGTGTGTGTGTGTGTCTGTGTGTGTGTGTACATTAGAACTCAGAAACAAAAACCGTTATATACCCAACTTGATATTTAATCATGTCTATGGGCCGCGACATGACATGACCTAGACGGCCCGGGTTCGATCCCTAGTGACTGCATGTGAGATTTGTGATGGACAAATCGGCGCATGTACAGGCTTTCTCTGGGTACTCCGATTTCCCCAGCGATTGCATTCCACCGATGCAGAAGTAATTAAAGAGGACGTTAATCACTATCCCCCCCCAAAAAAAAGAAGTCTATAGCCATCACACTGAATTTTTCAGTCTGTCTCTTCCAAAGATGCAACATAATTATTTTCAAGATAATATCTGACTCTAGCTACCCTTTACTTGGAAATTTTTTTGATTTTCTGAAAAATCAACATATTTTAAAGCTTTTCGACCCAAATTAAATGTATAACTTAAATTTTCTGGGAACAGCTTCTAAAAATGCCTTCATTCTCGATAAATTTAAATACGATGGGTTTAATCCTTTAGTCTGGCTTAATGGAAGGAAATGCACACACATTGCAATTTTGTGTACAATAATTTTATACCAGTGAAATTAGATGGGATATGTATGAAAGACCACATCTGCCTTTTTCTATTTCAAACATTCTGAAAGTATCCATCACAAATAACCGGGGTATTTCTTGGTGTGAAGAAAGAATAATGAAAATGCTTTAACCTATTTATAAAATGTTACATTAATTCATTTTGATTTAGTTATTAAAATAATAAATACTAATAATATCGCAAGTAACAGTGTTTTGGTGTTCAAATTTAATGTAGCAGCTTTTGTTAAAAATACTAACATGTGATATAAGCGCGGCTTTAAAGGTACAAAAGTTGGAATTTACATGAGTAATTTTATTAAATCGCTGCATCTAAATTATCACTATTTTTACTTAGAAATTTCAGAAAGGATTGCGTCATAATGTTCGGATAATAAACATTACTTTGAGTGGCGTTCTGTCATCATTTCTAATTTGTCAAAACTAAAGACAAATTTTAGAGCATTAGTAATATTTATATTTCTTGAATTAAAAGTATAACATAACGTATACATTTTGTTAAAATGTCACAAAATGATCAGATATTAGAGAAAAGCTGTATCTTTCAGCATATTTTATGACATTAGGTTTTTTAGTTTTATATATAGTCCAGTTTATTTCAGTGAATTGGCAAGACTACATCTTCAATGTCAAAGATAGACATTTCTCTTCCTCCAAAATAGCACTGTTTGAAGAGCAGCCGAGATTATATTTGAATCAAAACGCAGGGTTAGAGTAATAATATAATTTATGAGCCACAGGGGCCAAGGGATGTTCTCTGAACGGCTTTGCCGTACCTGTGACTGGAAACCGTGACGAAGAATAGCCACAAGATAAATCGCCTTCCCAACATGCAAGCCTGCCATCTGTTCTTGCTATCTTAATCAGGGGGTAGGTAGATACAAATAGCATCCACTTAGAGAGAAAAATTAACTCAACTGATCATATTAAAGTGGACCGTACCATTAGGAGCTTGACAGGAGCATATGTCAAGATACTCTTTGGGAAAACCGAAAGGGTTTAAAATATAACTTGTGTGCCATTTATAAACTGCAAGGTGGGCTTTAGTCGCCACTGCGTTTTCTGTTTTTGTGTTATGTTCTCATAGTGTACATTTAGGGACAGCTTACGTTGACAATTGCGGGATTGCATTCTTTAGAATAGATTTAAATAGTTCAATTTATTTATGAGTTTCTAATTATTATATTAACATATTCGGATTATCCTGATGCACATACTTTGTGAAATATTGTATCATCAATAATTTTAATTTTATTGCAACGGAGAAGTATTAAATTTAAAAAAAAAAGTTACGGTACATTAATTTTGGGCTAGTAAAATGCTACATCTTTTAACTAAATTAATAAATATTTTGTTGAATAGAAATGCTATTTAAAGTATTAAAGTATTTAAATAACCCTTGAATTTGTATTTACAAAGTTCCAGTCATAGAGTATTGCAACTTTTATTAAATAACCTGTTTTCCCACAGCCTTATATTTGCGAAAGAACCTTTTTCTCATGACGGGGTTGACCTTCGAGATGAAATTATTCACACGCAGAGAATAAAACATATTTTCTGTTTTTTTTAAATTTTAGATATGTTCGATAATTATGAATCGCCATTAAAACAAAAGAGTGCAACAATTCAAAATTAACATTAGCAATTTGTAATGAACATACAACTTTTCAGTTTGAGGTATGAAATTAAAATAGATTTATTGCTGAATTGCGCAGCATCATATTTTACAAATATGGTTTCTTAAAATAACTACTGATCCCCTGTAAGCAGCCAAAGTGACGTTAATAAAAGCAGATTGAGGAGACGGAATATCCGGAACACATTCTTCTTAGATATTATGACTACCTCTGGCTGCTTGCACCAAAAACCTAATCATTTTCGTTCCTTCAGGTACATCTCGCAGTAATAGCTGATTGTCAGGTACCAAATGTTGTACTTTTCGGTGTTGGCATGTTCGGGCAGTATCGCTTGATTCAAAACGGCCACAAGGTCAATTATAAAACCAGATTTTATGGTCGTTGATGTCAGCATGCCCAGTAATGCCGGTGGTAGAGAGACCATATACTTTTTCGGAGGCACTACACCCAGCACTCTTAAATGAATTTGGAATAATTGACTTTATTGTGTGATGGCTGATGTTTTGTAGAGCCTTGCCATGCCAACAGGAACCCAAAATATTCTACAGTTTCAACCTTTTTTTGTGGCAACGCTACAAACGATTGCCCCAAAACTTTAAAGCAAACGTGTATAGCAGCAAAGTTATCAAACAATCCCCCCGTTTACTGCAGAACAGAACAATATGATTCCAATTCCATCTGTTTGCTGCTCTGTTCTGTTTAAATAAAACAAAATATGTTCCTTTAAGATAGATACCAAATTCCTGTTTTTGGGTGCTGTCGAACATCTTTGCATTAAGGAAGCTGCCAGGTTGCTTGTCAGATGGATAAACGTTTTTTTGGAGTTTTATATGAACTGCTACTGACCAATAGATTATATAATTTAAGATTTTCATGTCTACCACATATTCATTTAAAACTTTAAAGAAATAACATTTAATAAAACATTAAAATTAAGTTCTCTTGTAATGATAGAAAATAATTCTATTCGTCAGAATCAATGATATTCTAGAGTTACAGTGTTTAATACAACACCGATATAATTCCTTTTGTTTAGTATTCTAACCGTTATTAGTCTCCATCAAATATTCTCAGCGAATATAACTGGCGCTGTCCATTATCTCAACCCATCCACGAGTTTCTTGAGATAAAGATTCCACAGCCTACCTCTGGAGTAATTAATTTAGATTGCCTCCATGGTCGAATGGTCAGCAAGCTGACTTTTTACCCGAAGGTCGCGAGTTCAATTCCCGGCTGGGCAGGGAATACATCTTTTAACCAGAATTATTTCCTATCTCCTACAGAGTCTGGAAATATGTTTGTGTGAGGGAATGTGTGTGTGTGTGTGTGTTTGATGGAAATAAAACGATTTAAACCCAATGTAAAGAACCTACAGACAACGAGTTGTTTCTAATGCAAAGCCCCCGATATGACCTTAATGTTAAAGTGGCCTATATAAAGAAAACTATTAAAAACAAAGAAAAAAAAAACTAGCAGCAGAAAGTGGGCAATACGGGACTTTAAGAGAGGTGAGGAACAGTTACAAGTTCATCTCTAGTGAGTATTAGCAGCCGTTTTTTTTTTTGTTTTTTTTTTAGTGTTTAACGCCCGCTTTTACTACCATGGCACTAGTGATACATGAAATGAAGATGGAGCACCGGTGGAATGCAATTGCTCGGGAAACCGGAGACCTACGGTAACTTGGGGGGATTGAGAGGCGAGTGTTCTAACCACTCGGCCACGGCGCGGCCGTCAGCAGCCGGTATGTAGCGCTAATCTGTAATGGAATATCGCGGCTTTGGGTAACTTTGTACAGAACTTCTGAATTCTTGCAACTGCCATAAATTTGTTCTGTCCAATTTTCCCCTGGAATATTATCCTGGAAATGTAATCTCTTGGCTACTCGATAATAATTAACAAAAAAATAACGATTTCCTTCACGACTAAAGGTTATGTTATTGTTGATTAGACTGAACAACTAAAAGGACAACTATAGAAGAACGATAACATATAAACGTGCATCACTTTGCTTATCCTATATTTTTAACCAGGTTAAATATTATGAATCCTTTTCATAACTTGCTACAAAAATGTCTGTATTATATATGTTAAAAACACGAAGCCAAATGCATCACGTTCATGACACATAACCATGGGGAATAAAGTTGTTTAGTTTCATAATATGTATGATAGAAAAGAACAAAGGTGTAGTAAACATTTGTTACAGTTTCTTTCAGAAGAATGTCAACAAGACATATGCGCATGTAGATTTGTGACTCCTTTATATTACACTCAAGACGTACGGAATATATGTTTTAAATCCCCTTTGTGGATGTGTAAAACTGGAAACTCCATTACTTACCTATTCTTGAATTTTCTGAGATAAGCATTCATTTTGAATGTTTTTCATAATCTTGAGATATATAGAAGGCCTACACAATTTGGCATAGTTATTGAGTTAATAGTTTCCAAAATAGTCCAGTTATATTAGTTATTGGTATGAATTATGCATCATATTTATTTTCTCAAAGGGGATGTCGATCTTTTTCTTTTCTACTGGTCAACTAAAGAAATCGGAATCTCAAAGCCAGCTATTAAAGCATTTGGTTTTCACATAAAGCTACTATATTTCCCCATTGCCATTATTCTACAAGTAAATCTGAAACAAAACCACTTAAGTAAAGCATTATCTCGCTTGACATGATTTGGTTAAAATATAACGTTTGTAAGGATAGTTTGTACAGGACTAATTAGAGAGAGTCAGTTAAATGCAATAAATTAGTTGTTTTTTTATGTTAAACGGCATATCCACGGCTAATTCTGTTAGGATTAAAATTCCTACAGATGTTTCTAATATTCCTGATTAAACACTGAAAATAAATATGATTCAAAATCTTCTCGGGCTTCTAACCAGGTAAAAACTTGACTTGGTACCAACGTTTCGAAGAAGCGGTGAACTGATCAGACGAGAAAGATGCACTTCTTCGAAACGTTGGTATCAAGCCAAGTTTTTACCTGGTTAGAAACCCGAGAAGATTTTTAATTAATACGTCGCCAGGAAAGCTTCAGTTCTTATATTATAAATATGATGTTCTAGTGTCTTAAATTTTATTTCATTTATTTTACTCGTTTTAACTACTTGATCATGTGACAAGGGATCTGTTAGTTGAGACACTTGTTGATCGGTATGTAGTAGACAGTAGCTCATTCCCGTACTATGTGACTTTCGTTTCGTTACAAGCAGATAATATTAAGGTGCCACCAAGATTAGCTGCTTTTCACCAAGTATACTCATATAGAATATAGCCAGGCTTCGATGTCTCATTCTTAGCACCTACCACGGTAAGCAGATGGCGTTGGGGTTCCCACCAGTCTAGTTGCTTTCTCTATGGCAGTCATCACAGTTATTATCTATGTTCATTTTACTTTGTTGGCGATGTGTTATTTTAAGCATGAGAATATGCAATTTATTGAAGCGCAAAAGGAGCCAGCGTAACAAAACCCAAGACTGCCAGAAAGTGTGACGTGAAGTGGCAGAGACACCGGAATAACGACATTTTCGAATCTCCTAAGTGCCGCCTACTGCCTATCACACCATAATTCCTATATTCATATGTTCTACGTTGCCAAACCTTACCCTTCCTATTGGTACATAAAACACATTTCTTACTCTTTGACTGCTCGATCCCAAGAATTATTTCACCTTGCTGGTTCTTAGAGAAGGTTTACATTAATTATCAACAATCCTTTAAGCGTCTACTAGATTTGTAAGCACTCACAAATTTGATGAACTGAGCCTTGAATCAGATTGGCTCCTTATTTGCTGAGATTCCTGGAACTTAATTATCATTGCCACTCTGCCTCTCTACCTAATTGCTTCCTACAACGTAACTTGGCTTTAATTATGGCAAAGTTCTAATTTTTAACATTATGCCTCACAAAGGACATCTACAACAGAACTATTACAGCTTATTTTATATTAATATAAGAATGACGTTTTTTATCGTAATTAATTTTCGTTTTCTTCATTATTTATCAATAAAATAATTATTACGTTAATACAACAATAATTAGTATCACCATTGATGATGAGTATATGTGACTGCTGCACGACAAATTATTGTGTTCTCTATTAACAGAGATGCTTACATATCCTATTAGAATGTTTCATTCTTCCTGTAACAAAAATAATGCTTACGTGAATGTAATTTTCCTGAAATGCCTAAATATGTTGTAAAACGGTCCTTGTACATACAGTTGAAAAAGAGACAGAAGAAGAGAGGCAGAAGGGCTGGTCTCTTTGTATCACCATTTTCCGCTAGAGAAAAGCGTTAACCATATTTCAGAATAAGTACCACATTACTGTCTAAATGCATACATAATTTGCTTGAAAGAAAATTATGTTTGCACGAAATAAATTTTGTACTTAGAGCAGCTCTGGAAACAGTGTAATTTGATACACCAAGAACGAAATGGCCTCTCATGATGTTAAAAGGCATTGAAAGAAAGAGAGGAAAGCCAGAAAAGATGCTATAAATTATATTTTACGTTAAGCGAGAACAGCCAATGTATAATATTGTAGAGGAATTAAAAAGTAAAGAATGTAATTAAATTAAAGAACTGCTTTCAACTAAGTGAAAAATAACACTACAGAACTTTTTCCTCCTCTATTATATAAGGTAGAGGAAGTATTGCCTCTCACCTAAAATGTAGAATGGAGATTACACGTTTTGTGCTCCCCTGAAGCCTAAGAAGAGTATTTCAATGAAAACCAGTGGTCATGTGTGTAAACAACATAGTTCAAAACCATAAATTCAGATAGTTACTAAATTTAACATTTCAATTTGATATATTTAAGCGTGCCAGCTGATGATTTTAAAGGAAATTTCCCCACCACATACTATCTTCTTTGTAGAAAAAGGGATCAGTTATTTTTAATTCTTTCATAAACAATCTGATGTATTCCATTCACATGGCTTTCTCCACATCGTAACAAATTATTGTTATATAGCATATTTTTACTTTTTCTACACGTACTATGTACATAGTGTGAGAAGATATTGTAATGCACCCAAAAATTCTATATCCTGATTTCACCGGAAATACATGTTTTCAGACCCCCTGAAACCAAAAAAGGACATGTTTAGAAAAATGTCCTTGTGTGTGTCTGTGTGTGTGTCTGTGGACAGCATAGCTCAAAAACGAAAACAACGTTAAAAACCAAACTTGGTATTTAGGTTTGGTATCCTCCAAGGATGTGACACGAAGATTTACAAGACAATCACCCTCTACTACCCTTTACATGGAACGTTTTTCGAAAATTTTGATTTCTCAAAAATGGTTCTAACGATTTTGATTAAAATATCATATAGTAAATATATTTACACGAAATTTAAAATGTATATTTTGAATTTTCTGGGAATAGCCTCTGAAGACTACTGGATAAATTTTACGGAATTTAGCATAACAGCTAAACCGTAAGGGATGGACAAACCTTATCCAACAAAAAAAATGTAGATGACAATAAAGCACGCAATTTATGTAGTATACATTTTTTCGTGGAGTTGATTTTTTTTGAAATATTCTTTGTTTTTGGTTTCAGGTTTAAAGGACTTATACTATTCTCATACAGGAATCTGTCAACTCCTGTCCATGCAAAAAAAGGAACTTTAGTCACATAGCAACCAGCTTTTGACTATCACTTTAACCTATGATTCTCCCTTATTTAGCTTCTACTTACAATGAAGCAAGTAATAAGACTATTTCTGCTGTTTTTTCTGGAGTAGCATGAAGTAAATAGAATCAGAAGGTTTTTAACAATAATTTGTTGCAGAGATGTAGAGAAAGTCATGTGAATGGAACACATCAGATTTTTCTACTTTATAATAATCGAGATAAATATTAGCAGACGTTTTCTTAATTCCTTGTAAGTATAAGGGAATACACTAGGCTAAAACGATAGTCAAAACTTTAAAAACTGGTTGCCATGTGGTTAAAACCCGTTTCTATGCAGGGCGAGCAGTTTACAACTTTCACGAAAATTCCAATTCCACGAAAAAAACGTAAATGACAAATTGTGTTTTAACGTGATCTACATTTTGTGCGTTTTAAGTTTTTGCCTATCTCTTATGTTTACCAGTTATGTAAAAATTCAACAAAACTCTTTCAGTAGAGGTTACTACCAGAAACTTTAGCATATACATTTTATTTGCCATATAATATCTTTAATATACGGTATTGTTACAGCCGTTTTTCAGAAAATAAAAATTTTCAAAAACATTTTTCATGTAAAGTGTAGTTTGGGGTGGAGGGATTTTTCTCAAAGTTTTTGCGACACATTCCTGGAAGATAATAAACGTAAATACCAAGATTGGTATTTTACCGACTTTTCATTTTTGAGTTCTCCTGTTCACAGACACACGGACACACATACGCACACGGAACTTTTTCTACTCATGCTCTTATTGGACACAGGTGACCTCCGGTGAAATATCGGTATCAAGTTTTTGGAAGGACTGCAATACCTTTTCTATACACTATGTATATAGTACGCGTAAAGAAAGTAATTTAAATTATGGAGGTCAGTGAAACCACGTTCACTTGGTCAACATTTTGTTTAAATATTTATTTTTAAAAGACATGAATATTGATAACTTGGAACATCATATCCAGGATTAAGAACAGACCATTCTATGCGCTATCTTGCTCCTTGTATTTTTCTAGAAATTCGTCTTCGGATTGAAAATCTCGTCCCCGAACATTTGCAGGATCCACAGAGACCTCTCCTTAATGATGATCTCTTTGCTGTATCCCAGAGGTCACGTGTAGCGATCAGAGGTTCTACTTTGATGAGGGTGCTGCTTTTTGTCCCACAATCGCTGGCTGATTTATCGCGATTTATCAACAGTGCTTTTCTTCTGTCTGGAACTGTTTCTTCTACTTCACAGCATACACATGTATGAATTGAATGTGGCTCCGCAGTGAATAATTTATTGCTTCGAAGAACGAAATGACCACTCTATTTTATTCGGAAACCTTTATCGTTTTAGGATTCTGTTGCATGGTATTCACGTGAAACTTTAAATTTTCGTTTAGTAACGTGAAGCTAGAGAAACCATGTATACAGTACACGTATTATTGTTATTACTATTACTATTAATAATAAAAACAATTAATAATAATAATGGTAATAAAGTTATATAGTTTAAACATTGGGAATCAATTTATTTACATCGCTAATTACTCAAAAATACCGTAAAATTTGTAATGTAATGTAATAATTGCGAAATTTTAGATAAGTTTTGCTGTTAAACGGCGATTAAAATTAAACCAATGTCTTACCTTTAAAACTGCTTAAATGTTTTTCAATTTTTCCAGTGCAAACGTAGGAATAAATATTTTTCTCTCAGGAAAAATGTTAGTGTTGTCTCTTACATATGTTCGAATGAAACGCCTGGAATTTTGATTAGATATTCTTTGGTAATATTTGAATCACGTTGCCGGAAATTACAGTTGTAACGTTATTAATTTATATTCTAAACATTCAAAATTATATCAAAATATTAATTGCAGCCACTACGAAAACGATGACTGCCCCGCGACCTTTACTTCCTGTAAAGACTGTCAGAAATGGTGAAGTATACAGCTAGCAGAAGACACTCATGGAAATTAACGTTCAATTTCCGGTTCAATAACGGGCATGTGTTCTAAACGAATGTGGAATAGAAATGTTGGTTGAACTAGCCTTTAATCGATTATTTTGTCAATAAGAAGAAACATTTGACCCAAAAATTGTCTACCAATATTTCAGGGATATATATAGGTATATATTTGTTTTAACGCACCCTGAACATCAAAAAACACTTTTTATAAAATATCCGATGTGCGTATGTGTGTACAGCATAACAAAAAACGTAAAGTCGATTAAATATCAAAATGTATTTCAAAACAACATGACTTTTTTAAAAACACTCAATATATTTCAAATAATTTCTTTTTGTGACATAAATCATATATATAAAAGTGTGTATATCGACTTATACGATAAATATCTAATTAATCAATACTCAAACTTCGTTTTAGTTTTGGAAATTTTCAATTGTTTTTCGCCATCGTATGAAAAGTGCAATTTAAAGGTCAACATATAGCTTGCGGTTCTTAAATATTTGATTATCCTTGTTCCTAACGAAATGTGTTTTTAGCTATTTCCGCAAAGACTTTTCTTGACTAAAAAAAGTGTAAATGGCATTTTTGTAAGAATAAGGAGTATGCCTGCTAATAAACGATGCAGGGTAGGAGCAACCATATCAATGTAACATATAATATTTTGTTGCATAAATAAACTTCATAGAAAATACAAACTAATTAGTAAAACTTATTTTGCAAACATGTAGTTTTCGTATACATATACTAAAGCAATTATTTTTATGGCTTTCTCTGCCACCTACTGCAAAGGTAATGCTGAGTTCCGATTAAATTTTTGATATAAATAGATTTTGCGGTATATTGAATCTATTTTAGTAAAAGATCAGTGCATCCAGCGCGCACGCGTACCTATAAGTGTTGTAAAATTGAAATGGAGTTTTATTTATGGACGCTATTTAACTGCTGCGGTTCTTAGCGTTTCATTCTATACAGGGCGTGAAAGACCGCTTAATTTTACTCAGAAGTCTCTTTTATCAGGCTTGAGGTTGAGACAGTACATGTCTTGTCACGGAGCTAAAAGTTATTTAAAAGGGAGCTATAAATTATATAAAATTATATAAATTATACTAAGAGGGGACAAATGCTCACTGCAAATGGCTAGGGAAGAAATACTTTAAACACGTCTAATGAATTACATCTTCAGATGAAATTAGAATTCGTGTTAATACTAATTGCAATTCTATTCTTTATACCTTTAACTATTACAAACTCCAGATTAGTGCAATGGATTTAAGCTAAGTAGCCGAGTTGTCACGAGCTGACGAGCGATCTAGGCAGGATAGTACCGTTAAGGGTAGGACATTGAACTGAGGGGGTGAGGCTGAACATAGCAATGAGAAGAGAAATAATTCCCTTGCTTGCCAAGCGACACTTTTGGCACTTGGCATAGAACATTCGCGGAGCTAAGATGTGATAACTGAATCTGCGATAGAAATGAACGGGTTACATACGGCCGCGATAGAAACACATTTGGTGCACCAGCAGACGGTGAAAACTGATAAGGAATGAGATGCACGATCACGTAAAGCGTAGTTTAACAGGGGGAAATTTAGGAGGAATCCGTGTGTGTTCGAAGGCAGAAAAATGAATAAATGAGTTCAATAATAATCTGGAACTCGAAGAAAATCACTTGTGTCTTTCCGCACCCGAAAATAGATTCCATGCCAACAAAATCCTGACCTAGGGCACCCACATATCCACATCATTCCAAATAGCCAAAACCTGCACCCGGGTTACGAACCCGGAACCCCTATTACCGCCGTAAGATTCTTTTATATTCCGTAAATCTACCACATGGTACTTCCTTTCCGAAGGAAGCCATATGTGTGTGCGTGTGTGTATGTGCGTGTGTGTATGTTCATGTGTAAGAGAGATAGTGATAGTGTTTTATGCTGTTTGTGTATATTTTTGTGAACAGCATTTAAAAATAGGAACATTAAATGAAACGTCAAATTTTACACCTGCACAAGTGAACATTTGCAACAAAATGGACCACAAATATCCATTTCCAAGAAAAAAGTGTTTTCTCCTTTGTTCTATGTCAGAAGTGACTCAAATGGAATGATGAAATAAATATAGGGAAATTTTACATATTAAACGCGCATTTTATGTCGAATAACCTATCGTTATGTTTAAGTTTCACATATTGGTCTCCTTTCGTCTATGAGCATTTTAAAACTGTTTAATACTAATGATTCTCCTTTTCCAACTGAAAATAAAACAAGCATCAACTAAAATGTTATAAAATATTAGAGTATTTTCCGCATCTTTAATACTTTATTTGGAATAGTCCTTTATATAAAAGCAGTTTGCAATATAGAACTCATCTGCTACATAGTAAAGGTCCACAGTAAGTTATATCTGTTTTATTATATTTACTAACAAATCTGGGCAATGCATGCTAATATTGACCACCTTCATTTTTATCTGAATTACCTACAGGCTGCTACACTTATTATATGAGTTTCCGTTCCTTATGTGAAATTATTAAAGTCACTATTCAAAAAAAATCTTATGTGCCCCATTTATTTCTCTAGCTGTTCTACGTAGAAACTATTCTTCCAAAAGATTATTCTTTACTTACGTCATGCTCGAGATACACATTGGCAGAATTGGTGTTATTACTCGATAAATAAGGGAATACATAGACTGAAGCGATAGACAACACTTTTAAACGGCCGTAAGTGAAATAATTGAAGTTTGGTTCATTTTGCATGGTCATATGAACTAAAGATGACTTACCATTAGAGAACAGCTACATGGTTTAAATTTTAAACCAATAAGAAGGAATATCTCGCAAACGGTCCACTCTATAAAAATAATATGTGAGATAAAATATGTAGTAAGGTTTTTTGTTACCAGTTAGCCATAATTTAGTAAAATTCAGCCAGAGTAAAGAGGTCTTCTCAGGCTTTTCCCAGAGAATTTTATTCTGCATGTAAATGTTTTTAATATACGGCATTTTAATCAAAATTTTAGAGTCAGTTTTGAGGAAAAGACAAATTTCACAAATTTTTCCATGTAAAGGGTAATTTCTTGGGGGAATTTTCTTGAAAATCTTTGTGTCGCATCTTTGAAAGATGCTAAATATAAATACAAAGTTTGCTACTTAAAAGTTGATTTTTTTTTTCATTTTGGCTATGGTGTTCATAGACACACACACACACATACACACATGGACCCTTTTATAAACTGTGTTTTTTTTTGGACGAAGCAGAACTCAAAAGATATAAAGTTTAAATTTTTGGATGGAACATAATATTTTCTCTAGCTATTATATACATTACATGTACGCGCATATGTGCTAGAGAAAATAAAAACTGGTGAATGACGTCCTTTTAATATTAAAATTGTTGTTTGATAAGAGCGCAGCCTTGGGAGATACTGAACTTAATTATCAAGTTTTGTATTTAGCAGTCGTTTTTGAGCTATACTGCCCAAAGACACACACACACAAACACACGGACCTTTTTCTAAAACTCTGCTGTATTCTAGTCACATAAATTTCTCTGCATCGCTGTAAAACATTTATTGATAAGAAACACATTCTTCTATCCAATTTATAACAATCGAGATAAACATTAGCAGAAATTATCTTAACTACTTGCTTCTTTGTAAGCAGAAGGTTAATAAGGGAATAAGTAGGCTAAAGCGATAGTCAAATCTTTTAAAAGCTGGCTGTTATGTGGTTCAAACCCGTTTCTTAGCTTGGAGTTTACAACGTTCCATGTGAGAAAAGTTAAGTATTTTAAATCTGAAGCAAATATTAAGGAATATCCCAGAAATGAACAATTTCACGAAAAGAAAACGTATCTGACATACATTTTGTGTTTTAAAATCTACATTTTTTGTGTAGTAAGGTCTTGTCTTTCTTTTTGTTTATTTGTAAAATTCAGCAAACTTCATTTAAAATAAAATAAAGAGGTCTTTAGAGGCTATTCCCAGAAAATTCAAGATATACATTTTATTTTCCATATAAATATCTTTAATATGCGGTATTTTAATCAAAATCGTTATAGCCATTTTTGAGAAAACAAAATTTTCGATTTTTTTTCCATACGAAGGGTAGTTTGGGGTGGGGGGATCTTTCTAAAAATCTCCGTGTTGCATTTCAGGAAATACTAACCTTAGATACAAAGTTTTGTATTTTACCGACTTTCGAGTTACTGTGTTCACAGACACACCGACACAGTACCTTTTTCTGAAATGTTTTTTTATATAGAGATCAACAAAAATGGGAGGAAAATATCTATTGGAAGAAATAATTGAAATAATTATAATTGATCAACGCGGGAGAAGCAATAACTTCTGTATTCTTAGTAGCAGCCATATTAGTAGAAGAATTCTAAATTGGGCGTGAAACACTGGACTTTTGCTTAGAGACTTTTATCAGGCATGAGATTCTCTTGTGTATCATAATTCTACGACACAGGACCACCAGAGTTACTAATGGAAACCATACTAAGGATTTTAATGCCCGAAAATATCTGTTGTGCTCAACTCACATGACCTACTCTATCTCTCTGTAACAAATTATTGCTAATAAGCTTATTTTTCTATGTACTTCATGCTAATCGAGTTAAACATTAGCAGAAACGGTTTTATCACTTAGTTCCTTATAGGTAGAAGGGAAATAAGACGATACTCTAGGCTAAACAGTCAAATGCTTTAAAATGTAGTTGCTGTGGTAGAGAAATCCGATTTTTTACGTAATTAGATGGTGACAAGTTTCCGTATGAGAAATGTATTAAGTACCTTATCAAAACTGAAATGAATAACAAGGAATAGTTTAAAAAGCGACTAGTTCTAGGAAAAAAATGCATATAACATAAATGGTGTGTTTAAACAATCTTTACATTTTTGTGAAGTAGGCTTTCGTCTATTTCTTACAGTTTACCAGTTATGCAAAATTCCGTAAAACTCATTCACAATTCTTTAGAGACTATTTCCAAAAAATTCAAAATGTATATTTTATTTGTCGTGTAAAAACGTCTTTAATATACAATATTTTAATCAAAATCACTGGAGTCATCGTATAGAAAATCAAAATTTTCGAAACTTTTCCATATAAGGGGTTGTTATGGGTGGGGGAATTTTTCTAAAAGTCTTCGTGTCGCATCCCTGGAAGATACTAACCATAAGTAACCAAGATTGGTATTTTACCAACTTTTCGTTTTTGAGTTATTGTGTTCACAGACACGGACGCACACGAATCTTTTTCTGAAAATATTTTTCTTTTTGGATTCAGGAGGTCCCAAAACGTATTTCTGGTGAAATCTCGGTATCGATTTTTTTGTGCTCATACTATACATTTTCTATACACGTGTAAAGAAAGTAAAAAATCCGATGTGTTCCATTTACATGACTTTCTCTACAGCTCTGCAGCAAATTATTGTTAAAAAGCTTATGCCTCTATTCATTTCATGCTACTCGACAAAAATTAGCAGAAATAGTCTTATTACTTGCTTCCTTGTAGGTAGAAGAGAAATAAGGGAGTACCACAGGTTAAAGTGATAGTCAAAATGTGGGTGCTATGTGACTGAGGTTCCTTTGTTTGTATGAACAGAAGTTGACAAATTACTGTATGAGAAAATATAGGTTTTTCAAAGTTGAAACCAACCACAAGGAATATCTCAAAAACATCACCTCCATGAAAAAAATGTATTAAACGAAGTTGTGTGTTTTAATGTGCTCTACATTTTGTGTGTGGTAATCTTTTTTCATCTCTTACAGCTAAGCTGTTATGCAACTTCCGTAAAAAATTCACCCAGAATAAAGTAGTCTTCAGAGGCTATTCCCAGAACATTCAAAATTTACATTTTACTTGTCAGGTAAATATCTTTAGTATACGATATTTTAAACAAAATCGTTAGAGCCATTTTCGAAAAAATCAAAATTTTCGAAAAAAAGTTCCATGTAAAGGGTAGTTTGTGGTGGGGGGATTTTTCTCAAAATCTTCCTGTCGCATCCCTGGAAGATACTAAACTTAAATACCAAGTTTGTTATTTTACCGATTTTTCGTTTTTGAGTTATCGTGTTCACAGACTCACGGACACACACGGACCTTTTTCTACAAATACCTTTTTGGATACAGGGGACCCTAAAACATATATTTCCGGTGAAATCTCGATATCGAATATTTTGGTGGAGTGCAATACCTTTTCTATACACTATATACATAGCACGTGTAGAGAAAGTAAAAATCCTCCGTCCTCTGCCGGATCTGAAGCTACATTATACGAAATGTATTGACGAAGATAATGGCACATTTGTAGTGAGTTTACAAGCGGCAATCACATGTCAGCTATAGCAGAATTAAGACATTAAACCTAATTTTTTATTCAGTGAGAATGTTACGTGGCAGTGAAATCGTTCCTGGAAGTGTGGTTTTTGATTTGGAAGTGATTGTACAATTTTCTTTTTAGATACATGTGAAATAAACATTCTTGTAGTACTTGTGCGCCTGCTTCATCACAATGAGATATCTCTGCTACTGAAGACAGGCAGGTAAGTAACTCGCAACCAAGCTTGCATTTAAATGTTTGAGAGTCCAAAAACGATAGCGCGAGCTATTAAACCTACCACTGTCGTGGAATGTTCGAAATTGAGACGAAAAACGAAGACGGGGAAATGTGAGCCTTGCAGCGTATTCAACTCTCAAAATGTATGACTGGAGCTTGTAATCTAAAATTCCCGAGCGCGGTCAAACTCGTTCAAAGGGACCTATTAAAAGCGATATTTGCTGACTGGGATTGATAGCCTTGCTTGATTTATTGACTTCCATACTGTGTACTTCATTCAAAGCTGAGAATGTTTTGACAAAATATAGCAAACATAGGAAATTTGTTATTATATAAGGATTTCGATTGATATATCCCTTCCAAGTCGACGAGTTTTTATTCATTTAGAATATTATGACAAACATTTATTCGTTTGGAATTCATTCCCAATTGGAGCATTGCGTCTCTACTCTAAGTAATAACAAGGAGTCTTTTTTACTATGTTTGAGATTTTGTTTATTTTATGTATTTTAAAGACTGCACAGTTTGTACCTTCATTGTTTGAGGGATCATAGCTAATGGTTATATTTTAGAAATATATTTTTGTCAGTTTATGCATGTATTTATATAAAATACGTCTTTGGTAAGGCCAGTGGTGAATTGTATACCTTATAATTTGTATTAATTTTCAGTACATAGGAAAAATAT
The DNA here is from genome assembly GCA_030762935.1 of Hymenopus coronatus. Taxonomy (NCBI): domain Eukaryota; kingdom Metazoa; phylum Arthropoda; class Insecta; order Mantodea; family Hymenopodidae; genus Hymenopus; species Hymenopus coronatus. The sequence goes on along the minus strand of CM060881.1, from coordinate 119,320,486 downwards.
AGCCGGCAAGTAACCGAAAATATTCGGGGAATCCCGTGCGCTTGAATACCCATCTTTCGATAGCTGTACAGAATTCTACCTGTGACTGAGTTATGTTGCAAAAGAAGAAAGATTCCATCTATTAATTAAAGGATAAGTCGAGCGAACATAGCTTGCCTTCTCTCTAACAAGATAACCTCCGTAGTGCTCGCACTCGACAAACATGAGCCGAACATAGAGAATGTTTGCATCACACTTATGTGCAGAAAATGTGGTCTATTCCCCTTAGTCACAACAGTATGGTATGGTGACCTCCCAGACTGTGCCCAATTCTTGCAACTTCTCACGAAAAAGAAGTGCTTAAAATAAATAAAATCAGTAAGTAATATTAATACACAGAATGGTATATCTCTAAATTAATTTTACTGTAAATGGTGTAAATAATCCGAGTTAGGCTGGCCTAATACTGTAGGTTAGAGAGGTAACCTTATAATGAGCGTGGCGGGTGAGAAATGAGTCTTCTCTAGCATTAAAAACACAAAACCATAATATTCATTTGTAGCGTCTCTTATGAATTAGATGGATTTACTGCTCAAATCACCTAATCTATTTGTTGATGCCCCAAAGGCATTTTTTTCGTTCGCTATTTACCCTGCTCATGTGAAGAACTTACAAACCAGTACCTGTGGCCAGTAGCCTGTTGACAAATTCTTAATCAGAGAGAGGGAGAGGATGAGTGATCAGCTCGATGCCTGGAATTTGATAAAGGATATAATATGAAAGAAAAGCGAAATAGATGGTAAGAAAGACCATGATGTAGTTTTTGATGGAATAAATGGCAGGGAAAGAGCACAAAGAAGTTTCTCTTTTGACGACACAAATCTGACCTCCCAGATACAGTCCCCTGGGATCAAACCTTGGTGAGCAATTTAACCCCTCGGCAATAGCGTCATCTACAACTAGTTTTACTACTGCTGCTAATATTGCTAGTACTACTAATGCTAATCCACTGCTACTACTGCAACTCTACTACTGTTATTACTACTGCAACTCTACTACTGTTATTACTACTGCAACTCTATTACTGTTATTACAACTGCTACTCTAATACTTACTACTACTACTGTTGCTACTGCTGCTATTGCAGCTGTTACTCTACTACTACTGCTACTCCATTACTACATACTCCTACTCCACTACAACTACTATTAATACTGATACTACTAAAGCTGTTACAACTAATGCTACTCCTTTACCACTACTACTACTACTACTACTACTACTACTACTACTACTACTACTACTACTACTACTACTACTACTACTAATAATAATAATAATAATAATAATAATAACAATAACAATAATTATACCAGCTCATAAACAAGCTAATAGGATTTTGATGCAAGAGGGGTGACAAAAGGTGATAATCACATAGGTATAGAATACGCTTAGTGGCTTATTATCCTCCATGTATTTCCTACTATGAGTAAGAAATAAATAAGTAACTGAAAATCTTTCGGAATTAACCTTGGAGTTTCAAAACTATGAATTGATACATATTATGCAGCTTCTAAAATAAAAATCAAGTTTTCAGGAAGAGCAGGAACCTAGTGAACCTTGATCATTAGAATGGGGTGAAGAAGAAAGTGGAGAAAAAAGAATTTGCCTTTCACACTCCTCCTTTCGCATGATGCAAGTAGCTCTCCATTTTATCTCTCGTTCGTTGCTTTGAACATCGACTCTTTGTCCTGGGGTTTAAACACTCCTTTTCCTTGTAACAATGAGATGGAAAATCCCCTCCGCGCCCCCACCCTGGCTCATTAACTATGTGCAAAGAACGCAGTGTAAGGGGTATCTCTGTTTGATGAGCAATCAGGAAATTCGAAGCAATGGGCTCCGAAAGCAATCTAATACCATGCGGTCTGTTCATCTCAGATAAGAGCTAGCATGGTTCAGTATAAAGGGCTTTAAATGGTTTGCCTCTTGACTTGCCCTTTTGAAATTCCGAGAAAGGAAGGAGGAAGGAAGGAAGAGGAGCAGAGGATATCGAGCGTGGTAAGGAAGAAAGGTAAAGACGCAAGACGGTAGACATGCAGGCGCCCGCCCGGGCACCCCCTCACTCCCTCGACCTGGTGAACGTGCCCCCGACCTGGCCCGACTCTGCAGATTACAGTGGCGGTGCGGACCGCGTCCGAAAACTGCTCCAGGTCACCTTTATAGACCTCCTTTCCTTAAAATACCACATCCATAACTTTCCCTAACTCTTATGTACAAAACTCTCACCTATTTCTCTGTCCATTATCATTTCAGTGATGTACATTCTTGATATTTGTTCTCACGATAGTAGTTAGAAATGTTTTTAATGGATCTGCAGGGTCGTAAGCGTGGAGCTCTGGTTTGTGCCCAGAGAATCTGGAGTATAAGTCCGCACCACTCTGCTTCGTGAGGAAAGTGAGGAGCTGCGATAGATAGCGGTCCCGACCATGAATGCCCACTTTCCAACTGGGGGATTCGTGATATTGGCCATTCCTTATATAATTATGACTTAATGCTGTGGGTAAGAGTCTCAGGCCAGCTGTCGGATAAACTTGGGCCCGACGCGGACTGTTGCTCCTCAGAAACGAAGATTTTTAACTTATTCAGTTAAATCATTAAATTATTTATACCGTAACCGTTTTTATTTATTATGTACATGGTTAAATACTATAGTGGGCTTCAACGAAAAGTTGCACAAAAATAAAAACTAAAATTACTCAAAAGGTAAATTGGTTTATAATTATTATTTGTAATTCATCTAGAATGACGGAAACTTTATCTAGTCACAGAAAATTCGAAGTGCATATTGTTTTTAACGCCACTACCACAAATATGCGCGTTTTAATAAGAATTGTTGGACCGATTTCTGGATAAATTAAAGAATATAATTATATTTGGGATATTTGCAGTAAATGGGAATATATTTGCGATGTTAATAGCTTTGAGTTTACAATATCGGAAGGTGAAATGGATTAAATCGTGCACTTAGGGAATTTCCCTGAAAATACCTTATCTGGACAACTCACCTAAATCGGAGTTAGAAGCAGTATGTTGATCCCACTTTTTGCCTTGAATCTACTGCCATTTATTGAATGGTTACAGGAAAATTATAATTACACATTTTTGTTCTCCTGGAAATGCACTCCTTCATGTGGAAACATTTTGCTTATTTATTATACAACTACATGAAAATAACTTTTTGCGTAGAATCTAGGGAGATGGGGAAAGAAATCGTAAGTTCGTGGAGTCCCGCCTTAGCACCTCAGTTAGTTTGGTAATGTGAAATAGCTTCGCTCAGTGAGTGGGAGCGCTGTAGAGCTCGGGATGAAATCACAACCCTTGGTATACATTCACGGCGTGGGCCTTGCTTAGGATTTTTGGTGTTTCTTTATAGAGATCATTGAAGGTTGTTGCACCCGCTCTTCAACGGGAATCAACTAAGAGCACGAAAGTACCCATTTAGCCTGTGAATTTGTTTCTGGAAGTGCCATAGTCATCAAATTGTGCCATAAACAATTCCTCGGGAGATACACGCAAAGAGGAAGAAACAGAAACTAAGGGGTAATACACCATGTAGATTCCAGTGCAACGATCGTATTGTTCTTCTTAGAGTAACGCTATCAATAAATGAATAAAGCTTGCAACAGGTGAAAAGCTTCAGACAGGGCTATATATGTAAATCTGGGGCAGGTAATCATAGTTTAGTTGTAATTCCTGTTTTCCCATTTTTATGTCAGGAATATATTTTATTTGTTAATTCATCAAAGTTTTCGCAGGTCTTTCAGAATAGAAGAGAAACATTTTGGAAACCTTCTTCGCAGACCTAAGTTTAGTGTATCTCCCTGGCATAGGGAAGCACAAACCTGTCAAATAGGACGGTCCTGGCGAAATTTGAACCTTAGAATCTCCCGTTCATATGTCTCTTATTTCAAAACTTTGGCTACCCTTGTCCGCAGAATCCTTTGGACATGTCGCCAAATTTACAGTACTCTCCCTCATCCCCTTAGCTGGTCTTGGAAGTCGAAAATAAACGTTGTAGATTCTTGAAAATATATCTTGGTCTTCCTTGGTTAGCATCTTGCCTAATTGAGGTAGGGTGTCAGATCTATAAATTCTTCGATAAGGTTTACTACTGCATAACGAAGAATATCTGCACCGCACTTTAGAAAAAAGATCAAAAGCTTTGGATAAACGCTGTAAAATATTTTTTTAACTGTATTGTGAGCTGTATTGCAACAAGCAGGCAAATTATTCAAATTATAGAAGATCCTAATGGTGGAAACACAACTTGGTTGTTTTGAAAAAGCATGAAACATGCTGCGTTTCTAGATATATTTTAATACCCAATTGAAAATGTTATCCGAATTGCAACAGTGGCACAAGACATTAAGTGCAACGCATAAAGGAGAAATATATGACGTACCAAGCTGTTACAAGACAGATGCAATTTTTAGATAGAAAAAGAGGACTTTTTCAACAACTCTTCCAAGTAAAACGCTGCAGAATACGTATAAGGTTTTGTCCGCTGTTTTCTAGCAGGTAAATATATTACTTGATTTTTCAAAATCAAATTAATTAACTTTGCAAATTAGAATTTGCATTGAGGTTGGTATATAATTTGTTTTTACAGTTGACTTATAAGTGACTTAGTATCCGCACATATTAGCTTATATCTGTGATGATGTATGTAATTAATATCGCTTGTTTTAATTTCTTGTTGGAGTGCTATTAATAGAATTTTCCCCATATGCAGAGTTTTGAAAAACAAAATTAATTTTTTCATCTTCAGGACTGTTGTTTTCATCATCTTGCACTAACTCTAAGTCATTTTTGCAGCAATTTGGGGACAAATATATAATTAAGCACAAAATGGTATAAGGTGTTAGCTGTGTCTACTCTTATTAATAGTTCCGTTATTTCCAAGGTAAAACAAAAACAAACAAAAAATATGTTAAGCCGGTAGAGACAAAATGTATATAGGATTGTCTAATATAACTCATAAAATCATAAGTGAAACTATAAAATAATATTTAAATGTATGTTTTATTCACAAAAGGACAGATAAAATAAATGCTAAGTAAAAAGGCAAGAAACAATTTATAAAATACCACTTATCTAAGAATATAACCAACTGGAAGGAGGGATTTCGTTAGATCACGCAGGGGATGACTAGAAGTTGCAGACTGGAACATCAACCCATTCATTGAATAAAGGAGAAAAAGAAGCTGCTTAAAACCTTTATTAATTCAATTTATTCAAGCTGCGTTGAAACTTATGTTAGTATAATTTCATGTTTTACTATAATCTCATTTTCATTTATATGTACATAAATAGGTGTACGGGATACATTCTTCGGATTCCTTTCATGACAATGTACCGCCTTATTGACACCTGCATTTTTATAATTGTTTTCAAACCTTCATGTGCAGTAACGTTGGTAAACACTCTAGAAATTCGTCACTGAAACAAGAACCAATAAGAGCGCGCTACAAAAATTGCATCAACCCCTGTGGAGCAGAAAAATATATCAATACCTGCAATATATACTGCACCTTGTACATTTAGCAACTGAAGCGGAGCAGTATATTCACTTCCTGTAGATTAAAAGGCATGCATTACAACGAGGTTGTCGACCACCTTGCTAAACAGCATCCTACATTTCAAGGCATCAGACTTCCATACACAGACTATCAACCAGCTCTTCATGCGAGTGCTGGAATGATAGCTGGGTGCTTTCCAAAATATCAAAAGCAAAGTATTACGCTACCATGAAGAAAGAAGGCTTCAAGATTCCCAGGTTCAGCAGCTAAACGCAGCATCACCACATTGATTCGGATGTGACTTGATTATGGATGGTACCCTCAACATCTTCATCGTCTTCATCTCATTGACACACCAGCATGTCCTTCCGACCGGGGGGAAAGCGCAGACCTCAATCGTATTCTTTTTCGTTTTCTCGTTACAATTCCCAACGTTCTTCCCTGTTCTGCAGCCTTCATCGCCTTTCCGCTCCTTCTCCCGCCAGCATCAATACTATATTACTGCCTTGCCAAAAACGGTTAACCATGTTATTATAAAGTTTCTCAATGACTGCAGTTTAAACATCTGGCCTCTTCCATAGCATTAATTCCCTCAAAGAGGTTGATCCGCTGTAATACAACCCGCACGCAGACAAGACGATCATTAAGTCTGTATGATAAGGTGCCACATTGATATGGATGATCAACTTCACTTATGTATGACTGATAGTGAGGTTCGGAAACGTAATAGAATGAAAATTCGTTTATTATCGATATTGGAGAATGACACTAATGGTAGGCAATATACAGTGAGATTTAGGTTTTCCTCAATTTTTATGCTAGAAACTTTTTGTTTTGGTACACACATGAAGGTCATTAAAATTCGATGTTCTGCTGAGTTTTATTTGCTTAACTCCAATAGTTTTTGAGATATGAAAATCTTGGTTTAAAATATATGCATTTTTCAAAATATATTATCCTACAGTGTTTAAATAAAATTAATAACATTTTTGTCAAGTATCGGATTTTTGATAACTTCATTACAAAAGGAGAATACTATTTTAAAAGCAAAATGTCTAAAATTTTTTCAGTTTCTGCAGGCATGTTTTCTTTTATTTCAAAAAGTAACGCTGTAACAAAATCCCATACTTAGTTTTATTAAGAATAGTTTTGGGAAGATGCAGTATAATTTTCAGCTTGTTGGCATGTATTTTTGGTTCGCAATAAGTAAATATTAAAGTCGAGAAAAAGAACTTTAACCCATTCTAGTACACTCATTAATGGAGGTGAGGTGGTAAACTAAAAACAGCATATTTTGGTGTTTTGGGGCACGAACCACCGACAGTACCAGTTCGGTCAACTCTCACATACCATGCCTTACACTGCTGCCATGCGGATTCATGATAGCTGCCGTGTTATTTGATCTTATAATGCTGCATAATGCTACGAGTAAAATGTTTTTAACATTAATAAAATGGTAAATTATAAATACGGCAACTTGCAGACGTCATAAAGGTTTAAATTTTTGTATAAATGTACGTTTATGTGTCTAGTATTTTTCCATGCAAAAACCCATAAAGCATATTTTTACCGAAAATAACTTTCAGTCCTCACTTCCTTTAATCAAGTAGTTTATGCTTGTAAGTAAATAATTTTAAAAAACTGCCGATTTTGAGGAATAATTGACAAAATGTGATGAAAATGAAATATATTAGCAATAGGCTGCCATTAGTTACAAACGTAAGCATTGCACTGGTAATAGCATCTGCCGTTTACAACGTCTCTATAAGGACAATAAGTTAGTACTTCCGCATGTAGCTGAGACGGCTGGCTTCAAACATATAGCTGCCAGAATTTACGCCTGCGAACTCACCATCGGCTGCCAGTTATAGGTACTCTCAAGCGTTAATACACTAGTTCTAACTACAGTGGATAGAACGCACGGTTTTTAATTTCTCTAAGCAGATTTGGTATCTGGTGGGGAAGAATTGAACTATACGCTCTCCCAGCAGCATTTATAAGGACATTTTCACAGAAATTGAGAAAGAGTTTCAGTTGTTCATCGCACGGAAGACGACATAGTGAGTGCATCGAGGGGAACACAAGGTCGGTGCCATCTTGTATGAGAGGTAACATTTGGGGGGAAAATTACTTCTTTTGGCCATTCTAAATACTTTCTTCTGTTTTGTTACCGGCCTATTGACATTAGAATTAAAATTTTGAATAAATGGAAAATCGCGTTACACACACACACACACACACACAAAAACCAACTGTATATTGTCATTTCTAATTACTAATTGTATTTAAGAAAAGAGATAATAGTCAGGCATTTATGTAAGCTACATTTTAATAATGAAATAAACAACAGTGGAATGGAAGCATTTAATCTTCTATGTGATGGAAATTTAGAAACCCGGAGTAATTAGCAACCTCAAACAATTCCCTCTTTTCTAGAATACCAAAAAGGATAAAACTTAGTAGCAAAAGCATTAAAACAGAATTATTAGAACTGCCCTGGACGGCAAGAACTGGTAAGATGGATTTTCTGGGGATGCCGTTAAGCCAGTGCAGGAAAGATCCTTATTCCTCCATCCTACCTAAAGTTACTACTCGCGTCGATCCATAGTCTTTATAGTCCAGTTGATTCAAAAGTGAAGTTTGCCATCTTGTTTTCTGTCGTTCTGTTCAGTGGCCATTTCTTGGGTCCCAAGAAGTTATTTTAGGTACGCATGTAGTATAGTCGATATACACGTAGATCTTTTGTGACCTCTACCTCCAAGACGGCGGGATGAAGCGATGCAATCACAGGTGGCCAAAAGCCGCAGGCAGACAGTCCTCAGAGAAGCGTGGAAGTCTAGTAAAACCAGGCTCAAAAATCCCTCCCACTGCTGGAGGTTCCTAAAAGGACGATGAAAGACCTGTCTACCAAGCTGCCATTTTAGTGCCCAAAGGGAGTGTTGTTGCCTTTGAAACTCAGTCGTATGCCACGAAATTTAGAAGAATACTTAAGAAGAAAATGGAATTAAATGCTCGAAAGTTTTCCTTTTGTATGGAAAGAAAACCATGGTAGATGAGAAACCATCTAATAATTAGGCTATTGAAAGCGAAAACCACAAGAATCCAATGTCAGGGTGGTGGTCAGCAGAATTGAATCCAGGACTTCACACATTACCCCGAAGCCATCTCTCTTGGTTTACAATCTTAACAAACATTAATTGCAACACGAAAACCAGCAATATTTTATGCTCAAATTGTTGGATGAATTACAATGTCTAGGAACATATTTAAGTTAATAAAACTATAGTTATTTTGACAAAACAAAATAAATTTTGCAAACTGATTTCTTAAAATAATATCTTTTTTCATACATAGGGAATGTTGTATCGGATCTCTCACGTCATGATGGTACACCTGCTGTTGTCTATAAGTTTTAGAAAAGAATAAACAGTTTTAATGGGAGTAGAACATATCATTGTAGAGAAGACCCATCACACTAACAGTTTGTTGATGCTAATTCGTCGCTTTCAGCTTCGCCTGAATTTGTCTTCCAATCCCTAGTTGTGGGTCTTTCGTCTCTGAACCTTACACCTGATCTTAGCTGCAAACACAGCAGCGAAATAATAGTTGTTTAAATGTATGTTTGGGTGGTTGGATTTCCAGCGCTTCTGAAGTGGGCGGTATTGGTTACCTTCAACAATGTTTAGGAACATATTTGGCAAAGACGGAGGTTCATTACACATTTACCAGCATACTTAAGCAAGATGTGCTCTCCGAATCAATTTTTGAGTACAGAAGACAAAATACAGATAGTCGGGAGCGGTAGCTTCACCAGTTGTGAGCGGACAGTGATTAATCCCGCCACAGGGGTCTGTTTTGGCCCCGTTTCCTTATAACTTTTATACATCCGATATACCACTTCATACTAAAATTCAGCTGGCGACTTATGCAGATGACACAGCCATTCTCCATTCCCATTCTTCTGCTGTTCATTTGGATCGTGAATTACAAGGCTATCTTAACAGTCTCAACAGTTTTCTGGAGGCCTGGAGGATTCGTGTAAACTCTGATAAATGTCACATTTTTCGCTTCTTTCATGCACATCCAGTTTTATGCATGTTACATCACCAAGCTCTTCCTGTTTCATACATCACTAAATATTTGGGTGTTCATATTGATTCCCGGCTCGGTTGGTATCGTCATACTCAACATGTTCGTAAGAAAACTCATCAAACTTTCGGAGCACTTCATTTGCTAATCACTTCCGAACATCTCTCTCTGCATAACAAACTTGTACTCTATATTGCTGTAATTCTGCAACAACTGTTATATGCTGCTCCTGCGTGAAAGGATGCTTCCCACACAGGTTTACAATCGCTTGCAAATAAACACATGTTTTTTCTTAGACGGATGACACATGGTTATCAACACGGCTACAATAACCACACTGTTCTGGCCATTATCCATATGAAACCTCTTCCTGCTCTTCTTCATCAACTGGATGACCAATGGTGAAAACGCTTGGCTCGCATTGCTGATAACACTCATCTTAATTTTCCAATCAGTCAGCTGAAGCGGCGACGGCATTGCTTTTAGACAACTCAAGACTTTTTCATTTTCAGTATTCTTATTCAGTGATTCATCTGTAACGTTGTTCATGTTTTATATATCAATCATTGTTCCATACAAAGGTCCGTGAGGAGCCCGGAAATGGATGACTTTCATCCTGCTGTCTTTATGTCGCCGTCGTCCTGCCCTCCGTATCTGACGCCATTAACATGCAATCCCTCAAACGATACTCCGGCTTTGCTCCCTGAACCGCGAACAAATCCATTGCGTTTCTCGGCACCTTATTGAATTGTCGAAATGCATAAATGAGGTTTAAAGATCAGCTGAACGTTGTGCAGTAACCTGTGGTGTTTCTGGCCAAGAGCTGAAGAATATAGGTAGATTTGAAGTTAACTTAGAATTGAGAATGCCGTTTCAAATACTTCCACCGGGCTTTTTTAATGTAACGAAGGGTACCTGAAGGAAAGAAAATAATACATTCTTTAAAAATTAGACATTGAAAGTTCATAGCAAAGATATATTAGGAAGCCATCTGAATAACAGAATAAAGATATTTTAGGAAAATACATATTTTTGTATGTTCTGAGGTATAATTTTGAACTAAAGAACAACTCAGAAATCTCAAATTACAATGAGCATATATAATCCTTATACTTGCATCATACTATTCAGTGAAGCGAAGAAGTAAAACATAACTTTTTAGAACAAGTATCAAACTTCAGTCCCTTGATTGTGACAAAAGCATTCAAAATAGCAAATGGTTAGCAAGTTTCAAACAATATGAGGAAAAATCCGAAAAATATTTGAAAACAAGTTAAAAAGAAAACTAAAATGAATGACTTTACCCACATTTCTTTATGGCTGTGAACTTTGGGTTCCGAATAAAAAAATACTGAGCAAATACCAAATGGCAGAAATGAAGTGCTTAAGAAGTGCAAAAGACAGAACGAGGATGGATAGAAAAAAATGATATATTGGGGAGGAGCTAAATGTCGATTCCGTAAACAAGAAAATGTTAGATAATAGAGGAAGTTGGACAGCAAACTTACTAGGAGAGGAAAGCACAGATTATCCAAGGCAACAGTAGACTACATGCTGAGAAGTAGAAAAAGAAGAAGATATAGAGGATAATCTAGGATGTTGGACTGTTATTGTGAAGCTGGAAAAGCAAAGCTATGAAGTGAGAAAGAAGATAATATAATAGACGTATATTTATTTTAGTTTATATAAGTATGCTTTTGCTTAGAAATGATATCAAAGTAGTTAGTTTCTATACGCCTAAACCGTTTTCATGTGTTTAACAAGCTTGTGTTGGAAACAAATTAGAAGCGACCATAAATAGTACACTTTCAAACATCTCCGTTATGTAACTGTTCACATTTAGGGGCAGTAAACATTTTCAGACGCTATGTCTGAAAATGTATTTTTACTTTTTCTTCATGTACTATGTACATATGTGTATAAAGAAGGTTTTGTAATGCTCCCAAAAATTCCACAACGAGATTTCCCCGGAAATATATGTTTTGGATTCACCTGAATCCAAAAAAGGCATTTTTGAAAAATGTTCGTGTGTGCGAGGGTCTATGTGTGTATGTGTCTGTGGACAGCGTAGCTCAAAAACGAAAAGACCGTTAAATGCCAAACTTGGTATTTAAGTTCAGTATCTTCCAGGGATGCGACACGAAGAGTTTCAAGAAAATTCCTCCACACTCAACTATACCTTACATGTAATTTTTTTCGAAAATTTTTATTTTCTCAAAAATGGCTCTAACGATTCTGATTAAAATATCGTATATTAAAGATATTTATCTGACATATAAAATGTATATATTGAATTTTCTAGGAAGTGCCTCTGAAGACTACTTTATTCAGGATGGACCTTGCGGAATTTTGCATAACTGCTAAACCGTAAGAAATATACAAAAATGACTTAATAGAAACTGTAGAGCTTCTTAAAACACATATTTTAAGTTATATACATTCTTTTCGTGGAGTTGATCGTTTTTTTAGATATTCTTGTTATTGGTTTCAGCTTAAAATACTTATACCTTTCTCATACGGGAATATGTGAACTCCTGTCCTTACAAAGAAAGGAACTTCAGTCACATAACAATAGCTTTTTACTAACCGTTGGTACTCACTATTTCCGTTCTACTTACAAAGAAACAAGTAATAAGATTAGTTCTGCTAATTTTTTCTCAATTAGCATGACGTAAAAAGAAGCATAAACTTTTTAACAATAATTTGTTGTGGAGATGTCATGTGAATGGTGCACGTCAAATTTTTAAAAGTAATTATCTCTACAATTTTCACAAGTACGTATTTTGTCTTATTTCTTAAGATTTTTAATGAGACCAAATTTGAGAAACAGGACTTGAGAGGTTAATTACAGGGCATTCAAGTTATACATTTTGTTTCTTCATTCTTCATTCTTTCAAGGTATGGGGTTCTTTTACAAACAAACAGTACACGGGACTAATGGCTTTACTTTCCTGCCGAAGGAAGTTTATTGACTTAGCATGAAATAAATATAATTAGAAATCTTTGTGTGAAAAATTATTACAATGACCAAGAAGATAACCTATAGCGAGACTAAAATTCTATATTAATAACTAGAGCTTGTCCCGAAATTGCCGGATTAAGGTTCGGTGCATGGAGAGATGGAGTAGGCGTCTCTATAGCCCATTAGAAATATATTGCTATCTATCTCTGCTCACTGCCTGGCCTCATTCAGTTCCTGCTAGTAGATAAATCACTTAACCCTGAAAAAGGGCAGATTAAAAATGTCGAAAATACGAAAGGGTAGACTTTCTACACTGAACAAAGTTTTGGATAATTCAACATATGTTGAGTGACAGGAGGAGAATCTTTTCTCTCGATAACTTGTAACTGACTGCAATATATTCTAAGTGAGCTTGGTTGGTTTATATCCATTATCTTTTCAAAGCTCTGCACATTATTGTCCTGAATTTTTTAATCAAATTTTATAGTTTTACGAGGGGCGTTCAATAAGCCCTTACAAAAAGATAGAAAACAAATTATTTTGTTAGATTATTTTATTTTTAAACATAATCTTCTTTTAGCTCGATATACTTTTCCCAGCGTTTGTCAAACTGTTTTAAGCCTTCCAAAAACTAGAGTTTCGGAAGGCCCTCAAAATAGGCATTTGTTTAAGAGATGACCTCTTCTTTAGACGTGATTCGTTTTCCGCCGAGCCACTTTTTCAAGTTTGCAAATAAAAAAAAGTCACTGGGGGCCAAATCTGGTGAATACGGTGGATGTTCTTAATGGAGGCGAATATTTTTCTTTGCCAGATGAGGCCGTTTTTTTTTTTTTTCTTGTTTTTTTTTTCTTGATTACTACGTTCAACCAGTAAAATAACGATACATAGGACTCTCGATTTATCGTTCTTCCTTTCTGTGAGTAATCAATGTAGATGATTCCTCATGCATTCCAAAACACTGAAGCCGGCCTTCATCTTGTCTGTGATTTAACCATTTTTGCTTTCTTCGGAGCCAGTTCACCTTTAAAAACCTCTGCTTCGAGTCTACTTTTGTATTTGGAGTGTAGTAGTGTATCTATGTTTCATCCACAGTCATGTATCGAAGAAACCCGTCAGAATTACAACGGAAAAGCACCAAGCCAGCTTCCGAATCGATCACAGGATTGCGTTTATTTTCCATTCAGAGCAAACGCGACACCCATCTTACCGAGGCCTTTGTCAGACCTAATATCTGGTGCAAAATTGAAAACACTGCACCTTCGATATGTCTGTTGTCTTTACTATTTGGCGAACTTCGATTCGTCGATTCCTTCACTCAAAACCATATCCTGGATTTTGTCAACCATTTCGGAAGATTGGTTTGAACGGCCACGTTTAAGTTCATTTATTCAATTGCAAATAGTGCAAACGTAGGAGCAGATGTGCCACGAACTTTATCGAACTTGGTTCTTATTTCTTTCGGTGTTAGTCTTTAAAATAGAAGTTTTAATCACCCACAAAACTTTTTTTTTTTTTTTTTTTTTTCAATTTTCTAAAGAAGCACAAGACCGCCGATTCAATCGCCTATTGCAACAAAATCACGTGATGGATATAGCTCAAACTTTAACTGCCATCTAGTAAGAAACGACGGTTCTTGGATTTTCTAAGGACTTGTTGAACGCCCCTAGTGTTTGTAAAAGTACAAGGCATTTTTAAAATAATTGTTTTTTCACACAAGCCGTGCGTAGGACAGAAGTTGGATAGGTAGAGTCAGTCTGAAAAATGCAACGCTAAGGCGGGATTTGAACCACGGATATCCCGATCTCTAGCCGGTTGCTCTGCCACTGAGTTACCATGGCAACATGCCGGCATAGCATTGCTAGTTGGCTATACTATGAATCCTGGGTCTTTTGCAACATTGGGGTTGTCATCTAAAATAATTTGAGATCACCTTGTGGTTTACCGGGAAACATGCGAGTGAGTTGAGAAATCCAATGCTATGCCGGCATGTTGCCATGGTAGCTTAGTGGATGAGCAATCGGCTAGAGATCGGGAGATCCGTGGTTCAAATCCCGGCTGTCACGTTGAATTTTTCAGTCCTACTCTACCTATCCAACAAGGCGTTTTTATTTACTAACCGTATTATAAAATAATTGTTTTATTGTTTTACTTTATGAATTAGAACGGTGCATGTAATGTCAATGCATATAATGAGCGACTTTTGGAATAGATTATTTATTACAGCTCAATTTATGCTTGTTAACATTACAAACCCCTCCCCAATACCCTCTCTTTATACCGCTGACTGCTCTGTGTGTTCGTAACTGGGTGTGCTTCGGAACCCAAAACTGTGCTCTGTTAATAGCACAACAGATTCGTGTATATCAATCGTAAAGTTATAGGGCTCCGTTCCCATATGCATTGCTCTGATTTTTCTCAACTAGTTTTAGAAAACTCCATTTTTTCATGGGAATCTCACTCGATGGTTATTTCATCGGCTGGTTGTTGAGTGAAATCAGCCGTCTTAGGCATGATGTTTTCAACCTAGAGTGCGATATGCCAAAGCGGGTCAGAGTACAAAGTGGCGGAAAATCGACTTTGTTCTCAAGAATACATCAGTTCAAATCGCTTGGCATCTTACCATCTACCCGCCACCAGAAAAACTTACACTTTACGTTAAACGCCATGGAGGCAAGCAGGTGTAAGTATTGTTTGTGTAAAATAAAAGCATATCGTTACTTCAAATGCAGTGAAAAGTCTTCTGAACATTTTGAAGTGAAGGAGTGCAATGAACATTTATAAGTCGGTTAAAGTTTTTAGAAGCAGTCATAGCTATGGCCGTTTTATACAAAGCCTACATTCAGTACCTCAAATGCTTTATGTAAATGTGTAAATATGGGTGAAAAGGGTAAGTAATTGCATAAGAATTAACAACAACAATAATTATTATATGAGTTAACTTGTCCGGTCAATTGAAGGAAATTAAAGTCAGAAAAATCATCTCCTGTTAGTAGTAGATAATAATTATTTTTGATTATGAATTTGTGCCCATTCTAGAATAAGTGGCAGATACATTTATTTAATCTCGTTAGTTATTTTGTTAAGACTTTTAATATTTTATTCTTGCCGTAACACTGTATTTTGTATCTGGGATATATCCTGCCATTTCTCTCAAAAATGTTATTTTTTCTGAGTCGGCCATTCTTTTATTCGTTTTGTTCAGATCAATTTTAACTTTTGTGTAGTAAAACCAATATAATCAAACCTTTGTAGTGTTTGATTGCGCTTTCATAATGCAGGGGTCTTTTTGTGGTTTTGACATTGTGCAAAGTGGTTTGTAAGCGGTAGATATAGATAGTTTATAGTTGTATGTAGGTGTTTCTGAATGTTACCTCCTCCGTTAACCAAATGTCACTAATAACTGTCTTTTTCTTTTTTTCGATAAATGCTATAGTGTTCGTATTTTGATGAAATGTTTACATTTTGAATATCTACACATTTTTATTTGTGTATTTAATTTACAGCTACATTCGCGGTGCACTTAAAATTACCATGCTGCATGCAGATACACTCACACCAAGATAAATATCGCCAGTATTATAGCGTACCTCAAATTCATTTCCTGATTTGTGATTGGTGCTTTGGCACGTAATAAACAAAGTGAGAGAAGTTACTTGGCAGAAGTTAGCACAAAGTCGCAGAAGTTAGCACAAAGTCGCAGAAGTTAGCACAAAGTCGCAGAAGTTAGCACAAAGTCGCAGAAGTCAGCACAAAGTCGCAGAAGTTAGCACAAAGTCGCAGAAGTTAGCACAAAGTCGCAGAAGTAAGTGTTGTTGTAGAACTTGGTCTTTCATAATATAAGCTGCATATATTATAATGCGACATTGTCTTTCGAAAGTCTTTTTTGAATGTAGAATGCGCGTGTTTCAACAATAAACTCCCTCAGTTTGTCAAAGAGCTATCTTAATACTAAAACTATCTGCGTTTTGTTATTACTTTATCAATAAGTTGTTTTAGGCTATAATGCGTAATAAAGAGAAAAACGAATTAATAAAAGTGCAAATATTTATATAGCATGAAATAAGGAAATTTCTGAATGGATGTGCTACTTATTTCACGGTTAAGCACATCAACTAAAACCTTGTAATAGACGGACCCGCCTCTGTGGTGCGATGGAGGATATCTGCCTCACATTCAAGAGGTCCCGAATTCACATCTCGGTTAGGGCGAGTTACACGCATAAGGGGTTTTTCCTCGGTTTTCCCTTATTCTGAGAAGAGAAATGCCGATAACTGCACGCTCAATGAATCTCGGGTTCATTTGAGCAAACTGCATCGATTCATTCATTCGAAATGGTCTACCAGGTTAAAGTACTAGAATAAAAAGACAGGGTTGTCACTGCTGAGCATGAAAAGATTACCCATCTCCCGGTTTTTCTACATTCAAGAACTTCCATTCCATTATCTCTTTGTCGCCGTAAAGTCCTACCATTCACTAACATATAGTTGGTAAGAGAAAGAACGACAGTGACACTGAATAGTAAGAAGTGGAGGGTTAGTTCTTACCCCCTTAGTGTAAATTGCACTTTTTAGTCAGAAAAATGAAGCATCTCCAGTTTGAAGATGTGCTATTTCTTCAATTTCAAAATATTCTTGTGCACAAGAAATCTGCATCGACTGAGTCATAAGCCATGAGGAAGTGGTTCACAAGTGAAATTTCCGGATGAACGGAAGCGTTTGCGAAGAAGACGAAGTAATTTTTGTAGAGGTGGTGGCGGAATGGGTTATAGCCCCTGGGCTCCTGTGCGCCGCCCGCCCGCCACTGGGAAACCGCGCCCCCACACATAAAACTGCTGCTACTGCACACCTCGATCCGGGAGCCCTGAATAATTTACCGCCAACTTTACTTCCCCTTTCTTACCTGGAACACTCGCAATAACGCCTGCCCTTGTGTGCCCAACACTAAAAGTAGAAGTTAAGACACAGGCAAGCAAACGCGTTTCTTTTTACTGCCGGTTCTGCAAGATGCAACACACTCTTTCCTTTTCTGCTTCCTTTACCCTCTCCGAGCGAGCGAGCCAGCGCCTTACCAGTTTTGAATACTCAATTCATTCTATTTTCCTTTTCCAAGAAAGCTTACTCGAGTCCCATTGGTCATAATAAAAAGAGGATCTATCCAACGCCCAACCACCCCTCTCTCCTTCCACCCTCTCGTCCGTTCGCTTATATATCCCTTAATTCTCCTATCCGTTCTCCACAGTAGCTCTGGAGTGCTTCGTAAACCAGCGGACACAGGTTCGCTTCCCGCCTGAGTTTGGTTATTTGAAAGCTTATCCAGAGTTGCATTTCTCAGTTTGATGCTGTCTTTCTAACTTTAGCTCATGCATGACTGTTGAAACAACAATTGAAAATCACTAGACTCGGACTTCATTGTTTGCCTTCTCACGTTAACTGAACTTGCAACGTTAGGTGTATGCTAAAATGTTCGTCTGAAGAGACGGGAGGTAATGACTTATTCGCTCCGTTATACAACGTGTGGTGAAAAACGTTTCTACTCGATTTAAATTGACAATCAACATGTTTGCACTGTAATTTCGGTGACCAATTCGGATATAAATATTAATAAATATTTTAATAGAATATAAACTATAGAACAGTTTTCTTTTATAACCCACTTATTCGTTTCCGCAATTCTATTACAATAAAACATCTTAATGTGTTCTATTCATAAGATTTCTATACCTGTTCTGAAAACAAACTATTCCTAAAAAAATTCTTCTATGTACTTCATGTTAATTGAAATAAACATTAGCAAAAATTGTCTTATTACTTGTTTCCTTGTATAGAGGAAATAAGGGATGAAGATGAATAGGACTTAAGGGTGCTCAATAGCTGGGTCAATAGCGTCCAAGGGAAATAAGAAAATTATAAGCATTTTAAGACTGAAACCAATAATAGAATACCTCGGAAAATGTCGTTAACTCCAGAAAAATGAAATGTATGTAACAAAATGTGTTTTAACGAAATCTAACATTTTTCAGTAGTAAAATTTTGTCTATTTCTTACGTTTTACTTATTTTCAAAAGTACTTCGGAGTGTAGAGAACTTTAGAGCTTATACCTAGAAAATTCTAGATACATATTTTATTTTTTATGTCTTTAATACATAGCATTTCAATCCAAATCGTTGGAGCCATTGTTTATAAAATCCAAAAATCCCAAAAATGTTCCATGTAAAGGATAGTTTATGGTGGGGGATTTTCCTGAAAATCTTCCTGTACATCCTTGGTAGATAGGTGCCTACTTAAGGGACACGGAGTGAAATTTCAAAATTCCATATTTCTTAGTGATTTTTTTAAAATTTTTACTGTGTATGTACAGCTATAAGAATAACATGTGCACCAAATTTCATTTCAATTGGACAATTATTTTATGAGATAAATTATTTTATAAATTTGATAACGCGATTAAAAGTTACATATTCAAAACGAGATACCTAAAACTGTATCATATTTGTGAAAGTTATTCTCTGAAACATGCGTTACAATTCTATGTTTAGATATCTTAAATATATTTGCTTCTTATGTTATAATTTTTTTTAATCTGCCAGAAATAATTTATTTTTGGAATTTCTACTAAACATAAGACACATTCTGGTTCATAGAATTATTTATCTGCTATTTATGAATAATTCTGGAAATTTTCATTAAGTTTGAAGCAAATCTGTAGCGCGCTTCACATTTGGAATATGAAAAAATGTAGTTTTGAGAAAAACACAGTTTTATATAGAGATATATTGTTAAGCAACAAAAAAGATTTCTTACATTCAGAAGGCTGCTGATTTATAATCATTTGCTCCTTTGTGATACTTTCTGGCCCTTTGTGTCACATTTTTGTCACAAATGGCTGCCTTCCTTGTTGTGATGGATAAACTTGCAGGTTTCTACTGACCACACCTCACCCCTTACCACAGATTTCAGCTCATGAGTGGCTGAACAGCCCATGTTAAAGGCAGAAATACCTTTAAATGCCCCAAATTCTAGCCGCTTTTTGGAAATGAAAATTTCCTGGGGACAGTTCTTACATATAAGCGAATGGACACTTTCATTGGAATGTTGAGCCCCTCCCCTAGCACACCGTGCCAGTAGTTCATTGCATGCTAGTCTCTGATAGATTGGAAGAATTCTTCTAACCATGCTATCATCAAACTGGACAGATATCTTGGCATGACTCTGCGGAGTCTCACCATGGACATTTTTGGTGTTCTGGCTTCTGGTCTCTGTTGATCTATAATGGTAAAGGTTATATATGGTAGATGTTTCTGGATGGCTAGTCTGTAGTAGCATTTTTAATTTTATAATTTTAACAAACAATGCTAATAGAAAAAAATCAAAATAAGGTGACATTGTAATATTTTACATATCTTACATTTGGCTCATGATTTAATGAAAAATAGCTGCACTAATGCTTGCAAAACAAATAAAAAACATTAAATTCTTTTTTACAATAGATTTCATGAAATTCAAAAAGCAAAACTAAAATAATTTATGTTAGAAACGTAAAGCTTTTATTAAAACATATTTATTAAAAAATCGATTGATTTCTATTAACAAACTATAAGGCATATTGTATTAACATCATTAACCATATCCATTAGTTCATTTTAAAATAAATACGCAGAGAAAATACAAAATAGCAAGTTTTGTGCCTAACCTTCTTTTTGTTTTAAGTCATGTTGTTCACAGACACACAGGCAAACACACGTGCCCAATTTCTAAAAATCTAATCCCCCATAGAGTCCGCAGGTATGATGCCAGAGTGAATGTGTTTATGAAATAAAATGATTAACTAATTTTTTAAATCTACAGTAATATGAGAGTTGTTTCACAAGTCAAAGGTCCCCATTGTAGTTAAAGAAAAATTAAAAAAATTAAAAAATTGTAAATTTTGATATATAGTCTTCAGATCACCTTATGGATTATTGAACATTTAATGCCGCATCGACATATTGCCATGGTAGCTCATGATTAGAGCAACCTGCTAAAGACCGATAAACCCGTGGTTCAAAATCAGGCTATGGTATTGGATATTTTAGTCTGACTCTACCTATCCATTTCCTGTCCCACACATGGTTTATGTGGGAAAAAGAAAATTAATTAACAATAATTTGTTTTTCCTTGGAGTTCATATACAAAGGCCTTTTTTTCAACCTCCGATAGGCTATAAATAAAAGACAAGTTCATAAAAAACAATTATTTTAAGTTTATTACACTTATGGTTACTTTTCAAAATTTAATCACCGAAAGAGTTGAGACATTTATCGTACCTGTGCACAAGCTTTGCAATACCCGCTTCAAAAAATGTTGTCGCCAATGATTTCAAATGAGCATTGACGTTGTTTTGAAGTTCTTCGAGAGAGCCATTCAAAACAAACGAAGAGGAATGCTGACTTTAGGAATTGTGTTGATTCATGACAACGCTCCTCCATACACTCACTGCTGGCACAACCCATCGGCTCCTTGAACAATGTCAAAGGGACATTTTCGATCATCCGCCGTACACTCCTGACCTGGCACCCAGCGACTTTCACCTTTTCCCTGACCTGAAGACGTGGCTAGGAGGGCAGCACTTTCAAACCAACAAAGATGATGTAACCATGATTAGTTTGATCATATTCATATCACCAGTCCAACCACTGGTACTAATGATACCACCCACGAATCCATCCATCGTCAGTCCATCCTTCCACCCACCCATTACCAATTCATATTACCCACTTCTAAACCTAACCACCCACCCATTCCCCCAGATACATATCCACTAACACTTATCCATCCAGACATTGACTATCTATCATCCACCCACGAAAAACCTATTGATCGATCCACAAACCTTAAGTGTGCTATAAGTAACCACAAGCTTTACTTTAACCCAGAGCAAATAAACCTCGGTTTGTACACTAAGTTTTGCCGAGAAATTAATGATTTCCCAGACTATTATCAAATATTATCCCGACACCAAGGCTAATCACCGTTCCGGCTGAATCTAGCATTGCGCAGCAATATTTCCTCATGTTTTGTTTGTATCCTTGATAGCCTGCTTTGTAAGAACACGTCTTTTCCCGTCATTTTATTTTTTACTTTCTCTACACGTACTATGTACATAGTGTATGGAGAAGGTTTTCACTCCACCCAAATATTCGATACCGAGATTTCACCGGAGATATATGTTTTAGGGTCCCCTGTATAAAAAAAGGGCATTTTCAGAAAAAGTTCCATGTGTGTGTCCGTATGTCTGTGAACACGATAACTCAAAAACGAAAAGTCGGTATATAAGTTTAGTATTTTCGAGGGATACGTACACGAGGATTTTGAGAAAAATCCCCCCTCTCCAAATTACCCTTTACATAGAAAAAATTTCGAAAGTTTTGATTTTCTCAAAAATAGCGTTAACGATTTTGATTAAAATATCGTATATTAAAGATAAAATATAAATCTTGAATTTTCTGGTAATAGCCTCTGAAGACTGCTTTATTCTGGATGAATTTTTACGAAATTTGGCATAACTGCTAAACCTAAGAAATGGACAAAAACTTACCACACAAAAAATGTAGAGCGCGTTAAAACACAATTTATGTTATATATACATTTTTTTTTTTTTTTCGTGGAGATGATCGTTTTTGAAATATTCGTTATTTTTGGTTTCACTTTGAAAAACTTAGATTTTCTCATACAGGAATCTGTCAATTACTGTCCATACAAACAAATGAACTTCAGTCACATAGCAACCAGCTTTTGACTATCACTTTAACCTATGGTACTCCCTTATTTCGGTTCTACTTGCAAGGAAGCAAGTAATAAGATAATTTCTGCTAATTTTTTGTCGATTGGCATGAAATAAGTAGAAGCCTTTTAACAATAATTTGTTTCAGAGATGTACGTAAAGTCGTGTGAATGGAGCACATCAGATTTTTCATCTGACGGCAACCTGCTGAATTTTAGCAACGGAAAATTTTTGCGCTAACGAAGTAAACTTTTAAACCTTCTTCACTTCTCATTCTGACCTCGTCTGGGAAGGAGGTCATTGTTAATCCTATCACGATAATCCTTTTAAATCAAGCATTTTACTAATAGTTTATCTCCAGCACTTTCTTTCTTTTTAGGAAGACTGTTATTCATTGGAATATATTGTAATTTTCATAAGTTGATTTTTTGGTTAGGTAGATTTAAGTAAAAAATGCTCTCAAAAATGCTGATTGTGGATGGGAGAGAGATTAAGTCTGGGAGATAACATTTCTTAAAAATACCTCATCAGGGAAGGAGGCTCATTACATAAAAGAATTTGTGTTTGGATTTGATATTGCGTCGAAAAATAGAACAGCTGTAACTATCCATGGCACAGCTCACTAAGAGCCTTGGCCTGCTGCGTCCCTATCTCGGTCCATTACAGACGTCATGGATGGTGTGTAGTATCGGGGGGGGGTGAGACGTGGTCAGCGCTTCGAACCCCCCAGGGCAGTTATTGCCAGCTCCCCATGGACCCCACGAGGCTGAGTGCACCGCGTTCCAGGTCTCTCAGCGGGGGAAAAATCCACACGCCGGTACTGGGAATCGAACCAAGGTCTCCTTCTTGGCAAGCAGCAACGCTACCGCCGCGCTAAGGAGACGACCAGAGCAGCTATAATCTTCGGAAATTATTGAAGTTCTTATCTAGAACATCCTAGTCCAATTGAGAAAGAAGTGCATTACGTCAAACATATAGACACAGAATAAATTGAATATTTCGAACAGACAAATTTCATCGGAACTATAATTGTTAATAATTATAGACGATTCAGTTGGTTTAAAAGAAAGAAGGCTATCGCTTATATTGAAACTACTTTAATGTTTGAAAGTTATCAATAAAGCAAAGTTGTTGGAAAGAAAAAGAGAATGTTGTGCTTTCTACAAGTTCCTGTACCATTTATGCGCCCTGTGTGCAAGAGTCCTTAAGGAAAGCGCTACCGACCGACCTGGACCTGGGGTCGGCTGAGCTTTACTATTTCTGCTGCATAGTTAATGTGTATTATTTATTTCTTTTTGCTATTGGAAGATAAAGCCTTTTGCTAATGTAAACATATTCGAGTTTGGATAGGTAGACTCAGTCAGAAAAAAACAATGTCTTAGTCGGGATTTGAACCACGGATCTGCCGGTCTCTAGCTACAGTGGACACATGCCGGCATAGTACTGAATTTCTCAACTGACTTGCATGCTTCCCTGCAAACCAGAAGGTGATCTCAAATTATTTTGAGATAACTCCAATGGCGACTTACAATGTTTTAAGTACCTAAAGTCCCAGGATTCATAGTATAGCCAACTATTATGGGCAATTGTTTTCTCACAGAAACCGTGCGTAGGACAGGGGTTGGATAGGTAGAGTCAGACTGAAAAAATCAATGCAAAGCTGGGATTTGAACCACGGATCTCCCATCTCTAGGAGCAACCGGCTAGAGACCGAGAGATCCGTGGTTCAAATCCCGGCTATGGCATAGAATTTTTTAGTCTAACTCTACCTATCCAACTCCTGTCCTACGCACGGTTTCTGTGAGAAGGCAATTAAATTAATATTCGAGTTTATTGCTTAGATCACCTAATTTTCATCTTTGTTATTTTTCATCAAACCGGCTGCTAGTTTCCGAAAATGAATGCGTAAAGGGACGAAGAAAATAAAAGTTAAAATATAGAGGCTAGGAAGTGAAGGGAAGAAGAGAGATTCCTCTTCTCTCTCTTTCACTCCTTTGAGCTGTTCGTTAACGCGCTCCAAAGGGTTTATATGTTTATTTTGCTATTGCTGTGAGAGCGGTTTAATTGCGCAAATTAATTTTCAACTGGAAATTTACTGAGTGAGGTAATCTACGGATGTGGGGAGCAGATGATGGAATGAAAAGCCAGCAACCCTCAGTTAAGATAGAGGAACGTAACAGGATGTTTGCTTCTCAGCTGATCATTTCCGAAACACTGTGCACCGGAT
Organism: Hymenopus coronatus; assembly: GCA_030762935.1. NCBI lineage: Eukaryota > Metazoa > Arthropoda > Insecta > Mantodea > Hymenopodidae > Hymenopus > Hymenopus coronatus. The sequence continues at coordinate 119,295,890 of CM060881.1, read as the reverse complement.
AGATCAGACGAGATCTTCATTTTCTTTTCTCAGAGTGTAAGTTTAACAGGCACGATGAGCTAAGATGACACTTTAAGAAAATGGGGCAGGAACCTCGACATTTTTAGAAAAGTAATGAACCAAGATCTTCACGGGTAGCCAAGGTTGCTAAAGTGCAGACTCCCGCACGGAATGTCCGCCAATCAAATCCCGTCGTCAGGCGCCCTGATTGAGGTTTCCTTATGATTTTTCTCAATCCTCATACGGGGGGAAGCAAACTAAACTTGGCCGGAACGTGTTTTCCCGAAATTTCCTTTTAAAATTAAATTAAACACTATTTAAAAATCAATTTCCTACTTCCTTTAAATCTATGATCAATTTCTGATATTTAAATCTCAAACCCCCTTCTTGGCTAGACCTTAATTCAAACAATATAATAAAACATATTTTATACTAATGGGTATTCTAGCTTACGCGCATAAGAAAAGGAGCCACAAATTCTTTGTACCTAAAAAAAATTCTAAAAATTGAACAACTTAATTAAAAGCACGCACACTCTCACCAAGCTAATTTTAAACATTTCAAATGCAGCTTGTTAATTACTATTTTAAATAAATGCAATTATTTTAAAATAACTAAAATAAATACGCATACATACAGATACACTCAATTTTCTAACTACAATAAAAATTTAAGAATGCAACTCATTAAAAAAAGCATTGATTATGTAGGTATAAGCAATGCATTTTAGAATGTTGAGGATTATTTTAAAATATTACAAAACCTCTAAGTATTTTCAAATATTTGGAGGGAAATAGTAAACATATTTCCGTATGCTATATTTTCCTGCCCTAAGTTCTTTTTGTTTCTGATTTATTACAGATTTTTTTCATCTGTGTAGGTAAATGTAATGGCTGAGAGTGAGCCACTTAACTAAACACTTGCTGAAAGTGACTGGGTGGGGCATTCTCAAATCAGTTAACTCTGCGTGTTGCATGAGTTATCTATCCCCCATCCGTTTCGTCTAGGAGCCATGTTGGAAGCAAAAGGTAGCTTTTGGAGGCCCCTCCGTCTGTCGTATACTCTTTAACACAGGCTGTTTGAGCTTGGGCGTGCGCCAAACGTCTTACGGGTCTACCTGCAAATTGCAATACAGAACAGAATTGAGGGTAATCTATCGACATGGTTTAATCAAGTGTTAGATGACATTCCAGGACGCAAACATAGTGTGAGGAGCTTCGCACGGTGGGATATTGGCTATCACGCTTGCCCTCCAGTCTAGCTCGTAAGGTGTGCGGTTAAGTACGCATGAGTACTCTGACTCAAAAAAATTGAGTTGGAATATCATCCGCTAATAGTGTATTTATAAATAAATTTATAGTGTATAATTGTATAACTTATGAATGCACTTCATGGCTAATTTATATAAAGTATAATATAAAACCTTATACAGGTAAAATTTAGATTGTCTAAAGATTATTGTGTGTGTGTGTGTGTGTGTGTGTGTGTGTGTGTGTGTGAGAGAGAGAGAGAGAGAGAGAGAGAGAGAGTATTGTTTCTATGATATCATTTTGCCTGTGGAAGTTATTGTATTATGACCTAAAATATATACTATTTCTTAATAGTAAGTAAAACCTTTAGGGAATTTAGGAAACACGTTGACACTACTTCAGAATATTTTATTATTATATAATTAATTTTTGTTAGTAGCGTTAACTTATGTATTTAATTGTTTATATTAAATATGGTATAGTCTGGGTGTATAACATGTAATCATTGTGGCATTTGCACTCGAAACTAAAATGCATGTTAAAATAAACATAATAGTTAGTATTTCTAAGTTTCCCAAGGTCATGACGTTAATGAAGAATGCAATGCAACAGTTTTAAGAAAGAACTGTTTTTATGGTCATTTTATTATACTATTTCCGTAATGTATTAATTGTTTACTGACAATAAACACCGTAAATAATGTTGATATACAAAACATATCAATGCATCACATAATTTTACCATTTTAATTATTTAGGGTATTCTTCATTGGATCCACTCCATATCCTGTTGAAGGCCTAGAGACATTTTTAAGATACTCCCTCTACGGATATATTTTTATCTGGACATCAATTAATAAGTGAATCAAGTTATGGTGAAATTGAGTCACTATAACAAATGACATCAATCTTAGCTTGCTATTTACTTTATGGTTCTCTTCCTTCACCCTCCAAAGGAGGAGTGCAACCGCTAGAGCATTTTTGATTGACCACGAGGAACTAAGTAAAAGAAGTTTTGCTGATATCCATCCAGTAATTTATGAGGTAAGTGGGACCAATTTTGCTTCTTTTTCACTTTTAATGAGGCGAGTGGGTTTCAAATCTAACATACAGAGTTGAAAAGCTAGGAACATAAATGTTTGAGCACATAACTATATTTAAACGCATTTAGGTTTCAAACCGGTTATCAATGTTTTTGTATTTAGAAACAGGTGTTTTTGATGAAACTAAGCATCAGAGCTTTTATATTTGTTTAATGTGCAGAGGAATGTATTGTTTTTTTGCTCTCATGCCGTATGTCTTATTATTATTTCATGAAGCATTAATATATCAAAAACAGAAAATGTATTATTATTGCTCATGGTATTTGAAAACTCAATTCAACTGTTAGCCTCTTTGCATAAAAATTGTAACAGGAGATCGATTTTAATTACAGGAAAATACTTAAAAATAAATGGAAGAAAATTCAGTTGAACATTTACATGTATATGACATTTAAAGAATGCAGGCTTTTAAAAATGGTGTACATTATTAAAGTTGCTATAATATAGGATCACGAACTTCGGGAAACGGTGAAACTAGGTGGATAAATTTGATTTTTGTAAAAACAAAAAGAAAAATCTTATGTGTTCCATTCATATGACTTTCTCTACATCTCATCAACAAATTATTGTTATAAAGCTAATGCTTCTATGTACTTCATGCTAATCGAGTACAAAATTAGCAGAAATAGTCTTATTATTTGCTTCCTTGTGAGTAGAAGCGAAATAAGGAAGTACCATAAGTTAAAGTGATACAAAAAAGCTGGTTGCTATGTGGCTGAAGTTGCTTTGTTTGTATGGACAGGAGTTGAAAAATTCCTGTATGAGAAAAGTTTTGCAAAGCTGAAACCAACAAGTAATATCTAAAAAGTGATCAACTCCATGAAAAACTGTATTTAACATACATTGTGTGTTTTAATGTGCTCTACATATTTTGTGGTTAGTTTTTTTTTTATATCTCTTACGGTTTAGCAGTTACACAAAATTCCGTAGAATTCATTCAGAATGAATGAATTCTATATTTATAAATTATAATATTTATAATTCTATATATATATATATATATATAAATGTCTTCAGAGGCTACATCCAGAAAATTCAAGATATACATATTATTTGTCATGTAAATATCTTTAGTAAACTATATTTTAATCAAAATCGTTAGAGCCATTTTTAAGAAAATCAAAATTTTCGAAAAATTGCTCCACGTAAAGAGTAGGTGGGAGGAATTTCTTGAAAATCTTCGTGTCGCATCCTTGGAAGATACCAAACTTAAATACCAAGTTTGGTTTTCAACGGTATTTTCGTCTTAGTGCTATGCTGTCCACACACATTCACACACACATACATACGCACAGACACACACACACAGATAGACAGTCAGACAGACACACACACACGGACATTTTTCTAAAAATGCTTTTTTTTGGGTTCAGGGGGTCTCAAAACATATATTTCTGGTGAAATCTCGGTATCGAATTTTTGGGTGCTATACAATACCTTCTCCATACACTATGTACATAGTACATATAGAGAAAGTAAAAGTAAGAAAGTGATTCTTAATAATGACATACTGACAGCCATTTGCTCCCTTAAAATTCTGATCCTTCAGCCGTCCTTAGCGCGTGCAACAATGGTATCTAATAATAACGGCAGTTTTGCTAAAGTAGTAAGTTATATGGAGGAATGGGACCTCGATATCATTCATATCTCGATACTCTCAAAACAGGTGGTGTTGAAATATTTTTAATATTTTAAATAAGCATTTGATACTTTTCGATACCCTTAAACTTAGCTTAACTTAGTTGAAAGTTAATGCACTTTAATTTTATGCTAAATAAGAAATGAAAGAAGTCAAATTCACATTATTACCTCGAAGGTGTCCCTAAAGTATAGTTTTTCTTTAGGAAAATGAAATCAGCGTTTCGTAGAACCTTGTTTCTAAATGAAAATATGCAAAAAAAAAAAAAAAAAATGGGAATAGATAACTCATGCAACACACAGAGTTAACTGATTTGTAAATGCCCCGCCAAGTCACTTTCAGCAAGTGTTTGGTTTAGTGGCTCACTCTCAGCCATTACATTTACCTACGCCGATGAATAAAATCTGTAATAAACCAGAAACAAATAAGAACTTAAGGCGAGAAAATAAAGCGTATAGAAATATGTTTGTTATTTCCCTCCAAGTATTTGCACTTACACAACTCAAATTTGAGTGGCGAATTTACCTTACCTCTAATTTTCATAATTATTTTGTTTTCTCAATGCTCAGTTTGTTATATTTCAGAGAGTTACATGACTAATTAATTACTTATTACTGGATGAAAGAATATAAAGCTATAAGGTAATAATTATTACTGCTTGCGAGTTTCATGGAAAATATAAGAAATGTGTCCAAAAATAAGTAGAAATTTGAAAAACAATGCATGAAATATTTATTTTCGCAACAACATTTATTTGTACATGAAATAGTATTTATTAGTCTATCGTTTGACATGGCTGCCACTATTTGTTAGGCATTTACCATAGCGGGGAATCAACCTTTATATGCCCCTTTCAAAGAAATCTGCCGCCAGTGAAGACTGTTGGACATCGTAGTTTGTGAAAACACATCACGAAGTATTCTTATTATTAACCTTCTGTTTTACCGAACTACTTCATTCTTTTGGCGACAACAGAAAGTCGCCCACTTCACATTTTTTCATGAAAATTGGAGCTTCCATCATTGAATTGCCTTACCCATTTTCTCACCATTTCCATCTATCATTACATTTTCACTGCAAGTCTCTACAAGTAACCGATGCATTTCAGCTGGCTTAACATTCCTTGCGTTCAAAACCCGTTTTGCGGAACGCACTTCACAGCCGGCGGGATCACAAATTGTCTTAAACCTTTTGAAGATCACTAATAACTAAACATAACACGTTCCGGCTGTAATGGTGTCGGTGGACACACAATGATCCAGAAAGACCAGTGCGCATGCGTGGAACTGCGATACTAGCACTGCGGTGTCGGTAGAACAAAATAGTACTTACTTTCCGAAAATAATTTAGTTTATACTTTCAACATTACAGATTTAAGAAGAATTGCAAATATTCAGCAGAAAATATAGGTAACAAAATGGAAGTATATACATTACGGTTGTTGTTATTATTATTTTTATTATTATTATTATTATTATTATTATTATTTATTATTATCGCAGTTGAACTAACAGTACAGAATATATATTATGTAGAATTATCGGTAGAAAAAATTGCTGTCTACTGGAGAAATTTCAGAATTAAGCTACAATATAAAATTGCATGCGTTTACACATAGAAAACTAACTAGGCCGCGCTTGGGTGAGTGGTTAGACGCCTCTCGCGTCTTGGGTTCGAGATTTGTGGTGGACAAAGCGGCGCATAGGCGGGCTTTTTCAAGATTCTCCGGTTTCCCATAACATCACATTCTCCGGTGCTCATCTTCATTCCATATATCATCTGTGTCATCACCTGCGTGCTACAAGGCGTAAAAACAGGCGTTGAACACCATCAAAAACACAGAAAACTATGAATTCAGCGAACAAGCTATCGCTTTTACAATTTTGTAAAAGTTAGTATCGCGTAAAAGTACTCAAAATTGTACTGAGTTTTATCCTTTTTCGTGTTCTAGAAAGATGGGATCGTTTGAGATTGCTAATAACTTAGGATTTATAAATTTCCATTACAAATAAGATTAAATGATTCCTTTCCACTGTTTATTTCAATATTAGAATTTAGCTTACGCATATGTCCAATTTTGTGACGCCTCGTTCAATGTAATCAACATTTCTGATTCTAATGTCAATGAGACGGTAACAAAGCAGAAGAAAGAATTTAGAATGAACAAAATAAGTAATTTTCCTCTAAAATTTAGATGTCCAAAATGTTACCTCTCATACAAGATGACATCGAGCTTGTGTTCCCTCGATATACTCAGTATGTCATCTTCCGTGTGATGAACAACCGGAACTCAATTACAATGTCTGTGAATACGTCCTTATAAACCCTGCTGGGAGAGCGTACAGTACGATCTTCATCACCAGCCGCCAAACACATAGAGAAGTAAGAGCAGTGTGCTCTATTCACTGCAGTTAGGACTAGTGTAGTAACCCGAGTTTGCCACCAAGAACGTATGATTAGTAGCCGTTGGTGACTTTGCAGGTGTAATTTCTGTCTGCTATATGTTTGAAGCCTGCCGCCTCAGCTGCATAGGGAAGTAATAGCTTATTGTCCTTATAGAGAGGTGTAAACGGTACAAAATCAGGATGAGTAGTCCCATCACTAACTAAAAGTGGGCCAAGTTAGTCTGAAATCTTTCTAACGTTTGGGAGAAGTGTGAAACGTGTTCATGTGCATAACCAGCATGCATGTTCATATTATAATAAGCAAAGTGATAACATTGAGGTGCATAAGAACTCCATAGCTAGTGAATATATTTTATGATGGTAAACGGGAAGTAAAATAATAAAATGATTATGGGAACAGAAGGAGCATATAAGTGGTAGTATAGAGCATGACTTTTGTAACAGTAAGAATCGTCTACCAAAAGAATACAACACATCCACTAAAATGCAACAAAGATTGGGTGAGATAAGTGAAGCGAGTGTGATGGTTGTGAAAAACTGAAAGTTTTCTGCGATAGTTTGAAGTGGCAGAACTTCTATAAGTCTGGTACTGCTGGAAAAGTTGTTATAAAGGAAAGCCGCAAAAAGTGACGGCGGAAGTTGCTTCAAGTATAAGTTAGTATCGCAACAGATGGGATACAAGAAGGAGACATTCGAGTGGTATTCTCCGCTTTAACTGGGTCTGGATGTTCTTTAAAGAATCTGTCTCAACATCTTAAAACAGTATAAAAGTTCTTTTTCACAAAAGTTTGTTAAATAATTCTAATATTTTATTATAGTACATTAATATCTTTATTGAAGTTCATTTTTACTTTCTCTACACGTACTATGTACATAGTGTATAGAGAAGGTATTGTATTGCACCCAAAAATTCGATACCGAGATTTCACCGGAAATACATGTTTTCTCCTGAATCTAAAAAACGCATTTTTTATAAATAGGTCCGTGTGTGTATGTGTCCGTGTGCCTGTGAACACAATAACTCAAAAACAAAAAGTTCGTTAAATACCAAACTTCCACGCATGCAACACGAAGATTTTCAAGTAAATCTTCCCACCACAAATTACCCTCTTTGTATAAAAACATTTGAAAATTCTATTTTTCTCAAAAAAAACTCTAACGATTTCGATTAAAATACAATATATTAAAGACATTTACTTCACAAATAAGATGTATATTTTGAGTTTTCTGGTAAGAGCCTCTGAAGACCTCTTTATTCTGGATGAGTTTTGTAAAATTTTGCATAGCGTTTAAATCGTAAGAGATGGATAATTTGTCATATACGTTTTTCTTGTACATTTGACCGGTTTGAGATATTCCTCAATATTTATTTTGGCTTTAAGCTATATTTTCTCAAACAGGACCTTAAAAAGAGAATCAAACCTTAATATCTCCACATAGCGACCTACTTTTAAAAGATTTGGCTATCGCTTTAGCCTAATATATATATACTTATTTCCCTTCTATTTACAAGGAAGCAAAAAATAAGACAACTAGTGCTAATGTTTATTTCGATTAGCATGATGTAGATAAAACAATAACGATTTGGAAGAATAGTTTTATCTAGAACAGCCAAAGAAAATTATGTGAATGAAACACATGAAATATTTTATTTTGGTAATTAAATCAAACATAAATCTAATAAATATATTTACTATAGCAATTATTATCTTAATTTGTTCCATTAAGTACAGGTTAGTACACCAATTTAGTATTTACTAAGATTTTATTACAATGTATTAGAAAATTGGAGTAAGCTTTTGTGAAACAGGCTCCTGATTTGACAACATTAAAACAGCTAGATATAAGATGGAATAAAATAATATTTCTTTTCTTTTTTATATTTTTGAAGAAAAAATAAATCGAAATAGCAGCTGTAATTGAAGGGATTATAATGCTGATTCTAACACCCTAGTATTTTAAACAAACATATAGCATGCAATTTACGTACGAAAATAGTGATTAAAGTAAACATTTTAAAGTAAAGGTGAAATTTAAACCTTCTGATACATTTGAAAATGTTGACTAACCTGATATTTTATGAGATACCATATTTTTCCACATTATTATACCTGTATAACTAAACTATCTGGTTACATTCACAAAACGTTTTCTACGCTCTAATGTTTAATAGAGGCTATACAACATATTCTTACGGAAACTTATTTTTCTATATACTACATTTTAAATCTGATAAACCTTTGCAGAAATACATTAAGATTCAAAGGGAATATTGACAGTCAAGTCAACACAAGACTATCCTGGCCGTAATATCCCATACCCTTCCATGCAATCGCTTGAAACAATTGCACATCGAAAACACTTAAGATAGACGAAGTATTCATGAATTCCAAATCGAAAATTGCGTACGGTATAAAACATTTGTGTAATATAAATTGTGTGCTTTAAAGATATATATTTATATGGTACCTTTTCGTCTATCGTTTAATGTTTATCGATATACATTATTATATACATTTCGTTTCAAATATAGATGACTTCAAGACGATTCCCAGAAAGTTTCAGATAGGTACACATTTTATTCTTGTGTAAATGTATATAATATATGTTATAATAAAAATTGGATGTGTAATTTTTGAAGAAATTCAAAATGTTGGAAAAATCTTCCGTGTAGAAGTTTTGTGGAGGTACATAGAATATAATGTTTGACAAAAATTGCTTGTGACAGAATAGGTAGGGAAATCCACATGAATATAATACATAATAGTGTTTATTAAAACTTTAAATATTTTATAGAAGGTTGTCTAGAAAAAAATTGCACCCCAGTCGGAAATCGAACCCAGAACCTCTCGCACAACAAGTAGGAACTCTTCAGCCTGAGCTGAGAGGCCAGTCCAAATTAATGAAAAAAAAACTATGTGTTACCTTCATCTGTCTTTTTCTAATCATTCTTCAAAAAATTATTTTTACATTCCCTACACGTACTATATACTAGTGTATATAAAAGGTATTGTAATGCATCCAAAAATTCGATATCGAGAATTCACCGGGAATACATGCTTTGGGTCCCTGAATCCAAAGAAAGCTATTTGGAAAAAGGTCCGTGTGTGCGTGTGTGTGCCTGTGGACATCATAGCTCAAAAATGAAAAGACGTTTAAATACCAAACTTGATATTTAAGTTTGGTATCTTCCAATGATGCGACACGAAGATTTTCAAGAAAATCTCCCTACCCCCAACTACCCTTCACATGAAACTTTTTTCGAACATTTTTATTTTCTCAAAAATGGCATTAACGATTTTGATTAAAATATCGTATATTAAAGATATTTACCTGGCAAATAAAATGTATTTCTTGAATTTTCTGGGAATAGCCTCTGAAGACTACTTTATTCTGGATGAATTTTACGAAATTTTTCATAACTGCTAAACCGTAAGAAATGGACAAAAACTTACCACAAAAAAAAAAAATGTAGAGAACGTTAAAATACACTTTATGTTATATATATATTTTCGTGGAGTTGATCTTCTTTTAAATATTCCTTGTTTTTGGTTTCAGCTTTATCAAACTTACTTTTCTCATACAGGAATCTCTCAACTCGTGTCCAGGGAAACAAAGGAACTTGAGCCACATAGCAACCAACTTTTGACTATCACTTTAACCTATTTCGCTTCTACTTACAAGGAAGCAAGTAATAAGGCTATTTCGGCTAATGTTTTCTTGATTAGCATGAAGTAAATAGAAGCATAAGCTTTTTAACAATAATTTGTTGCAGAGCTGTAGAGAAAGTTATGTGAATGGAACACATCAGATTTTTTTTTTAATCAAGCTTGATGCTTAACAGCTTTTTCATTTTTGAGTTAAGCTGTTCAAAGACACATAGCCCTTTTTCTAAAATCTTATTTTGTTCAGAAAATCTCAAAACATATATTTCCGATGAAATCTTGGTATTGGATTTTGGGTGAAATACAGTGCAGTGCTGTTATGTACATTTAACTGGGTAGAGAAAGTAATACGGTTTTCACCTTTCTTAATATTTTTGTCATATCCACAAAATGTCTTGCTGAGTCTGCAGATCATAAATGCCATTAGTGCTGAAGTGCCTTTGGGTTTCCGCCATAATGTTAATATAAGACTCTGAGATAGTAATATTTAGCTAAGGATCCATTGTCAAGCGGTCCCCAGAAGACGTTGCAGGAATGGCACATAGGCATTCCCGGTCGTTAAATCCTAACGTATCTGTGTAGGTAGGTATATTGAGAGGTCTGTGCTGACGACGGCAGGGTAAACAATAGAGACCTGAAGGTCGCAAGCCCGGCTGTGTACACAAAGTGGTCAATCCTTTCCTGGGGGAGATCGCTTTGATTAAATGTGGACAACAAGGGACCGATATCCACCCACGTCATAAAGAGAAGAGAGGCTGTTCCCTTACGTAATTCTGTTTTATCAGCGTCATCAGCTGGCACGTGGTTCCATACAGGGTCTCAGACTGTGGAGCGGGTATCCTTGCATATCAACGTTCTGAGCGGCTTCTTCTTCCCCGCTTCTACAGAAGAGTTCTCTGAAACGTTTCTGCGGTTTCAAATTGAAGCAATATCTCACAGATTGTCATTTCTTTTCCCTTTTACAAAAGTTCAATGAAAACAATTTTTACTTTCTCTATACGAATTATGTACATAGTGTATAGAGAAGGTATTGCATTGCACCCAAAAATTCGATACCGAGATTTCACCGGAAATACATGTTTTGAGACCACCTGAATCCAAAAGAATTTTTAGAAAAATGTCCGTGTTTGTGTCTGTTTGTGTGCATGTGTTTATGTCTACCCGTGGACAGCATAGCTCAAAAACGAAAACACCGTTAAATACCAAACCAATACCAAAAAAATCGTATATTAAATATATAATACCTGACAAATAATATGTATATCTTGAATTTTCTGGGAATAGCCTCTGATGACTACTTTATTCTGGATGAATTTTACGGAATTTTGTGTAACAGGTAAACCGTAAGATATAGACAAAAACTTAGCAAAAAAAATATAGAGGACATTAAAACACACAATTTATGTTATATATTTTTTTTCGTGGAGTTGATCGTTTTTTGGATATTCCTTTTTTTTTGGTTTCAGCCTTGAAAAACTTTTTTCATACAGTAATTTGTCAACTCCTGTCCATACAAACAAAGGAATTTCAGTCACATAACAACCAGCTTTTGACTATCACTTTAACAACTCCCTTTTTTCGCATCTACTTACAAGCAAGCAAGTGATAAGTCTATTTCTGCTAATTTTTTCTACATTATCATGATGTAAATAGAAGCATAAGCTTCTTAACAATAATTTCTCTCACAGATGTAGAGAAAGTCATGTGAATGGAACATAAGATTTTTTGTTTTCATTGTATTTGCTGGTGTCCCTTTATCCCCCAGAAAAGCCTACGCACTAAATAAAATTAATTTCACCCATTCTCATATTCATTCTATCAGATGTGAAGTGGAATTTTACCTTGGCAGTGTCTAAAAACTACTCAAGCCATATCTATACAAACACATGAAACACCTCTACAGGTGTCTAGAACTTGAGTAATATTTTACTGCTTATTTTATTTGTTTGTCATTTATCGTATCAAGAAGAGGAACTTGAACAGGAACATCTGTGGTAAGATGTTCTAAGAATGACACAACTTCTGAAACAATAAATAGAACTGTCCCTATTCATAATCCTGGTATTACTTCTAGTGAAGGGTATTTAACCTTATCTGTATGACACGCTTTCCGGAGGGGTGGGATAGATTCCTGTCTCAAGAGTATTTTGGGAGTTTCTGTGGTTTGAAATGAAATAAAATGGCGTTTTATTTATGGACGCTCTATAACTGCTGTGGTTCTCAGCGTCCCGTTCTATACTGGGAGTGAAAGACAGCTTAATTATCCTCAGAGACCTCTCTATTAGGCTTGAGGTTCTTTCACGTGTGGACAATTTACGACACGGAACCCACAACTTTACTTCCCTTCCGAAGGAAGCCATGCTAAAGATTTTTACTCCCGAAAAAATTCATCGTCCTCCGCCGGGTTTGAACCTGCGACCATGGCTATATGAAGTTAGCATGGTAAACATTACACTACGGAGGACGACATTCTGTGGTTTACCAGATGATTGCCAAGAAGACTCATTACATCCTCCGAATATTCTGCTCATCATTTCCTGTTTGGATAGCTTCGTTGTCATCTCTTTCGTGTTTGAAAGACCAGACAACGGTATTTGGCAGGTTGCAGCTCGATGGTTGCTAGCGCATTACAGAGGTTTCTTCCTGGCACTCCGCGGTATCTACTGCTCTATCGGGACCCGCCTTCGCGTGCTTTCGGGATAAGCTCCCTTGGTTGAAACCACGGAGTCTTGTGGGTTGGACCCAGTTGGCTTTGCAGACGTTCAATCACTAACCGTTAGGGAAGCTGTTCAAGCTTGCGCCCATCCGCATCTATTTAGTCGCCTTTCGTAATCCCTGCCTCCCTGGGCACACGTTAGTCGCAAAGGGCCCCCAAGGTCCTAAGCGTTGTGCTCTGCTCCAGTAACTGGGGACCACGCTCATGAGTAATACTGATCCAAATAATTTATTTTGTCTTTCACTTGCCTACATACAATAGATATAATAGATATCGAGAATCCAACAGAAATTTATTCCGTATTTTTGACATGGAAAAAATGTCTTAAATGTGGAATACGAAAAGCATAATTCAAAAAAGAATATTTGGATACTTAAAATCTAAGTTCAACATATTCCAAGTATATAACTCAAAGTTTTCTATTCTTCATTATAAAGGATCAAATTTCTTTGAAAGGCTACTAAAAGATTTCAATTTTTACTTAAGATTTTATGCTTAAATTTCCACTTTGGGAATGAAAGAGTACCTGATAATCATATTGTAATGAATGAATTGGATAAATCGATCTTCTAATAAGGCTGGATTCCATTGGGATTAAAGCAGCCTGATATTCGCTTTTTCAAATAGGAGAAAACCCCAGAAAAAAAGTAAAAACTAATCCAGCAACTCGCTCTGGTGAAGATTTTAAATTGCTATCTCTTGAATTACAGCCAGACGCGCTACTCCCACACGACCGAGGTGGGTTGGGAAAGTATTGTATTTTATATATCTGCATCGATATTTCACTGAGAACATCGGCTTGAGATCCTTAAAACATAAAAAGTGTTCCATGACAATTTTTTGAAGGAAAACGTTGAAACAAAAACAAAAAATAGAATTACAACGATGCTGAAAAATGTAATGCCATAGACAGGATTTGTGCCAGAGACCTTCGGTTTAGAGTGCCACTGATCTACCAGTCTGAGACACCATTTCAACATGCCAATGTGATATCAAACTCTCCAAGTGACTGAGAGTGTGGACATATTAAGCGAAGTCCTTATTTTTTTTACTTTCTCTATACGTGCTATGTACATAGTGTATAGAGAAGGTATTGTAATGCACCCAAAAATTCGATACCGAAATTTCACCGGAAATACATCTTTTGAGACCTCCTGAATCCCCCCCCCCCAAAAAAAAACATGAAAAATGTCCATGTGTGTATCTGTGTGAGTGTGTGTGTGGGCAGCATAGCTCAAAAACAAAAGGTCCGTTCCAAACCAAACGTGTTATTTAGGTTTGGTATCTTCCAAGGATGCGACACGAAGATTTTCAAGAAAATCCCCCACCCCCAACTACCCTGTAAATGGAACTTTTTTTGAAAATTTTGATTTTCTAAAAAAAAGACTCTAAGCATTTTGATTAAAATATCGTAAAATTTCTCAACTGACTCGTATGTTTCCTGGCATGGCATTGATTTTTCGGTCTGACTCTATCTATCCAAGAATAAGTTTGTTTGTAGAGCAGTTTAGGCAAGTTATGTAAATGTAACACATCATTTTTTGTCTTCTGCCCTTCAGAATTTATGCTTTCACTTTTCCACCATCATATTACCTCTTGCTATATTTTATAATCTTCTTATATCTCTTTTTCTAAATGAATTATAGGAAACTACCAATTTGAAATATTACAATCACGAAGACCTTACATTTTTATAATATCAATATCAAAATCAATAATTATTATTTCCTTCCTGCTGTTGTTTTTCTTTAAAGTGTGCGTCATCCGCCCAAACTATTATCCGGATCGTAACGAGAAGCGATGGTGTTAGAGCAACGCTGTTGCATCTTGGGACTTCTGGTGAACGACGAAGAGCAGAGCAGTGTTAGGTCTCAAGAGATACACTTGGGGTTGATGCCCAGAGTGCCCTCCTGGGAATAAAGTGTAGGTTATAACGTTATCCTTCGGGATTCAGGACGAAGGTGTATAGTTAGAGACATACACCCACGTGTGTGTTACTCTGTATGTAATCTAAGTGCTTGTGGCCATTTAATTATCCAGTTTTAACTAATCGTGTGTTTGGTCCTTTAGTTAGCTACATATTAAAAAACCCGGTGTGTTCCATTCACATGACTTTCTCTACATCTCTGCAAGAAATTATTGTTAAAAAGCTTGTGCTTCTATTTACGTCATGCTAATCGAGAAAAAATTAGCAGACTTAGTCTTATTACTTGCCTCCATGCAAGTAGAAGCGAAATGAGGGACTACCATTGGTTAAAGTTATAGTGAAAAGCTGATTGCTATGTAAGTTTTTTAAACTGAAACCAATAACAAGAGATCTCTCAAAAACAATCAACTCCATGAAAAAAGTATATATAACATAAATTGACTGTTTTAACGTGTTCTACATTTTTGTGTGGTAAGTTTTTGTCCATCTCTTACGGTTTAGTAGTTATGCAAAATTCCGTAAAATTCATCCAGAATGAAGTGGTGTTCAGAGGCAATTCCCAGATTTCACTGTTAACACATGTTTTGAGAAACCTTGATCATATTTAGATGAAGGTCCATCTGTGTGGGTTTGTGAGCAGTAAACTCCCCTCCTGATTTTCTCAGAGATATAATTGAAAAAAAATGAAAATAATAAACGGGAATAGAAAAAGAACCTGATGGATTCAAACATCACATATTACAGGCGTGTCATCCTTGGTTAAATATATAAACATACACATTTTGGTTCGTTGCAGCTATAATAAAAATCTAGGCAATGCAAAGCATCGCTCCACTTTTTACTCATGTGTAAATTTGCAATAAATTTAACGGTGTGACAGTTTTTAATCTGCTGGCGATACCAGTAATAATAACATCATTAGAAATACATTGCTGATCCTGAATACAGCCTCTTATTTTGCAATGAAATAATAGCGTAATTCCGATTTCCCCCTAGGTAAAACAAGTGTTACTCTATCAGTTTATCGGCATTTTCATTGCGTTCTGCGGGGCTTTGGAACAAAAGAGAATTGCTAATCCCGGGTAAACTGATGTGCAATTCACAGCAAACCTACAACAGTCGAACGAAATTAATAAATTAAATTGCTATTAAGCCGCGAGCAAACAGAAGTCATGCTTTCAGCAATGAAAAACGCATTTCTGGACCTGAAAGTGCAGTTGAAATGAAGCAATAAATGTTTATATTAATATCAAAACTGTATCATGGTGATTATGTGGACGTAGATAATAGTAAAATATTATTTCTGCGATCAGATTTTCCTGTCAAATGTAATCGTGTTTAGTATTGGATAAAATTGAAATTGTTCCAAAGCTAGTGCCTATTAAAGTGTTTACTTTCATCATCATCATCACCAAAGTATATAGAGACACATAGATAGTAAGACACAAAGGTTTTTGGATTCATGGGGTCTCAAATCGTGTATTCCCGTTGAAAAATCGATATCGAATTTTAGGTGGAAAACAATACCTCCTCTATTTACTGTGTATATTGTACATAGATTCTGGCTGGAGAAAATAATATAACCACCACAACCTCCCTAAGCCTATTTTGCAGACTTCTGGTTTGATCACATGATCCTGCCCCTGTTAAATGGTGACTACTATGTTGCAGCAGTATATAGTAGTAGTATTTAATATTACGTTTTTGTTTATTATTTTTTTAATTTCTTTTTTTTTTTTTTTTTTTTTTTTTATAAAATAGTTCCGGAGTCTGGTTGGGTGTATTCCTTTTTATCATTCCTCTTTTACATTTTTTCTTAAATTTCCTTTGTTTACCGTTTCCTGTTTTATGACAAATAAACATATAGGTACACATTCACAAATACAAACACCCATGCCTAAGACGGGATTAGAACCCTCGATCCCCACGCCACGAAGCACCAAAACGAGGCGCTTTAGCCAAAGCGGCCATGGGAAACAGCCAAATTTACAATAATACAATATTTGCGTCACACAGTCGCATGGATCGGGTGACCGTACATGCTGTCTAAAAATACTTGAATTTAAAACATTATCTACTTATTTATTTTATATATATTTACAACATTGGAAATACACACGCACACACATATTCACAAACTCGCGCGCTACGACATCAGACGTTGGTCCCGTGTCGTAGATTTACGGCACGTAAAAGAACTTCAAACCTGATGAGAGAAGCCTCTGAGAAAAATTAAGCGGTGTTTCACGCCTAGTATTGAATGGGACGCTGAGAACCACAGCTGTTAAAGAGGTTCCATAAATAACACACCATTTCCATTTTTAGTCCATTGCGGCATCAGAAACACAGAACAATCAAAGAAAGAAGACAACGCCCCACAACATGACTGTGATCAGAAGCTACCAGTTTGAATGTATCGAATTGAACATGTTTTTGATGTTTCGTATTACTATTACGCGACACGATTCTTCCTTCTTGAATACGGAAAATCCCAAGTAATGCGGGAATCTGGAAAGTTTGGCCCTAACTCAATTTAAAGACTATTTTAAAGCATTTACTTACTTACTTGTTAAGCATTAGTTCAACTTAATTGATAGAATTTTTATACGCCTAGCAATTAAGATAATGAATGGCTACCACAAACTGATTAGTGATGAACATTTATAGACATCTTATAATAAAAATCTGATGTATTACATTCACATAACTTTCTTTACTTTTCTGCAATAAATTATTGTTAAAAAGCTTATTCTTCTATATACTTCATGCTAATGCAGAAAAAAATAACAGAAAATGTCTTATTACTTGCTTCCTGGTAAGTAGATGGGTAAAGGTAAATCGATAGACAAATCTTTTAAAATCCGGTTGCTTTGTGACTGGCGTTCTTTTGTTTGTATGGACAGGAGATGACAAATTCTCTTACGAGAAAAGTATTTTAAAGCTGAAAATCATTAAAAGGAATAGCTTACAAACGGTCAACTCTAGGGCAAAATGCATATAACATAAATTATGTGTTTAAACGTGCTCTACATCTTTTGTTCAGCAAGTGTTTGTAGCTCCAGATATGCAACATTTCGCAAAATTCATTCAGAATAAAGATGTCTTCGGAGCTTATTTCCAGAAAATTCAAGATATATATTTTATTTGCCTTGTAAATATCTTTAATATACGATAATTTAATCAAAATTGTTAGAGCCACTTTTAAGAAAATCAAAATTTTCAAAAATGTTTCCATGTAAAGTGCAGTTGGAGGTGAGATTCTCTTGAGAATCTTCGTGTTGCATCCTTGGAAGATACTGAACTTAAATAGCAAGTTTGGTGTTTAACGGTAGACAAACACAGAGACAGACATTCGCACACACGGACATTTTTCCAATTTGGGGGGGGATTCAGGGGATTCTAAAACATGTATTTCTGGTGAAATCTCGGTATTGAATTTTTGGGTGTCTTACTATAGCTTCTCTTTGTACAAAGTACGTGTAGAGAAGGTAAAAAAGCTTCAAAATATTACACATTCCTTCTAAATTAAGATCGTACATGTTAACGCTTTATTTGTGTCGAATACTTTTTGCTACTCGGTTATATACAAACAATTTTTATTTTTCTAGTCCCGTATGTACAATTACTTAGTGGATAGATAAGGTATTGTATTCCATCCAAAAATTCGATACCGAGATTTCACCCAAAATACTTGCTTAGGACCCCCTGAATCCAAAAATGAAGTTTAGAACAAGGTCCGTGTGTGTGTGTATGTCTGTCTATGTGTGTGTTTCTGTGGACAGCATTGCTCAAAAACGAAAAGAAGTTAAATACCAAGCATAGTATTTAAATTTGGTATCTTTCAAGGATCCAACACGGAGATTCAAGATAATTCCATCTCCCCTAACTACCCTTTACATGGAACATTTTCGAAAACTTTGTTTTTCTTAAAAATGGCTCTAAAGATTTTGATTAAAATACCTACCACATATCAGAGCCATTTCCATCATAAATAAAATGTAAATCTTGAATTTTCTGGGAATGACTTTTGAAGACGTGTTTATTCTGGATGAATTTTGCATAACTAGTAAACCGTAAGAGATGGACAAAAACTTACTACACAAAAGATGTAGATCTCGATGAAATGCACAACGCACATATACATTTTTTGGTGGAGTTTAGCTTTTTCGAGATATTCCTTGTTATTAGTTTCGATTGTAAACTTCTTACACTTTTTTTCAGACAGGAAGTGTCCGTTTTTCTTTTGTTCTACTCGATTTGCTATGCCAATCGCATAACGACAGTTTTTAAAACATTTGACTATCACTTTAGCATGCATTTCTTTAGTTCCCTTCTACTTATAAGGAACTAAGTAATAAGAGAATTCTGCTAATGTTTATCTCGATTAGCATAGTGTAGAAAGAAGAATAATCTTTTGTAACAAGTTTGGTTTTAGAGGAGCTGCAGTAGGTCATGTGAGTGTAACATATCAGATTTTTCTTGGTTTATAATGCATGACTTGATTGCGGCGAAAAACGTTTTCTAAAGCCTAGAATTGCAGAACTAAAGGTTAGAAACTAGTGGAGGTGTAGAGGAAAAGGGCACAATCAGACAAATTTGCGGTTAGGTTACGCGAAATGAAAGGGTGACGTCACACCTTTCCCGGATGCGTATAAATTTACCGGTGACAAACTGAGGTTAGAGAGGATCGAGGTGAATTTATAGCTTGGCTCAGGCGCCGTAATTATGAAGTACGACACAGCAAATCGGGAGGGTGTGCTGCGGGGGCGCTCATCAAGTAAAAGTGAAAGGGCTGCGGCAACTGAACACTTCTTTAGTGTCCAGCAAACTACTATCATCAGGCAATGCAATACTACCTAGCGCATATTTTATAATTACGGAAATATAGGAACGCAAAGATTTATTAAATCTATACAATCTATTTAACAATCTATTTATCAAGAAAAGCGGTTTGATGGGAACGTTTAGGCTCGCATTTAAGGTGAGGCATATATGAAATTTTACAAAATATTGTGATTAATTAAAAAAAATTCTTTTTACAATAAAATTATATGATTTCTAAACTTTTAGAACATTTATCGTTTTTCCATTTGGTGTACCTTAAATACCCATTAACTAAAACAATAAAAGGCTAGACACTCCTAATTTTAACCTTACTTTTTCCCAAACTTTGTTTCCAATATTTTTTCACACTCAAAATGTTCCATACAATGCGAGTTCTCACTAATTGGTTTCACAATTTTCAAAAACACATTAAAGAAAATGTTCATATACGTTTTCAATATAATCCTCTAATTTTAAGAAAAACTTATTATATTTTGAGAAATCAGGAGTTTTGGAGAGGTCGAAAACTAAATGTTTTTCTGCACTAATTAGTGTAATATAACAATAAAAACTGATGTGCTCTATTCACATGACACTCTCTGCATTTTGTAAGAAATTATTGGTAATAAGCCTATTTTTCTGTTTCATGCTAAAACATTAGCAGAAACGGTCTTATTACTTAGTTACTTACAGGTAGAAAGGAAATAAGGTGATACACTAGCTAAACCGGCAGTCCAAAGTTTAAAATGTCGTTACTATGGGATTGAAATCCGTTTTTATTGCCTTTTGCGTGGTCAGGTGTTGATACGTTCCTGTATGAGAAAAACATTAAGTATTTTAAAACTGATATAAATAACAAGGAATATCTTAAAAACTGCCAACTCCAGTAAAAAAAAATCTGATGTGTACTATTCACATGACTTTCTCCATATCCCTGCAACAAATAATTCTTAAAAAGCTTATATTTCTATTTACTTTATGCTAATCAGAAAAAATTAGCAGAAATAGTCTAATTACTCGCTTCCTTGTAAGTAGAAGTGAAATAAGGGAACAACCGTAGGTTAAAGTGATTATCAAAAGCTAGTTAATATGTCAATGAAGTACCTTTGTTTATATGGATAGGAGTTGACAGGTTCCTGTATGAGAAAAGTATACGTTTTTCATAGCAGAAACCAAAAATAAGGAATGTCACAAAAACGACGAACTCCACGAAAAAAATGTATATAACATAAATTGTGTGTTTTAATGTGCTCTACATTTTTTGTGCAGTAAGTTTTTGTCTATCTCTTACAGTTCAGCAGTTATTCAAAATTTAGAAAATTCATCCAGAATAAACTACTCTTCAGAGGCTATTCCAGAAAATTCAAGATATACATTTTATTTTTCAGGTAAATATGTTTAATATACGAAATTTTAATCAAAATCGTTAGAGCTATTTTTGAGAAAATCAAAATTTTCGAAAAAAGTTCCATGTAAAGGGTAGTTTGGGGTGGGGGATTTTTCTCAAAATCTTCGTGTCGCATCCCTGGAAGATACTAAACTTAAATACTAAGTTTGGTATTTTACCCACTTTTCGTTTTTGAGTTATCGTGTTCACAGGCACACGGACACACGGACACACGGACACACACCACACACACCTACACGGACCTTTTTGTGAAAAATGCTTTTTTTGGATATTGGGGACCCTAAAACATATATTTCCGGTAAAATCTCGGTATCGAATTTTTGGGTGGAATGCAATACTTTCTCTGTACACTATGTACATAGTGCGTATGGAGAAAGTCAAAATGCATATAACAATGCATTTAATGAGCTATATATTTTTGTGCAGTAAGTTTTTGGTCTATGAAGGTTTAGCAGTTAAGCAAAATTCGGCAAAATTCATCCAGAATAAAGAAGTTTTCAGAGCTTATTCCCTGAAAATTCAAGATATACATTTTGTTTGGGATATAAATATCTTTAATATATGGGATTTTAATTAAAATCGTTTGAACTGTTTTTCTGAACATCAAAACTTTCGAAATATTTTCCACGCAAAGGGTAGTTTCTGGTGGGAGGATTTTCTTGAAACTTCATATAGCATCCTTGGAAGATACTAAACCTAAGTACCAATTTAACGGTCTATTCGTTCTTAAGCTATGCTGTCCAGAGCCACACACACAATTACAGACAACACATATGCATGGACCTTTTTTTAAAAGTGCTTTTTTCCGGACTCAGGGGACCCCAACACAGTGAAATCACGGTATCAAATTTTCGGGTGGAATACAATACGTTCTATATCCACTATGCGCATTACACATGCGGGCTTGTTAAAGGCTTTTCACAATAAAATGGAATGAATTGTAAACTTGAAGGACATATATATTTTCTAAATTTGGTGTACTTTAAATACCCATCAACTGAAACAGTAAAATGATAGGCACATGATTTAACCTAATTTTCTCCTAAACATTTTTCCAACACTTTTCCATACTGAAAATGTGATATAAAAGGAAATTTTTCACTAGTTTATTTAAAACATTTTATACTGCCTCTCAAAAATATTAAACAAATTGTTCATATATGATTTCGAAATAATCCTCTAACTTTAAGAAACAATTATTAATTTTTGAAAAATCCAGAATTTTGGAGAGTACGAGTCATGTTTTCCTACACTAATTAGATCTAATGTAATATGATATATCTACTACAAATACTGGTTTACTGTAAAACTGTATTCATGTGAATAGGGAAATAGACATATAAAATTATTATATAAAATAATAGATAAGATAGAAATGAAAATGAATGTGAATATTTTATTGACTTTTTCCGAAGAATCTATTAAAAAAAGATTAAATTAAATTATTATTTTAAATTTTTTAATATTATGGATTAACTATTTATAGTTTTAAACTGCTACATCTGACTCAGTTTTACTTTATCTATACGTACTATGTACACAGTATATAGCACCCAAAAATAGATACCGAGATTTCACCGGAAATATGTGTTTCGACACTCTCTAAATCAAAAAAAAAAAAAAAAAAAAAAGCATTTTTAGAAAAATGTTCAATATCAAACTGAGTAATGAATTTCAGTATTTTCAAGGATGCAACATGAATATTTTCAATAAAATACTCCCACCCCCAACTACCCTTTACATGGAAAATAGTTTTGAAAATTTTGATTTTACCAAAAATAGCTCTAACAATTTTGATGAAAATGTCGTATATTAAACATATTTTCATGACTAATGATCTTAGGTTATGATATATTTATCGTTATGTTTTAAAAGTCTATGATATTAATATTAATAAATTTATTAATTTGGTAAATCGTAAGAGATAGATAAAAACTTATGAATAGAAAATGTAGGACTTGTTAAAATATACATATTATTTTATATATATTTTTTTCGTGCAGTTGATCGTTTTCCAGATATTCCTTTTTTATTGGTTTGAGCTATAAAATACTTATACTTTTCTCATGCAGGAATTTGTCAACTCCTGTCCATAGAAACAAAGGAACTTCAATCACATAGCAACCTGCTTTGGACTATCACTTGAACCTATGGCACTCCCTTATTCCCTTCTACTTACATGGAAACAAGTAATAAACGATTTCTATTAATTTTTTCTCGATTAGCATGAGGTAAATACAATTTTTTCAACAATAATTTGTTTTAGAGATGTTGAGAAAGTCATGTGAATGAAACACATCAGATTTTAAATAAAACAATAATATAAGAACGTTAATTATATTGTTTTTCACTCAAGCCATATGTGTAGGACAGGAGTTGGATAGATAAAATCAAACAGAAAAATCCTATATGTCCCTTTCACATGACTTTTTCTACCTCTCTGCAACAAATTATTGTTAAAAAGCTTATGCTTCTATTTATTTCATGCTAATCGAGAAAAAAATTAGCACAAATAGTCTTATTACTTGCTTCCTTGTAAGCAGAAGGGAAGTAAGGGAGTATTATAGGTTAACGTGATAGTCAAAAGTTGGTTGATGTGTGACTGAAGTTCCTTTGTTTGTATGGACAGGAGTTAACAAATTCCTGTATGAGAAAAGTATAAGTTTTTCATAGCTGAAACCGAAAACAAGGAATATGTCAAAAACGATCAACTCCACGAAAAAATGTATACAACATAAATTGTGTGTTTTAATGTGCTCTACATTTTTTGTGGAAATAAGTTTTGGTCCATCTCTCACAGTTTAGCAGTTATGCAAAATTCTGTGAAATTAAGTAGTCTTCAGAGGCTATTGCCAGAAAATTCAAGATATACATTTTATTTGTCAGGTAAATATCTTTAGTATCAAAATCGTTAGAGCCATTTTTAAGAAGATCAAACATTTCGAATAAAGTTCCATGTAAAGGGTAGTTGGGGATGGGGGGGGGGATTTTCTTGAAAATCTTCCTGTCGCATCCTTCGAAGATACCAAACTTAAATACCAAGTTTAGTATTCAACGGTCTTTTCGTTTTTGCGCTATGCTGTCCACAGACACACAGACACACACACGGACCTTTTTCCAAAAATTGATTCAGGGGGACTCAAAACATGTATTTCCAGTGAAATCTCGGTATCGAATTTTTGGTTGCAACACAATATCTTCTCTATACACTATGCACAGAGTACGTGTAGAGAGAGTAAAAAAGCAATGCCATAGTCATGATCTTAACCACGTATCTGCCGTCTCTAGCCGGTTGCTCTAACCCCTAAGCTACTATGGCAGCATTGGCTAACACAGCAACCTATTAAAGTGCTCAACTGACTCGCATGTATCCCGGTAATCCATAAGGTGATCTCAAATTATTGACTTAGCGTATGCCAAACTCGACTTGCAATGTCTTCTTAGTTTAGCCAACTGTTAGGTCAATTAGTGTTAATTATTTCAAATCCCGGCTATGCCATTTTATTTTTTAGTCTTGACTCTATCTGTTCAATAATATAAGAATTATTGATTAAATAAATGTTGATACACGGCAACATTATTGCTATTATTTTGTATAATATCTTATATACGTTTAATAAGATTTTACACACTGTAGATTTACAAATTTCACAGATGCACCACTAAAAGAAAAAGAAAAATATAAAACACTTAGATTGAAAAACATATACTCATTATACTAAAATAAATTAAAAGTAATACTTCAATCCATATTTAAATAAAGTTCTTCAAAATCATAGGACTCTAAGACATTCAATAACATTTTAGATAGCAACCAACCTGTCTCATTCCCAATTTAACTCAGATCCTGTAAGATTTTTAAGGTCGAACAGAATAAGGTTAAGCTCTGTTTTAAATAAACCTGGCTGGGACTATTCCTATACTTCCACGTCCTGTGTCTTCATAGATATTCTGATGTTCCGGAGAAGGCCTTGTGCTAGTGGCGTATGTTTTGCTCTTCTTGTATTGTTCTTCTTCTCTTAGCCTGAGCTTACTTTTGGTCCCTTGGGGAGAATCGAAAAGTCGACATTTACCCGAAAGAAGTACCCTACCTGATATATAGATAGCGGTTGTTGTTTCAAACTTTAGAAAGCTTACGTTTGACGATTTTCCATCGTTTAGCATTTTTTGGCAGCCTTCATTAGTGAATGATCTCAGCAAATTTGTAATGTTTGGCAATGTTTCGCTGCAATAAAGCTGAGTTTTTGCTTTGATTCATAACAATGAATGAAACCTGTATCCATTACTTCACACCTGAGACGAAGGAATAATTAAAACAGTGGATTGGAAGGGGAAAATCGACTCCAAAGAAGGCGAGGATTATTCCTCTTTCCGGCAAGATCATGGCATCAATTTTCTGGGACGCACGCGGGACAATTTTCATTGACTATCACAAAAAGGAAAAGTAATCAATGGCAAATATTATGCGAACTTGTTACATCGTTTTAGTGATGAAATCGAGCAAAAAAACGGCCGCATTTAGCGAAAAAGAAAGTTTTGTTTCATCAAGACAATGCACCAGTTCATGGCCATGGGCAAAATCAATGAGTTAAAGTTCGAATTGTTTCCTGTTGCACCCTATTCGCCAGGTTTAGCCCCCTTTGATTATTTTCTGTTTCCAAACATGAAGAAATAGCATGATGGTAGAAGATTTGCCAATAATGAAGAGGTGGAGTCTGCAGTTGATTGTTATTTTGCAGACAGAGTATCGAAACTATTGAACATCGCTGGGTAAAGTGTGTTGAGCTGAAAGGTTACTAGGTGGAGAAACAAAGATGTTTTTCCCAAAATGTTTGTGCTTTCTTTGTTAGATCGGGTACTTTTGGGATGGCCCTCGTTATATTTGTCAGATTCCTAGTTCACGAAGGCATGGTCTATTTCCTATCAGATTCGCTCTCAGGTACTCAATTTCTCACTGTATTGTCTAGTTAAATACGTACGTAAAACAACTTTAGTCAACTAATTTAAATATTACATGCGCGAGGCAGAATATTAATATGTTCTATATATCTTTTGCTCTTCTATTGAAAACATTAGGGAACGTCATTTTCAAATGATTTGAAGTCAGACAAGGCTGGTGATAACGATAAATAGGAGTACAAAGAAGCTGATGCTTGATGATATGATTCATGTTGCGACGTAATGATGAAATTCTCCCTCTTTCTTTGATTCTTTGATGTAAAATGTGACCTGAAGGTATGCTAAATTTGTGATTAATTGTAACAAAATAGAGGCTTATTTGTTTATTAGCTAGTGCTGT
The DNA here is from genome assembly GCA_030762935.1 of Hymenopus coronatus. NCBI lineage: Eukaryota > Metazoa > Arthropoda > Insecta > Mantodea > Hymenopodidae > Hymenopus > Hymenopus coronatus. The sequence continues at coordinate 119,269,655 of CM060881.1, read as the reverse complement.
ATTGTCCCCTGATATGCCTCATATAAGCATGCAAAGATTAATTACATTAGAACTGATTTTAATTGTTTTTTCACACAAACCCTGTGTAGGTCAGGAAATGAATAGATAGAGTCTGTCAGAAAAATCTAATGCCATAATCGGGATTTGAACTATGGCTCTCCCGGTCCCTAGCCGGTTGCTCTACCACTGAGCTACCATGGCAACATACCAGCATAGCACAGAATTTCTCAACTGACTCGCATCAATGCTATTGCTTGTGTAAAATAACGGTTAAAATCAATACTAATAGTTTTACTATACTATGAATCCTGGGACTTAAAGTACTTGCAACATTGTAAGTCGCCATTGGGGTTGTCATCTCAAAAATAATTTGAGGTCACCTTGTGGTTTACCGGGAAACATGCGAGTCAGTTGAGATATTCAATGCTATGCCGGCATGTTGCCATGGTAGCTCAGTGGTAGAGCGACTGGCTAGAGACCGGGAGATCCGTGGTTCATATGTCGGCTAAGGCATTGTATTTTTTCAGTGTGACTCTCTATCCATTAGTTAGATTTATATCTGCAGCTCGTAACAAGTTCGCTGCTTCTGGGTTGGCCGATCCCATATATGGAGTTGTATGGCATGGATAATATAGTTACGAGCTGACGCGGCCTTCTCCGGAAGTTAAGAATATTCATGTAAACCAGACCGGTGTTACTCATGGTTTTACTTAGTCACACAGATGAATGCCTGATTCGTATGTGACTGCCTTGATTCCATCAATAAAATCATGATTAAATAGGGAAATCCAAGGTATAGAAATTCCTAAGCACTTGATTTCATCCCCTTATAGCCCGTAGCAGCAAATTTTGTTTAGGTCTAAAATGTTTTTAATTGCCTTGTTTAAAAAGTATATTACTCTACCTTCAACATAAAATACAGTTACCGTACTTGCCGGTACCCACTATATAAGCTATCGCCAGCAAAATCGTACCCCACTATTTAAGACTAGGTTTACAAAAACATTTCTCTACTGCAAAATAAGTATAACACATGTCTGCACATACATCAAATATCTAAACAATATAAGTAGGAAAAAATGCTCACCTTTTAATTTTCGTCCTCAAGGCCACAAATTCATCTGTAGTGCTGAAGAAAGAAATACTGGAAGTGACCATACGAGAATCTGAATCATTATGTTACAAGGCACAATAAATGTTAGCGGAGACTCGTCCACGTTTCCAATTTGTGAAAATTCAAACGTTTCTATTTTTTCTTGCGTTTAATACAAATTGATGAAATTTGTTCTTCGTATTCAGCTGGCATTTTCTTTATGTCTTGGTCCGCTGGTGGTAAATCTTGAGCACCTTAAGTTGATCCAGTAATGTCACCGATCTCTTTGTTAGGGGATAATGCTTTGGCTTGATGCATGAACATTTTCGAAGAAACTGAAATTTTTCCCTTGTATGTTCCCTAAAATTCAAGTATTGAGTTTTGCTTCAAGCTTTGGACATTTAACGCTTCAGATTATGTTTACTGTGAGGTGCTTTTCCTAAGTCTTAATTACATCATATTTTTTTGCGAACTGTGTCTTTAAACCTGCAATTAAGTATCTATTATTTTCTCTGCATTATTATTTATTTAAATACTTTCTTTTATAGGTTTAAAATATAGTAAATAAAGCTATCACTTTCTCTATACGTGTTATGTACATAGTGTATAGAGAAGGTATTGTAATGCACCCAAAAATTCGATACCGAGATTTCACAGGAAATATATGTTTTGGGACCTCCTGAATCCAAAAATTTAGAAAAATGTTCGTGTGTGTGTCTGTCTGTTCTGCCTGCCTGTGTGTCTGTGGGCAGCATAGCTCAAAAACGAAAATTCCGTTAAAAACCAAACTTGGTATTTAGGTTTGGTATCTTCCAAGGATGCGACACGAAGATTTTCAAGAAAATCCCCCCACTCCCAACTACGCTTTACATGAAACTTTTTTCTAAAATTTTGATCTTATAAAAAGTGGCTGGAACGATTTTGATTAAAATATTGTATTTTAAAGATATTTACCTGACAAATAAAATGTATACCTTGAATTTTCTGGGAATAGCCTCGGGAGACTACTTTATTCTTGATGAATTTTGCAAAACTACCAAACCGTAAGAGATGGACAAAAACTTTTATGCCATATACATTTTTTCGTGGAGTTGATCGTTTTTGAGATATTCCTTGTTTTTTATACTTTTCTCATACAGGAATTTGCCAACTCGTGTCCATACGAACAAACGAACTTCAGTCACATAGCAACCAGCTTTTGGCTTTCACTTCAACCTATGGTACTCCCTTATTTCGCTTCTACTTACAATAAAGCAATAAATAAGACTATTTCGCTAATTTTTCTCGATTAGCATGAAATAAATAAAAGAATAAGCTTATTAACAATAATTTGTTACAGAGATATAGAGAAAGTCATGTGAATGGAATACATCAAAATTTTTTTACTTAACACAACCCTCACAAACCGATCCAATAAAAACCCAACACGTGCTGCAACACGTCTCTCACAAAGCGATCTTTATGATTCCGCCCAGTGATTATCTTTTTTCAGTTGGAGGTGGCCCAAAATGCCTTTCTACAGCCCTGTTTCCGTGCTCTTTAGCATATGCAATACTTGCAGATTAAGTTCAATAGTATAGCAACGCCATTTTATGTCATAATTTTCAAATAAAACAACAATAGTAAAAATCTGATATGTACCATTCACATGACTTTCTCCATATCCCTGCAACAAATAATTCTTAAGAAGCTTATACTTCTATTTACTTTATGCTAATCAGAAAAAAATAGCAGAAATAGTCTTATTACTCGCATCCTTGTAAGCAGAAGTGAAATAAGGGACAACCTTAGGTTAAAGTGATAGTCAAAAGCTGGTTGCTATGTCATTGAAGTTCCTTTGTTTATATGGATAGGTGTTGACAAGTTCCAGTATGAGAAAAGTATACGTTTTTCATAGCAGAAACCCAAAATAAGGAATGTCACAAAAATGACGAACTCCACGAAAAAAATGTATAGTACATAAATTGTGTGTTTTAATGTGCTCTACATTTTTTGTGGAGTAAGATTTTGTCCATCGCTTACGGTTTAGCAGTTATTCAAAATTTAGTAAAATTCATCCAGAATAAACTACTCTTCAGAGGCTATTCCCAGAAAATTCAAGATATACATTTCATTTGACAGGTAAATATGTCTAATATCCGAAATTTTAATCAAAATCGTTAGAGCCATTTTTGAGAAAATCAAAATTTTCGAAAGATGTTCCATGTAAAGGGTAGTCGGGGGTGGGGGGAATTTTCTCAAAATCTTCGTGTCGCATCCCTGGAAGATACTAAACTTAAATACCAAGTTTGGTATTTTACCAACTTTTCGTTTTTGAGTTATCGTGTTCACAGACACACGGACACGGACACACACACACACACACACGCGCGCGGACGTTTTTGTGAAAATGCTTTTTTTGGAAATTGGGGACCCTAAAACATATATTTCCGGTGAAATCTCGGTATCGAATTTTTGGTGGAGTGCAATACTTTCTCTATATACTATGTACATAGTGCGTATGGAGAAAGTAAAAATAGTGTAACTGAACAGAGTTACTGAAGTGTGAACAAACAATGTTCGTAAAAACCGTTAACTGTGGGATGTACATTCCTATAATAGCAAGCCTTAATTCGTTTTTATTTCTCCTGATCAATAAGAAATAACAGAATTTCAATGCCATGACACAAGGACTAACATTACCTTATCTTACACTATGCATTAGCTCAACGTATCTACAAGAAAATATGTAATAAATGTATTTATACATTTGTCTTAACCCTAATCTGCCTGGTTTTCTGACATGTAGCGATTATTTGTAATTTTTAAAATATTTGTTCACTCTGGTTTCCCTGTAATATATTCAGTTGTTTTAAAATCATTAGTTTTGTTTGAAACCATGTATTTTGCAGGTTTTGTGATGGTACCATACGGTACCGTAAGGCATCAATGAGTGCATGAATTGTTGTTTGCAGATTTTATCATATTAACCTCTCTTTCTGTGGAGTTACAAGAAAATGCATGTCATAAAACAAAACCTTTATTATTTTGAATATTGTGTGATAATAAGCTATATTGTTAATTTTTAACACTACTAAATATTCTTTGATTCAATTGTGCTTTTAAGATTTTACATTACATTTTTCAAAACATTTTACACTTCACATTTAACACACTGTGTGTAAATGGGACAGCCAGCATGGAATGATTAAATGGTTCATATCATCATATCTTGTACCATACAGAAAACACCATTATTATATTTCATATACTTTTGATTATTTATATTTTAAGTCTCTGCATATGCTTAGTGATGGCCAGTGCTGCTGGTGGTGTTCTTCCAGGATTCTTGGGTGGATTGCGTTGGTGTAGTAGTGTGGTCACTGATCTCCGAAATGTCGGCACGTCTGCCCACCAGATTTTCAATGTAGGATCCATACGCTATGAACAGCTGTAGGGGAAAAGACACCACCACTTCTTTTCTCATGTTCCGATTCTGTAAAGAATTAAACTCACTTCTGCTTTTGTTCGTAACTGATTTCCTGAAAGGTTATCAAGTAAAGCCACCAGTATCTTCCTCTTCGGAATCTTCATTGGAATTCAATGTAGCGTCTGATGATTCAATACAGATGTATCCATATCTATATCACAATCCTCTAATATTTGCATAGTTTCAGCAATAGCCCCTGGAATAATAATATATAATCTGTAAGACTTCTATAAAGAGAACATTTTGGTTATCTGCAAGATGCTATGGCATCTGCCTAGTATTACAATATGGTACCAGGCTAAATCTAAGTCCTATATATTTGAAAATTAGAATATTTGAAATGAAACTGTGAATTAAATATCTTGTTATAAACATTTTGTAAAATATTCTACCAAATGCTGTAAATAATAGTCCCAATTCAATATACGTGAAGTATTTTGTAAGCATAGTTTGGTACAAAATGTGTAGGGAATGTAACACATAGGTTTTTTATATGTTTATATTTATACTTTTTATAAGTCTTGCTCTACCAAAGAAACTGCTACCATATAAGTATGAAACTGCAAATTTTTTCTTTGCAGTGCTATACATTTTGTCAGTTGGTAAAAGTGACTTCTTCCATTCTACTAAAGAATACTCTTTTCTTCTCTGTAGACAGCGGACGATTACCAGTTATGCTCTCAACATGTTTTTTTCTGTATGAGCACTAGTTAAAGCCTACAAGGTCTAGAGAACTGAAAGTATTTCCTGCGTTTCCCTCCCGCTGTAGAGTGACATTGCACTGAAGTCTCTGAAATATTATTTCAAGAGATAAGTCCGCCACGAGAAATCATATAATTTCCTGGGCGACAGATAGATTAGCCCGAGTGCTAAAAACACAGCAGCGACAATTTTCCTCCATCTCTCTCCCTCTAATCGCAAAATGGAATTAGCTCTTTCTACATCTCCCCGCCCCGGAAGAGGAGGAAGAGTGGACTTACTTCCGGAGGGGGAAATGGATGTACAGCTGATGGCCTGGCTTCTTTTACACTAAGCCCAAAGACATCGTTATCCTAATACAATCACTTTGTCGCCTCGAGAAGCGATCCTTTTGCTAAGATGGGACCTTTTTTTTGCTGTGTCCCTGCTAATTTAATTGCTAGTCTATGTCTATGAACAGCAATTTCATCCAAACAGGTTATTTCCTTTAGATCTTGGACTTATTCTATGTTTAATCAGTGGCGGCTCTACTGAATTAGTCTCGTGGATAGAAGCATTCTGATGATAATGCTTGCGAACTAATTGGCAAAATGCTATCATAATAGGTCTGTATGGTCTACACATCACCAGCTGAGCATCACTTAGTTACCTTCGCCTAAGAATTTACAGTTGGACCTTCTATATACTGCAGAGGAACTGACTGAGGAATGCTTTCTTAAACTAAAAACAAATATCTTATGTCTTCATAAAAATATAATATTGATATTAAATGTGCGTATAGCAGTACATTTCAGCTGCATTCTGAGTTTTGGGATTCCAGTATTCAGTGATCATTTAGAGCCATCGTCCTAAAAATCGATGTGGTATATTCACTTGATTTTCTCTACATACCATCATGTATTATATAACTTCTTCTTACAAACTATTATACATCTACATTTACTTCATAGAACAATGCACAAGAAATTTTTCCTACATCGCAAAACATTGACATATAACATAAATGGGTATGTGAAATTTACATCCAGGTCTATGCTTCGTGTTCACAATAAGAAACCTTTTCTTAGAACTAAAATAAACAATTATGATGAAAAATGTAAAACAAAATCCCAAAATACAATGAAATGTGAATATTTTAAAATCAAACATTTCATGCTTTATGGCCTTAGAGCAGATTTTTCCCTTTAGTTTAAAGGAATAGACGATTTATGTCCAGAACTAATAATTAATATAATATTAAATACAAGTTGTTACTCCTAGATTCACTAGAACTGCTGTTCTGCTTCCCAGCCCGAATAGGACGTAAGAGAATCAAAATTTTAAAGATACATATACGAGGGTTGGGGCAAAAGTCAGGGCAACTATTTATTTTCTTGAAGATACCAGTCCAGTTGGATAAATGACAGACGAATGGACAAGGTCTTAACTCCATGTGTGGAAAATGTATATCGTAACACATTAATTTATTACAGTAGTATACAGGGCAATATGACCTTCACGGTGCAAAAGAATGGACACAGTTCACATACAATTGAGATGACAAACCTGGGCCGAAAAACCCCAAAAGTAGTCCCCTGCTACTATCACCAGACGCTACCAACAATGTGGGAGGCGCTGATTTCTAAGTGCCGCAGCATTTGCCGTACTATGTGTGAATTGGGTCATCTGTTCGCGCACAGCATTAGCAATGTCCTCTCGTGCTGCAAACCGCCTACCGCGTAGTGGTTCCTTAATCTTTCGAATAAGATCAAAGTCACAGGGCGAAATGTCGGGAGGGTGCTCCAATACTTCCCATTCCCGCTGCCCTACACAAGCCTCTTTATGTGGTTTTGCATTGTCGTGCAGGATTATTGCACTGTCTACAAGATTCGGACGTTTCTCCCGAACGCCACGTCGTACCTGTCACATCAGGAGGTCCCTGTAGTACTGTGCTGTCACTGTTAAGCCATGTGGAACAAAGTGGCAGACAATGACACCCCTGACGTCATACGCGACGATCAACATCAATTTGGCTGGGAAAGGATTCTGACGGAGCTTCTGTCTCCTTGATGATCCAGCATGTCACCGCTCCGCGGATTGACGTTTCAGTTCTTGTCATATACCCTGGCCCAAAATTCATCGATGGCGATTATTCGTGACAAGAATTGATCCCGTCCTGTTGCCTGCGTGCAAGGTGGTTGGAGCATATTGCATAGCTGCCTCCGTCAGGGCATGCGGTACCCTTCGCGATGTGATTTTGCGTAGTTGCTGTTCATTACGCAATATCCTGTGGACGGTGCGTTTCTCGATGTTACTTGCGTCCATTGTCTGTCTTCATCCAGGAGCTGTTCGATGACGGCACGTACCACTAACAGGTCGTCCCAAATGTTGCTCATCACTGGTTCACACAGGTCCTTGCTGAAGCTTTCCTACCTACCGTGCTACTATACGGTATGGTAGAGCATTATTCCCAAGGGCATCCATTAATTCACTGTGACATTCCATTGCATTTCTCCCTCGGAGAACGGTTATTTTAAAGTAAGCGCGCTGCTCAAGACAGGTTACTTCCATCTCGCACGACACTCACCGACTGACTGATGTCACAGCCCTCGCTGCGCTACTGCCAGCTATCTCAGACATCTGTTTTTCTGTATACACACTGTGCCTGCAAGAACTTCCACACGACATATATACGTTTGTGATCCGGAACCGACGTATATGGATGAGCATGAAAAGTGTCCATAATGGTGCGCAATTGCTTATTTTGGTATTGTGACTTCTGACGCAGGCGTGATTATATCTGTATTGGCAGCCTACTTTACCTGCCCAAAATATGGCAGAACTGCCTAAGGGTAATATTACAATTGGTTGTCCATTTTTTCACTAGAGAATACTAGTAATAATAATAATAATAATAATAATAATAATAATAATAATAATAATAATAATAATAATAATAAAAATAATTTTATTTGTCATTAAACAGAAAATAAACAGTGAACTAAAACACGGGTAAAATTATGTCATACATTAATCATTCTCATATTTAGAATTAAAAAAAAAAGGATAAGATGGATTTTTAACAATACATGCCAATAATTTTCACCACTTCCTCTAGAATCTTTGTATTGGTGTAGCATTATCTTGTATACCAATTGTAGGCAAACTCTATCATATAGGTGGTATCATATCGATTATAACATATTTCATTGGTAGTTCTTGTGTTCCGAATAATTGTTCGAGTTGGTTGAGAACGGATACCGGCTGTCGGAAATCACCGGATACCGGCAGAGTTAGTTAACTAAAATGGAAGCCTTAAGGAATGAAAACAGTGTTGTATTCTAGGGAATTGGGCCTCTGCACCTTAATGTGCATATCTTGTGTGATATTAATTCATATCTCTTGAAAAAATCATTCTCCAATCATGGTATGGATAGGTATAGGTTCTTGAACCACTGATCTTCCCGTATCCGTCCGGTTACCCTAGCCACTGAGCTACCATAGCATCATATCGATACGACATTAAATTCCCAAATGTCTGGTATTTTTTCCGGTAAACTACAAGAAAATATCAAATTATTTTATGTTGTCCTAACGGATTAAGTACCTTTTTAAGTCATGGGCTTCATAGTTTAGCCAGCCATTAATTCAATCAATAAATTGGGAAATTTAATGCCCATTGGCTTGTTGTCAGGGTAGATCTGAGGTTAGAGTACCTGACGGAGAGATCCGTAGTTCAAATTCCGGCTAGGGCTATGAATTTTTCAGTCTGAGTCCACCTATGGAACTCCTGTTCTATAAACAGCTTATGCGGAAAAACAATTCATTAAAATTGAAAGCAAGATGATTTAGAGTCAGGAATTTAGTCAGGAGGGTAAGAAAACAAAAACATTGGAGGGAACTCATGCTTGTGGACCGAATATGCAGTGATGATGCATTGAAGCGGAAATTCTGCTAAGGTGCAATGTTTGGCGGAAGGCACAGGAATATAATAATTTATCTGAGTATATTTTTAAAGCAGCAGTCACACATTTGTGGGTTGTGCTCCCCTAGCAAGCGCTGCCAATAGCCTTCCAGATTAACACATCAACGTCAGTACGGGTTGATTATGATTACGGGAGGCACTCTGTTATTAGGGCGTCCCGTGGGGGTCAAAGCCAGTCCTGATTAACGTCCCTACAACCGCTCCCTTGGGCTGAACAACATACAGACTGACAGCGCTCGGCCCCCTGTAATACACATGTAGTTTACATTTCTTCTGTCCCGAATCAAGTGTGCTATGATTTGCAACAGAAATGGCACACTTCATGGCTGGCGCCACCAACTTTGTGGCGCCAGCTGCTGCCTGGAGTTAGAATGAAAATATTTATATTTTGGTATGGAATGTCTTTTTTATATAAAGATTTACAGACACTGCACTAGTGCACTTATGTATATAAGTTTAAATAAACAGAGATTGGATTGGAAAACAACATCCCATAATACAGAAACACACCTGCTTTCATATACTGCTAACACAATGGCGATGAAGATAACGATGATGATGATGATGATGATGATGAGATAAATGATGATGAAAAGATAGATGATGATGATAAGCTTATGGTGGTATGATGATGAGATAGAGGATAATAAGATGATGAGATAGATGACAATGATGATGATGATGATGAAGATAATGCTGAGGTCAGAAAGTCTGAGTGCGAATTACGATGCCCCCTAAGAAATAAATGCGTGATTTTATAACAGTTTTCCATTGCCTCTCGCAGTACGCATGTGAAGAGACTTCAGCTTGACAGGCTGGAATTTTCCATCATTAAAATCTCCTGTCCAGTCTAGAGTAAAATGTTCTATTCTACTCAAGAATAACGAGTGCCCCACCAAAGAGAGAGACTACCACAATTAATAAATGATTTAAATATATGATAAAGTAAGAATAGCATCGGAAGATAAGTTGAGCTTTAATAACTGAAAAATGAAGAGAAACTTTAGAGAATAAGTAATGCATATTGTTCTATAAAAGTATAAATTACATATTTTTTTTAAAGATAAAGGTAAAATTCTTCTTCTTATCAAATATATCAATTTATCATTATATATATGTTCTTTACAACAAATAAATTAATGTATAAACCCTTAAAAAAACAATAGATACAAAACAAAATAACACTTCTTCATTAAACACCATAGCTTTTCTCCAATTCTTGATCAATTATTCAGGGTTTCAGGACAAATCACATCCCTTTAAAACTTTTTCTGTTCTATCCTCACTAACAATGGCTGCTAGTAGCGCCCAACATGCCCAACACCATATCTGTGTGTCTACTAGACCCGAGAAGATAACATCTCTCCTTGTGGTTCACTAGGTTGTGTATTCAAACCACTATTCAACATTACAAGTTCGACAAATTTCTGAAGCACTTTAATCGGCGTTCTTAATAATGCATTAGTTATGAAGCCATGCGTCAAGCGAGCAGGTCATTTCAATTTACCGTACATTCCTTAATACAACTTTGTTGCTAAATTCTTTCCCGTGCATTAACATATTTGATTTTACCTTTCTTAGTGATTATCTATCTCTTACGGTTTACCAGATATACAAGATTCATCCAGAATGAAGAGGTCTTCAGAGGCTATTCTTAGAAAATTCAAGTTTTACATATCGTTGGTCATTAAAATATCGTAAACATGTGGTATATTAATTAAAACCGTTAAGTGTCATTTTTGAGAAAATATAAATTGTCGGGGGTTTTTGAAAATATTCGTGATGCATCCTTGGAAGATATTAAATTAAAATACCAAGTTTGGTATTTAACGGCTTTTTAGCCATGCTGTCTACACACACACACACACACACACATATATATATATATATATATATATATATATATATATATATATATATATATATATATACACGCGCGCGCGCGGATGCTTCCTAAAAATGCTTTTTTTCTTGCTTATTCAGGGAGTCTCAAAACATCTATTTATCGGTATCCAATTTTTGGATGGAATGCAATAGCTTCTCTGTCTACAATGTAAATTTTACGTATATACTAAAGAAAGAGAAATCTTATTATTTGTACATATGTGGAACCGTATTGTAAAACAATCCTTTTCGCAGAGAAAGAGCAAAACTGTACTCCCAAGATTTATTAATTTTTACTTTCTCTACACGTACTACGTATATAGTGGGTATTGCACTCTCCACTCAAAACGTTGATACCTAGATTTCACTGGAAATATAGTTTCCAAAACAGTATTTTTAGAAAAAGGTTTGTGTTTGTCCGTGTGTCTGTGAACACAATTACTAAAAATAAAAAAATCGGTAAAAAAACGGTAAACTATCTTGAGTTTACTATTTTCCAGGGATGTGACACGAAGATTCTGAGAAAAATTCCTCCACCCTAAACTACCATTTACATGGAAAAATTTCGAAAGTTTGTATTTTCTCCAAAATGGCTCTAACAATTTTGATTAAAGTATTGTATATGAAAGATATTTACATGGCTAATAAGTTGTATATATGAATTTTCTGGGAATAGTCTCGTAAGGCCTCTTTATTCTGAATGCTTTTGCTGAATTTTGCGTAACCGTAAGAGTTAGATAAAAATTACCATACAAAAATGTAGATCACGTTAAAACACACAATTTCTGTCATATACTTTTTTTTTCGTGGAATTGGCCATTTCTGAGGTATTCATTGTTATTTGTTACAGATATGAAATACTTAAACTTTTCTCTGGCCCTGCATTGAATCAGATTTCAACCACATGGCAAGCAGCTTTTAAAATATTTGGCTATCGTTTTAGCCAAGTGTATTCCCTTATTTTCTTCCTACTTACAAAGAAGCAAGTTTAATACAGTTTCTGCAACGTTTATCTCGATTATCATAAATTAGACAGAGGAATGTGCTTTTAACAATAGTACATGTTACAGCAATGTAGAGAAAGTCGTGTGAATGCAGCACATCAAACTTTTCTGTGATATGCCGCAATATTGACAGTAAAAACGGCAAATTGAGTATTAATTTTAAATATTCATTTGAGGTATTGTGCTTAAAATGATAAGATATAACAACAAATTAAAGAGAAACCGTCAAATTATAATACACAAAAGAATGAAAATATATTTTTTGGCAATTTGGATCATTTAGTCTTCCCCATTCAAGGGAGAATATTGTGTAACGGCGAAAATATGAGAAAATAAGTGCCAAGAAAAAAGAGAGAAATGAAGAACAGCTAAAGAGAAATTATGGAAAGCAATATAGGAAAGTAGAGCAACAGGAAGCTAGGAAGAAGCAAGTGAGGAAAATTAACATCAAGGGTGGAGTTGTGAAAATGCAAGCCAATAGAGGCGGCGTCATATATTAATTCATTTTATGTCTTTTTATCCCGAACAGCAGTTTTACACGGACTACAAATTTATGGTCAAGTAATGCAATCTTGCGTGCTACGTCCGTAAGGTGACGTAACTAATCAGTGTGTGTGCCTTCGATATCACAACCGATCACAACCATTCCAAAAATGGTAAAAAACAGTAACTTCAGCCCCAGGAAATGTGAAAATTACTTGTGCTTCAATAATCGAGGTAGTAGCAATGCTACTCACATGTGGGAGGTACCGGGTTCGACGCCCCAGTGACCACTCACTCTGATAATGAATTCTTTTGTGGCTTTCCCCTCGTGGCATAGTCGATACACTATTACTTTTTCTACACATACCATGTACATAGTGTATAGAGAAGATATTGTATTGCACCCAAAAGTTCAATACTGAGATTTCACAGGAGTGAAGGAGATTTCATTATCAAAACATGTGTTTTGAGACTCTCTGAATCAAAAAAAAAAAAAACTTTTTATAGAAAAATGTCCTTGTGTGTGTGTGTCGTGCGTGTGTGTGTGTGTGTGTGTGTCTGTGGGCAACATATCTCAAAAACAAAACGTCTGTTAAATACCAAACTTAGCATTAAAGTTCAGTATCTTCCAAGGATGCAACACGAAGATTTTCAAGGAAATCGCTCCACCCCAACTACCCTTTACATGTAACATCTTTCAAAAATGTTGATGTTCTCAAAAATGGCTCTAACGATTTTGATTAAAATATCGTCTAGGTATTAAAGATATTTATATGGCAAATAAGATCTATATTTTGAATTTTCCCGGAATAGCCTCTGAAGACATCTTTATTCTGCATAAATTTTGCGGAATTTTGCATAATGGTAAACCGTAAGAGATACAGAGAGAATGTAGACATTCGTTAAACCACACAATTTATGATGTATACATTTTGTTCGCAGAGTTGATCATTTTTAGGTATTCCTTATTATTGGCTTCAGCTTTAAAATTCACACATTTTTCTGATTCGGGAATTTCTCAACTCCTGTTCATATAAACAAAGGAACTTCAGTTACATAGCAACCAGCTTTTGACTATCGCTTTAACCTATGGTACTCCCTTATTTCGCTCCTACTTAAATGGAAACAAGTAGTAAGACCATTTATTTTATTTTTCTCGATTAGCATCAAGTAAATAGTAGAATAAGTTTATCAACAATAATTTGTTGCAGAGATGTGGAGAAAGTCATGTGAATGGAACACATCAGATTTTTGTTGTTGTACAAATTTTAAACTTGAATATTAATAGTTAATCTTTAAACTTAAGTAATTTGGCCGGGGTAGTGCAATCTATTATCTATTTCCTATCTATTATTTCGCTTCCTTTTTATCTTTCGTATATGCTCCTAGGGTAGTAGTGCACGGCGGTGCGGACAGATGGCTCAAATGCATTACCAATGGAAAGAATACGCTACAGGGCTGCTTGATCACTCTCTCTGGCGGATTCAGCAGTGGCACGGGTCATCGGAAACATTCAGTATATCATAGTTTTCTGAAAACGCCTAAACAAAAAGATAGGAGAGTAAAGATTTTAAAATCTTTCGAAAGGCAATTCATTCTGTAATAGCACTGGGGATGCTCACGGGGTACATAACTATTCAATAACTAATGAGATCTAATCATAATTGAAACTCGTGGGATATTTTTATTTTGTATTTTGGATATATTTTGGTGAAAATAAACCGAGGTGTAATGTCTGTGCCCAGCATTCGGAAGGCCATGAGTTTGATCTCCGGCGATGGTCCAATCTGAGATATGGTTTTTCGTAGTTTCTCCGGATTTGAGGTGAATTATTGGGGCGGTTGATTTAATAAACCGTAATTAATTAATAATCTTCATATCCTAAGCGTTAGTAACCAACAGTAAACCTGTTGTCAATCAAAATAAATCATAACAACATACACCTTGATCAATGTTTAAAAAGAAAGTATTACAAAAACTTCAAACATTTAATATCAATGGATTGTACATAATGCTGGTGAGTACTTTGAAGGATAGCAAAACTTGGTAACACGCATCCCTTTTGCAGCAGTTATAAATAGTTACCACCCTTAAAGCTCCAAATCTTGTAGTTAATCGACTTTTATTATTTATGTTGTTCACAGACACACATACACACATGCACAAAAGTACACCACGCATGAATCTGTATTTATAAGAAAATGCATATTTTGACTCAGAGGTTTTTTATGAAATATCAATAGCAAAATTTTAGGTGCAACATATTAACACAAATATTGAAAAATTCAAACAGTGGATATCTCAGAAATGACCGATAAGCAAAAATGTGTTTGAAATAGAACTCCAAAGACCTTCAAACCAATACCTAGGCTCAGATGCCCGTTGAGGAGCAGACAGATTGTGGATCTGTTAGAGTATCCAGAGATGGGGAACCAGCCCAATGCCTGGTATGAAAGCGAGAAAGTAGAGGAAATAAAATGAAGGTGAAATGGAAGGCAGGAAAGGTGATGCTGGAGCAAGTAAACCTGACCATACGTCACTTTGTCAACCACAAATCCCAAATGGGGTGCCCTGGGAATGAAACCCGCTGGCTAGATGAGAGGTGAGCGATCTAACCACTCTGCCGTGGCACAGCCTTAAGTACCTTAAAAATATGATATTTTAATGAAAACCTTTGAAGCCATTTTTGAGAGAATTGAAATTCTTCTTCACTGCAAAGTTAGACTGGTATGTCCCACAAAAAAGTAATATTCCGATCTTGGTCGTCCAATCAAAAGTAGCTTTTGGTTTGTGATCTGTATATTTAGGAAAATTGTCATTTCATGTTTTTAACCTTATCTTCTAATTTATTTACCTTTAGTTATTCTCGTATTTGTACATTTGAGATGTATTTCTTCATGAATATCCTGATTAATGTCTAAGAAATTACATTTCGAGTGTTTCTGTTCTTCTTTTGAGAACTCTATTGAGGATCTAATTTTAACTTTCAAATAACAATAGAGCGACTGCCAATACTTTGTAAAATCTAATCCAGCTTTATCTAGATATTAAAATTGCTTACTTGGTCTTTTATTCTGTTATTCAAAAGAAGTTTTTATCTGACATATTTTTGTTCACAAAACCATAACTTAAGACTTTATGTCAATATTTCTAGATTAAAGTTTTAAATATATGTGTACTGCTATTTCAAACTCACCTTCAGAAGCTAAAATGAAATGACTCAGTCATCAGTAAGCAAGACGGTGTTTAAAACCTTATCTCTAATTCTAAAGAAATCGCTTAGCTGTTTTTGCCATTAGAATATAGAATTTTGAAAAATATACCACATAAAAATAATTTTGAGTAGGAAGTTCTTGAACATATTCTGTGGAACAAGCTGAGACTAAATGCGAAATTTGGTATTTATCGAATATTTAGTTTTTGAACTATGCTGTGCACGAGTACACAGAAACTCTCTTTTAAAACTCTCGCTTTCGCTTATAAGGGCTTATGAATTTCCGGTGAAATCTCGACGTAGAATCTTTGGATGAAATATAGTATTTCTCTTCCAATCTATAGGGATGTAGCAGAGAGAGTTCTTATTGAAACTTCTGGAAGTCAAATGCCAACATTTTAAATCCTGTGGCAAACGTTTTAAGAATATCGATAAAGAATACTATCCTGAAGATTTCATCCATAGTTGTATTCTTAGGAAAGTGGAAAAAACAGAGGGAGACAACACAGAGAACATAAATTTCGATGTAGAATCTTTCAATGGAAAATAATTTTTCTCTTTTCATCTACTGGTAGATTGCAGAGAAAATTCTTATCAAAATCCTCTGGAAGTAAAATGCCAACATTTTAAAGCATGTGGTAAACGTTTCAAGTCGATAAAGAATAGTATTCTGAAGATTCCATCCCTAGTTGTATTCCTAGGAAAGTGGGACAAACAGAAGAAGATGTAATACAGAACGTAAAGTGTAATGTTCTCTAAAAAAGGTACAATCAGATGTTACAATGAAAAAGATGCCCCCAAGAGGCCCACCCTGTGCATCCTTGAGGCGCGGATGTTATTCCGGTTGGTGACTTCACTGCGGATGATGCAGCATTAACGTGGATGCACTGCCCTCTATCACGGCCACCTGCATACAGGTTCTGCATCCCGCGGGGGAGTAGTAGGAGGAGGGGACAAGCAAGTTTTCCGATCACGACTTGCCCGGGCATTGCAGCCGAAACCTTCCGCTAGGGGTGACACAATGTCTTCATTGCGTATTCTGGGAGCTTCACACGTATCAGTGTCCTCTTTGGCCAGAAAAAGGTGTTGGTGCGCATTTCAGAGACAACAATCCATCTCTGAGAAGCTTCCGCGTAACATTTCAAACGACATTTAATAGATTTTTAAAATATCTCAATCTACAGCAGCAAAAACTTAAAAATACTTAATGCCGGTAAAAATTGTTCCAAATGGCACATTCTTCCAAGAAACAGTAGTAGGTACATTTTATAGTTTGCTGGCTATGTAAAATTCTATGATGATAAATAATAATAGAGAAATCAAGCAATGTATAATCCCTTTTTACTTTCTCTACACGTAATATGTACATAGTGTATAGAGAAGGTATTGTAATCCATACAAAAATGTGATACCGAGATTTTACCGGAAATACACGTTTTTGGGTCATAGTGAATCCAAAAGAAGCTTTTGGAAAAAGGTCTGTGTGTGCATGTATGTGTGTATGTGTGT
Source organism: Hymenopus coronatus (assembly GCA_030762935.1). Lineage (NCBI taxonomy): Eukaryota > Metazoa > Arthropoda > Insecta > Mantodea > Hymenopodidae > Hymenopus > Hymenopus coronatus. The sequence goes on along the minus strand of CM060881.1, from coordinate 119,252,336 downwards.
GTCTGTGGACGGCATAGCTCAAACCTAAGAGACCATTGAATAACAAACTTGGTGTTTAAATTTTCGAAAATTTTGATTTACTCAAAAATGGCTCTAACGATTTTGATTAAAATATCGTATATTAAAGATATTTACTTGAAAAATAAAATATATATCTTGAATTTTCTGGGAATAACCTCTGAAGATTACTTTATTCTGGATGAATTTTGTGGAATTTTGCATAACTGCTAAACCGTAAGAGATAGACAAAAACTTACCACACAAAAAATGTAGAGCGCATTAAAACACACAATTTATGTTATATACCTTTTTTCATGGAATTGATCATTTTTGAGATATTGTCTGTTTTTATTTTCAGCCTTGAAAAACTTGAATTTGTCAACTCATGTCCATACAAACAAAGGAACTTCAGTCACATAGCAACCAGCATTTGACTTTCACTTTAACCTATGGTACTTCCCTAATTCGCTTCTACTTAAAAGGAAGCAAGTAATAAGATACTTTCTGCTAATTTTTGCTCGATTAGCATAAAGTGAATAGAGGCATGGGATTTTTAACAAAAATTTGTTGTTGAATTGCAGAGAAAGTCATGTGCATGAAACACATCAGATTTTATTCAGATCAATACTCATATGATTATAGAAAAAAATGTAAGACTTAATTTTTGAGAACCTGAAATACAATATTCGCCTTGTAACCCAAAAAGATGCATAGTTTAAACACGAAAATTGATATGCACATGCACTTTTATTTTTTGCGTATTATGTACGAGCTCTAAATAGTACATAATACTACCTCAAAGTTTTCTAGGCCCTTATATATATTTTTCTGATAAATAACTTTTTAGTTATTTGATATATTATCTGAAGTATAATATAATTCTTCCACATGTATGTAGTGATATTGAAAAGGTATAATCCAATGAACATTTAAATGTCAAAGCCGGAATCTAAACTATGTTCTCACAACTGAAATATCTCGTTAACATGCTGATATCGATTAAATTCCTCAACTTAATAAAAATTTTCCCGGTAAACTCTGAGGCGTTTTAAAATTAATGTTGGGTTACAACTTCTTAAGGACGAAAATCGCCATTATTTTGTAATTTGGAATATTTTATGTTTAAAATTATATAACTTTACATAAATTATAGTTGCTTACTAGTATTTGAAACACATTTTTAAAACGAGTTTGATCTGTCATGTTGTACTTTGTATTCTGCTCTACTTAAGAAAAAATATGTAACTCCTATACTCTGTGTAATAAAGAGGTACAGTTTTACTAGAAAATATTACTTCAGAATTTAGGACCCATGATGAACATGGCCGGTTCCGCTTTTACAACCCATGTGGCTTTTTTTACCTTCTCCACACGTACTGTGTACATAGTGTATAGAGAAGGTATTGCATTCCACCCAAAATTCGATACGAGATTTCACCGAAAATACATGTTTTGGGTACCCTAATTCCAAAAAAAAAAAAAAAAAAACATTTTAACAAAAATGTTCGTGTGTGTATGTGTGTGTGTGTTTGTGTGTCTGTGGACAGCATAGCTCAAAAACTAAAGACCGTTAAATACCAAACTTCCAAGGATGCGACACGAAGATTTTCAAAAAAATCCCCTCACTTCCAACTACCCATTAATGGAATTTTTTTTTTAAATTTTTGATTTTCTCAAAACTGGCTTTAACGATTTTGATTAATACGTCAAATATTAAAGATATTTAGCTGACAAATAAAATGTATATCCTGAATTTTCTGGGAAATAGTCTTTGAAGACTACTTTATTCTGGATGAATTTTACGGAATTTTGCACAACTGCTAAACTGTAAGAGATGGGCAAAAACTTTACACCCAAAACAAATGTAGAGCAAATTAAAACACACGATTTATGTTATATACATTTTTTTCATGGAGTTGATCGTTTTTGACATATTTCTTGTTTTTGGTTTCAGCTATGAACAACTTACATTTTATAGAAAACAAAACCGGGCTTGTAGGCCGTGGTCCACTGGGCTTCTCCCTTCGTTCCCCAGACGTTTCGCCTAACACCGGCCGTGAAAGCCTTCGAACTTTAACTTACATTTTTCCCATACAGGAATTTGTCAACTCCTGTCCACACAAACAAAGGAAATTCGTCACATAGCAACCAGCTTTTGATTATCAATTTAGCCTATTGTACTCCCTTTTTCCCTTCTACTTACAAGGAAGCAACTGATAAGACTATTTTTTTTTCTCTGGATTAAAATGAAGTAAATAGAAGCATAAGCTTTTTAACAATAATTTGTTGCAGAGATGTAGAGAAAGTCATGTGAGTAGAACACATAAGATTTTTTTACTTTCTCTACACGTACTAGCTCGTTGCTATGTGACTGAGGTTCCTTTGTTTTATGTACACAGGTTGACAAATTCCTGTATGAAAGAAGTACAATTATTCAAAGTTGAAACCATATCTCAAAAACGATCAACTCCACGAAAAAAAAAAAAAATAAACATAAATTGGGTATTTAATGTGCTCTACATTTTTTTGTGTGGTAGGTTTTTGACCATTTCTTACGGTTTAGAAGTTATGCAAACTTTTGTAAAATTCATCCAGAATATAGTAGTCTTCAGAGGCTATTCTCAGAAAATTCAAGATATACATTTTATTTGTAAGGTAATCTTTAGTATAGGATATTTTAATCAAAATCGTTAGAGCCATTTTTAAGAAAACCAACATTTTCGAAAAAGGTTCCATGTAAAGGGTAGTTGGAAATGGGAGATTTTCTTGAAAATCTTTGTGTCCCATTCTTGGAAGAAACCAAGCTTAAATACCACGTTTATTATTCAACGGTTTTTGAGCTGTCCACAGATACACATGGACCTTTTTCTGAAAATGCTTTTTTTTTATTCAGGGGGACCCAAAACATGTATTTTCGGTAAAATCTCGGTATCGAATTTTTGGGTGGAATGCAATACCTTCTCTATACACTATGTGCATAGTACGTGTAGAGAAAGTAAAAATATCTCACGTAATACAAACAGTATTCAATGATTTCACTTCAGGAAAAATTTAATAGTAATATTTTTATCCTGTAAATATTTGGATATGATATCTCAAATAGTTTTTGGGATAAAAGCATAAGAAGTTAACAAATTTAACATTGGAAGGGTAAAGTTTTCAGTCTCCCTTTAATGTCATATCGGCATGTTGCCTTGGTAGCTAGAGCAATGCCATGGAAAGACAAAGATCCACGGTTCAAGTCCTGGCTATGTCATTTAACCTTTTCAGCCAGAAGGTCTAATTATTGCTAAAAATTAATTTCATAGTCGGTATAGTAAAAAGAGCACTATTGAAAATTCGGATGTGTTCCATTCACATCACTTTCTCTCTGCAAACTAATAATTCTTACAAAAGCTTATTCTGTTATTTACTTCATGCTAATTGAGATAAACATTAGTAGAAATTGTTTTATTATTTAGTTCCTTGTAAATATAAAGGAAGTATGTAAATACACTAGGCTAGAGCTATGGTCAAATGTTTTAAAATCTAGTCCCTATGCAATTGACACAGAAATTACATTCTCTTTGTATGACCAGGAGTGAAACGAAAGAAACGGGGATGACGAATTCCTGTTAGAGAAAAATATAAGTATCTTAAAATTGAAACCAGAATGAAGGAATGTCTCGAATATATTTAAATTCATAACAAAAATTTACAAGACATAAATTGTGTGTTTCAATGAAGTCAGAGTATTATGAGTAATACACCTCTTGCATCTCTTAGGTTTACTAGTTATACAAATGTTATTCAGAATGGACTTCAGAGACTATTCCCAGGAAATTCAACAAATAATATTTATTTGTGATATAAATATCTTGAATGTACGAAATTAAATGGTTGTTATTTATGGACGTTCTTTAACAGCTGTGGTTCTCAGCGTCTCATTCTAAATTGGGCGTGAAAAACCGCTTAATTTTGCTCAAAGGCCTCTCTATCAGGCTTGAGGTTCTTTTGCGTGCCGTAAGTCTACGACACGGGACCAACGGCTTTGCTTCCCTTCCGAAGGAAGCCATACTAAGGATTTTTACACCCGAAAAAATCCATCGTCCTCCTCCGGGTTTGAACCCGCGACCTTGGGTATATGAAGTTAGCATGGTAACCGTTACAGCACTGAGGGTGACTTGAATGTACGATATTTTATTCAAAATCGTTAGAGACAAATTGAAAATTCTCGAAAATTACTCCATAGAATTGGTGGTCTGATGTGATGGATTTTTTTTTTTTTTTTCAGTATTTGAATCGCATTCTTGGAAAAAGTTGAACATACATAACAAGTTTTGTATTCAACTGACTTTTATTTTTTGGAGTTATGCTGTTCACAGACATCAGGACCGACGGACACAGAACGTTTTTAAAAAATGTTTTCTTTAGTAGACCTAAAATGCGTATTTCCGGGGAAATCTCAGTATGAAATTTATGGGTGGCAAGCAATACCTTGTGTGTGTACTAAGTACGAAGTGATAGAGAAAGTAAAAGGTCAAGGGAAAGTCTATCCTGAACTGTATAATATCTTAGCTAAGCCTGTTTTGTTTTATACTCAGTTTTAACAACTAGAATTGAAAAAACTGATGTCTTACTCTCACATGACTTTCTCTAGCTACCCTTCAAACTTCTTAATAAGATAAACATTAGTAGAACTTTATTACTTAGTTCCTTGTAAGTAGACTAGAATTAAGAGAATGCACTAGGCTAAAGTGATAGTCAAACGTTTTACAAGCTGTCGTTATGCGATTGTCATTGCAAATCGCTTCTTTGGTTGGCCGGGAGTAGAAACAAAAGGTAAACAGACACTTTCGTCTGAGAAAAGTATAAGTGCTTCACAATTGAAACCAATAACAAGGAATAGTTCGAAAAGAGTAAGCTGCACGAAAAAAATGTATATGACATAACTTGTGTATTTTAACACGATCTACATTTTTTGTATATCAAGCTTTTGTCTCTCTCTTATGAGGTAGTTTAGTTTTTTACCAGTTATATCAAATTAAGCATTCATGCAGAATAAATAGACAGGTTTTTAGAAGCTATTCGAAAGAAATTCAAGATATAAATTTTATTTGTGATAGAAATGGCTGTAATAGGTGATACTTTAATCAAAATCATTAGAGCCATTTTTAAGAAAACAAAGTTTTCTAAAATGTCTCCATGTATAGGGTAACGGTGGGGGGCATTTACTTGAAAATTTTCGTGTCGTATCCTTGGAAGATACCGAACTTAAATACCAAATATCTAACGGTCTAACGCTCTTTTCGTTTATGAGCTATGCTATCAACACACACACACAGCCAGACAGACACACACACATACATACACATGGACCTGTTTCTGAAATGCTCTTTTTGGATTCAGGGGGTCCTAAAACATGTATTACCAGTAAAATCTTGGCGTCGAATTTTTGGGTGGAATACAATACTTTTCTATCCCTACATACCTTGCACATATGGGGCTAGAGAAAGTAAAAAATGTGATGTGTTCCACTCACATGACTTTCTCTACATCTCTGTAACAAATTATTGTTAAAAAGCTAATGCTGTTAATTACTTAATGCTAATCAACAAACCATTAACAGAAATTGTCTTATTACTTACTTACTTGTAAGTAGAAGCGAATAAGGAGTACCACAAGTTAAAGTGATAGTCAAAAGCTGGTTGTTTTGTGACTAAAGTTCCTTTGTTTTTACAGGCAGGAGTTGGCAAATTCCTATATGAGAAAAGTATAAGTTTTCTAAAGCTGAAGCCAAAAATAAGGACTATCTCAACAACGATCAACTCCATGAAAAAAAAGTGATATAACATAAATTGTGTGTTTTAATGTGCTCTACATTTTTTGTTTGTGTATCTCTTACGGTTCAGCAGTTATGCAAAGTTCCGTAAAATGCATCCAGAATAAAGTAGTCTTCAGAGGCTATTTCCAGAAAATTCAAGATATACATTATATTTGTCAGGTAAATATTTTTAATATACGATATTTTAATCAAAATCTTTAGAGCCATCTTCGAGAAAATCAATGTTTTCGAAAAAAGTTCCATGTAAAGGTAGTTGGGGTGGGGGATTTTCTTTAAAATCTTCATGTCGCATCCTTGGAAGATACCAAACTTAAATACCGTGTTTGGTATTCAACGGGCTCTTCGTTTTTAGCTATGCTGTCCGCAGACAAACAGCCACACACAGATACACACACGGACCTTTTTCCAAAAGTGTTTTTTTTTTTGGATTCAGGGGGACCTAAAACGTCTATTTCCGGTGAAATCTCGGAATCGAATTTTTGGGTGGAGTGCAATACTTTCTCTATGCACTATGTACATAGTACGTGTGGAGCAAGTAAAAATAATTTAGGCAGCAAAGATGTGAATGCATTAGTAGGTTATCAAATTCACTAACACAAGGTACCAGGAAGGTAATTAGGTGTTTGAGAGTAATGCAGAACATAACTAATGCACAAACAAGTACGTGTGCATGTGATATGAGTGGAAGATGCTCGCATTCCTAAAGAACTTCATAAATGTAAACCCAAAAGGAGAAAAAACATTCCATATCCTAGAAAGAGATAGAAGGATCGCTTTTGAATTGCTTGGCTTCAGAACAGACAGGACAGTCTAACTTGAATTATAATATATGTTGATGACTTAGTATACTGCAATTTGACAAAAATTGTTAGTTCTTTATTTAAGGAAAACCGAGATTTGTTTTGGTCAAAAGGTACGTTTGTGGTACTTTAAACCTTTCCATTTAATGCAAATACCGCACGATGTTTGACTACTCATAATAATTCCACGTATTTATGTTAGGATTAACTGACATACATAATCATAGATTAAATACTTTCATAAAAGCTGATGGTCTTCACATCAAAATGTCCCACTTTGAAGCTACAGAACCCTTTTCCTTTCTTGCTTTCTCTAATGATACTCCCGTCATAAAGGGCGGAAATATTTTTAACCATTTCCACTACGTTTGCTACTCTTTTAAATAAAAACACAAAACAAAAGTGAAATGGTTTTACTTTCTCTACAGGTGTTATGTTTATATGTATAGAGAAGGAATTATATTCCACACAAAAATCTATACCGAGATTTCACTGGAAATACATGTTTTAAGACCTCCTGAATCTAAAACAAGCATTTTTAGAAAAAGCTCCGTGTGTGTCTGTGTGTGTATTTGTAAACAGCAGAGCTCAAAAACGAAAATATTAGTATTTAAGTTTGGTATATTTTGAGGATGCAACACAAAGTTTTTCAAGAAAATCCCCCACCCCAAACTACCCTTTGCATGGAAAAATTTACGAAAATTTTGTTTTTCTCAAGAATAACTCTAACGATTTTGATTCAAATACTACATACTAAAGCCATTTCCATCACAAATACAAAATTTATATCTTGGTTGAAACTTAATCTCCCAAAAGTTTCAGAAATTACAGCTACTTTATCAGGCCACGGGAAAATTAAATTCTATTTACATCGATTTCATATAATAGACGACCCAGTGTGCGAATGCAACAGAGCCCAACAGTCAGTTAACCATCTAATATACGACTGCATAAACATAGAACATCAGAGAGCAATATTAATCAAAGCAGTTATTCAGAATGGAAATACCTGGCCTGTCAGTAATCAACAACTAATATTCCGACATTTACGAAGTTTTTATAAATATATTAAATCCATGGATATCTAAACCAAATAGATGTATAAATAAATTGTAAAATTAATATGCACTAATTCTGGGCACAGAGTAATTCTGAAAGTAATTTAAACAGTCACATGTAGTAATATAAAATTTATTTTAATGACATTTGACTGCAATGAGCTTATTTCTAAAACAAAATTTAAGTGTATATTATATATTATTATTTATTGTAATAATTGTCACTATATTATAATGTAAAACTAGTGTGTATGTACTAATGACTGAATGCATGTAATGTTATTATTGTAACGGGGCATGCAGATGAATATTCAATTAAAAAAAGATGTATAGCTTGTATTTTCTGGCAATAGTTTCTGAAGACATGTTTATTTTGAATGAATTTTGCATAATTTTGCATAACTAATAAACCGTAAGAGATAGACAAACACTTACCACACAAAAACTGTAGATCTCCTCAAAACACAAAATTTATGTCATATACATTTTTTTTCGTGAAGTTGGTTAGACATATTCCTTGTTATTAGGCTCAGTTTTCAAATACTTATACATTTCTCATGCGGGAACGAATTTTGTTTAACAGTGTCTCATTATCACCTTCTCTACACGTATTATGTACATAGTGTATAGAGAAGGTATTGTATTGTAGCCAAAAATTCGATACCGAGAGTTCACCGGAAAAACATGTTTGGGTCCCCATGAATAAAAAAAAAAACAGTGAAAAACAGAAACAGGTCCGTGTGTGTGAGCGTATGTCTATCTGTGTGTGTGTCTGTGGACAGCATACCTCAAAAACGAAAAGACCGTTAAATACCAAACTTGGTATTTAAGTTTGGTATCTTCCAAGGATGCGACACGAAGGTTTTCAAGAAAATACCCCCATCACCAACTACCCTTTACAATTAACTTTTTTAAAAATTGTTGATTTTCTCAAAATGGCTCTAACGATTTTGATTAAAATATCGTATATTGAAGATATTTACCTGACAAATAATACATATATACATATATATATCTTGGATTTTCTGGGAATAGCCTCTGAAGACTATATTATTCTGGATGAATTTTGCATAACTGCTAAACCGTAAGAAATGGACAAAAACCTACCCTACAAAAAATGTAGAGCACATTAAAACACACAATTTATGTCATATAATTTTTTTCGAGGAGTTGATTGTTTTTTAGATATTCCTTGTTTTTGGCTTCAGCTTTGAAAAACTTGTACTTTTCTCATACAGGAATTTGTCAACTCGTGTCCATATAAACAAAGGGATTTCAGTCACCTAGTAACTAGCTTTCGACTTCACTTTAGCCTATGATGCTCCCATATTTTGCTTCTACTTACAAGGAAGCAAGTGATAAGACTATTTCTGCTAATTTTTTCTCGATTAGCATGAAGTAAATAGAAGAATAAGCTTATTAACAATAATTTGTTACACAGAAATAGAGAAAGTTATATGAATGGATCACATCAGAATTTTAGTGGTATTTAGAATTGGAATTGAGCTATAAAGGAATGATCGTTCAGATTCTCTTCTTGCATATTTTAAACATTATGTCGCGTAACTCAGTAATCCTTTAAAATTTCTTTTGCTATGATTAATTTAATTTATATGGCATTTTCAACAAAACGAGGGTGTGCTTCCTTTCGTATATAGCTTGCTTTTAAGTGCTGCCAAGCGAAATTCAATGAAAATGTATTGCTCAAAGTATATGTAGCATATATATATATATACATACATATATATCCATCCGTACATATGTGAAAATATATGCGCGTATTATTTCACAAACATTTATATTCTCTGATAAACAATACAGAGTATTTCTCGAATTTTTTTTTTTTTTTTTTGTGGTTAGATTTTACATTTGTTCAATAGAAATCCAATGTCTTCCATTCACAAACTTTCTATAAACAAATTTATACCAAAATATTTCTTATCTCTACTCCATATTAATCGAAATAACCATTAGCAGAATGGTCTTATCACTTAATTGCTTATAAGTAGAAGGGAACTAAGGGAGTACACTACTCTAAAGCGACAGTCAAATGTTTTAAACTTGTCCGTATGCCATTGTAAGTGAAATGCGCTTCTTTGCATGACCAGGAGTAAATTAAAAGAAACACAAACGACTTCCTGTTTGAAAAAAAATATAAGTATTTTAAAGTTGAAACCAATATCAAAGAATATTTCGGAAACGTGTTAAACGACAAGAATATTTTATAAATAGTGTGTTTTGACGAAATCTACATTTTTGTATGGTCTGTTGTGGTCTACCTCTTACGGATTAACAGATATGTAAAATTCAGCAAAATTCTTCTAGAATAAAACGTCCTTCACAAGATATATCAAGAAATTTCAAGATATACATTTTATTTGTCAGGTAAATATCTTAATATACGATATTTTAATCAAAATCTTTAGAGCCATTTTTGAGAAAATCACAATTTTTGAAAAAAGTTCCATGCAAAGGGTAGTTGGAGGTGGAGGCATTTTTCACAAAATCTTCGTGTCGCATCCCTGTAAGACACTGAAATTAAATACCAAGTTTGGTATTTTATAGAGATTTCGTTTTTGTGTTATCGTGTTCAGACACAGGACACACGGACACACACACGGACCTTTTACCGAAAGTGCTTTTTCTAGATAAAAGGGCCCTTAAAACGTATATTTACGGTGAAATCTCAGTATCAAAATTTTACACTTAGTGAGTATAGAGAAATTGAAAAGGAAACCAGGTAATAAATTTATGCGGAAAATGGAGTTTTAACTTTCCTATTTGGTGTGGTGAAAAGGTTGACAGTACTTGGTATTTAAAAATCCTTGAGCCGAGGAATCCTTACGTTTTTCCTATTAAGGAATGGAATAATGGCGCAATTTTAGGTTCCACATAAGGAGATTGCTCACTTAACACAAATAATGCAAAAGAGCCGCTATTTCAACATTTGAACTTTTATAGGAGAAGCTCTAGAAATGTTTTGAAAATATTTAAATAGTGTACATAAACCACATTTTATTTCCAAGTAAAACACTTGAAAATGCTATGTTATGGAGTTGTTCTTATTACAGCAAAGGTAGAAAAATCTGATTTGTTCCATTTACATGACTTTCTCTACAGCTCTGCAATAAATTATTGTTAAAATGTTTATGCTTCTATTTATTTCCTGCTAATCGAGAAACAATTAGCAGAAATAGTCTTATTACTTGCTTCCTTGTAAGTAGAAGCAAAATAAGGGAATACCGTAGGTTAAAGAGATAATCAAAGCTGGTTGCTATGTGACTGAAGTTCCTCTGTTTGTATGGGCAAGAGTTCATAACGTCTGGTATGAGAAAAGTATGATTTTATAGATGAAACCAAAAACAAGAAGTATCTCAAAAACAATGAACTCCAGGAAAAAATGTACATAACATGAATCGTGAGCTCATTTGTTGTGTGGTAAGTTTTTGTCCATCTTTTACGGTTTAGCAGTTATGCAAAATTCCGTAAAATTGACCCAGAATAAAATAGTCTTCAGAGGCTATTCCCAGAAAATTCAAGATATACATTTTATTTGTCAGGTAAATATCTTGAATATACGATATTGTAATCAAAATCGTTAGAGCCATTTTTTAGAAAATCAAACTTTTAGTTCCATGTAAAGGGCAGTTTGGGGTGGGGGGAGTTTTCTCAAAATCTTCGTGTCGTATCCTTGGAAGATACTAAACTTAAAAACAAAGTTTGGTATTTTAGCTACTTTTCGTTTTTGAGTTATCGTGTTTACAGGCACACGGACACATGGACACACGGACACACACACGGACCTTTTTGTGAAAATGCTTCTTTTGGATATTGGGGACCCTAAAACATATATTCCTGTGTCGAATTTTTGGGTACATAGTGCGTATAGAGAAAGTAAAAATGCAACAAACCCAACTTAACCGTGTTGTACTGGTTAAATCTGAAAAACTGTTAAGTATCCAAGTAATTAGTGATAATTTAAAGAAATCCTTCCTGCAAATATTAAAGTAACTACTCCCAAGCGACCGCATGTGAGGTTTGTGGTGGACAAAGCGGCACAGGGGCGGGTTTTCGTGGGTTACTCCGGTTTCCCCCGCCACCGTATTCCTCCGGTGCTCCATCTTCATTCCATGCATTACCAGTGTAAGTGCCGGTGGTGCCACAAGTAGTAAAAGCGGGCGTTATACACTATGAAAAAATTCTAATTTATTCCAATTGTCCATATTTTCTAGGTTGCAATTCTCTTGATATAGCCGTTCCTATAAATCTGCAAATTGTGCTACTCAATTGGTTAACAAATTATAAATGTTATTCTAAATAAGAATATCCTGTGTACAGAACAGATCAGCAACTGCATTGAAGAAGTCACACCATAAATGTTCCTATTATTATTATTATTATTATTATTATTATTATTATTATTATTATTACGAGGGCCGCTTTTTTACAACCTCCGATAGGCTATAATTTCATAGAAAACAATTATTTTACTACTAAAAGTTTTGTACACTTATGGTTACTTTTCAACATAATCACCGAAAAGATTGAGACATTTATCGTACCTATGCACAAGCTTTGTAATATTCGCTTCAAAAAAATGTTGCCGCCAATGATTTCAAATGAGCATTGACGCTATTTTGAAGATCTTCTTTGGTTTGAAAGACCTGCCCTCCTAGGCACGTCTTCAGTTCAGGGAAGAGGTGAAAGTCACTGGGTGCCAGGTCAGGACTGTACGGCGGATGATAAAAAATCTCCCTTTGAAATTGTTCAAGGAGCCAGCAGTGTGTGGACGAGCGTTTTCATGGATCAACACAGTTCCTGAAGTCAGAATTCCTCTTCGTTTGTTTTGAATGACTCTCCGCAAACGTCCTAAAGTACGAAGATCTTCAAAATAACGTCAATGCTCATTTGAAATCATTGGCAACATTTTTTAAAGCGGGTATTGCAAAGCTTGTGCACAGATACGATACATTTCTCAAACTTTTCGATGATTATGTTGAAAAGTAACCATAAGTGTACTAAACTTTTACTAATAAAATAATTGTTTTCTATGAACTAATCATTTATTGATAGCCTATCGGAGGTTATTATTATTATTATTACTATATCGATTTTCTGTTATTTAATTAGCATGGAGTTAACTATCTGCTCAACAAACCAGTACAACATAGTGATTAATGGGTATAAGTGATTCGTTATAAACTACTTTTTAGACACTAGAGCCTGTTTCAACTCCACATATTTTATCAATTTAAAAGTGGTTTTTAAATCCTATTATAAGCTGTCGTAGAAGGGGATAAAGGCGCTGTTAAAAAAGATCAGCCAGAATGAAAGGCCTATATACTCGTAGCTTGAGATGAGTATAGGAATAAGAACAATGCAGCGATAAAAGGCAAAGTTCTCAATTTGGGCACCCTTGTGTTCAGTGACCCGTTTGGTGGGAGGTCAGCCTCCAAAAGGAGTCCCTGTCAGGTCCGGTCCTGTCTGCTGAAGGACACACAAAGGTTACCACTTTGAATAACCAACAATAGGCTCGCTCATTCACCTGGGACTGACTCCATTAGCAGAAACGAGAGCGTCAATACAAAATCGTGCATTTATCTGTCGACGCGTGCTGTGCTTCTGCATACGCTAACTGCTTCTAGATACACTTTTCTTGAACTGCCTCATGTGGATGCTTTTATAACTTGCAATCTGACAACCTCCTGGAGTGATATCGTACCAAGCTCACTAATGTATGCGGTCAAATCAACATGTCTGACGGCGAATTCGATATATTAGTAGTAATATAAAACAGCAACTTATGTTACATTCTTGCTGTGGAAATGTTTAAATATTGCTTTTTACTTTCTGTACACGTACTATGTAAATATTGTAGATATAGAGAAGGTATTGATTTCCATCCAAAATTTGATAGCGAGATTTCACCGGAAATACACATTTTAGGATCCCCTTTATCCAAAAAAAAAAAAAAAACATTTTTAGAAAAACGTCCGTTAAATACCAAACTTAATAGTTTAGTATCTTCTAGGAATTGTCACGAAGATTTTGAAAAACAAATCCCGACACCCCAAACAACCCTTTACATGAAAAAAAATTACAATTTTGATTTTCTCAAAAATGACTCTATGGATTTTAATTATGTATCTATATCTTGAATTTTCTGGAAGAGCCTCTAAACACTACTTTTTCTGGATGAATTTTACGGAATTTTGTGTAACAGGCAAACCATAAGAGCTAGACAAAACTTACTTAACAGAAAATGTAGAGTTCGTTAAAACAAACAATTTATGTTATATATATTTTTTTTTCGTGTAGTGGATTGTTTTTTAGTTATTCCTTGTTATTGATTTTAGCTTTAAAAACAGGCTTTTTTCATACGGCAATTTGTCAACTCCTGTCCATAGAAATAAAGGAACTTCAGTCACACAGCAACCAGCCTTTGACTAATAATTTGGCTTATGCTACTCCCTTATTTCCCTTCCACTTGCATGAAAGCAAGTAATAAGTCTATTTCAGCTAATTGTTTCTCGATTAGCATGAAGTAAAAAGGAATATAATGTTTTTAACAATAGTTTGTTGCAGAGATGTAGAGAAAGTCACGTGAATGGAACACATCAGATTTTTTTTTTTATATGCTTTTAGTTCAAGCCAATCTCTGCAAGTAACTGCTGATGCATTTTATAGCTTTCATTCGTACTTATATACCAGATCGACTATAATTCTTAAGATATGTACCTGTGAGATGTCTGAGGTCAATAAACTCGATAGTGCTCTGTTTCTTGAGTCTATGGCAGTTATGTAAACCTAGCCATAAAGTTTGCCTGCTGTGGTAATGCATATGATAAAGCTAACAGGTTCTGCGTCGCGGTATGCAGTGATAGAACCTTGAATGAACATTCTAAGTCATAAAATGAGTGTACAAGAGATATTTAGTGCAGAAGAGAAGAGAACATTCTTTGCTTCTGTCTTGCCGTAAACTTAGCGTCAAATCGAGACAATAGGAGGGCGAAAGGGGTTAAAAATGGAAGCTGTGTTGATGCGTTGATTAGCGATGATGAGACAGACTTTTTTACCTTCGATGCCATGTGCGTATAATGTATAGTAGATAGAAAAGGTATTGTTTTCCGTTCAAAAATTCAATACCTCGATTGCGTTATGAGTACTCCTGAATAAAAAAAAAATATGATATGTTCCACTCACATGGCTTTCCTTACATCTCTTAAGCAGAGGGTCTTATGATTTGCTTCCTTGTAAGTAGAAAGGAAATAAGGGAGTATTATAGGCAAAATTGACCGTTAGATCCTTTTAATACTGGTTGCTATGTGAATGCAGTACCCTTGTTTGTATGGACAGGAATTGACAACTTTCCAAATGAGAAACGTGTAAGTATTTTAAAGCTGAAACGCATAACAAGGAATATCTAAGAAACGGGCAACTCCCCGAAAAAAAAATATATAACATAGATTGTGTGTTTTAAGGAGATCTACATTTTTGTTACAATTTACCAGTTTTACCAGTTATGCAAAATTCTGCAAAATTAATCTAGAATAAACATATATTCAGATTCTATTTCCAGAAAATTTAAGATATAAAAGAGTAGTTAGTGGTGGTGTGCGAATATTCTTGTAGTGTCGCATCCTTGGAAGATACCAAACCTAAATACCAATACACACACACACACAAACACACACGAACTTTTTTCTAAAAATGCCTTTTTGGACTCAGGGGACCCCAAAACATATATTTCAGATGTAATCTCGGCATAGAATTTTTTTTGTGGAATACAATACCTTCTTATACCCATGTAAATTGTACATATGGGGCTAAAGAAATTGAAAAACAACAAAAACATCATTTTCAGAAAAAGGTTCTTGTACCTGTGTGCATGTGTAAACATCATAACTGCAAAAAGAAAAGTCCATTAAAGACCAATCATATGGTACTTAAATTCAGCGTCTTTGACACGAAGATCTTCAGGAAAAACGCCCTGCCTCAACTACACTTTTCATGGAACATAATTCGAAATTTTTAATTTTCTAAAAAATGGCTACGACGACTTTGACTAAAATACAATATTAAAGTACCATAACCAATCCTAATCAAACCAAAATAACTCTAACATTAAAATTATTACAAATAATTACAAATGTCTTTAAACAAAAAAGTAGTGCTTCAGTGTTCATTTGTATTTACTTACATATTGGACGAGATATATATTATGTATGGTTCTTGTAAATTCTTTTAATGCCTAATGAAATGTATTTCTTGAAATAGCCTCTGAAGTCCTCTTCATTCTGGGTGACTTTTTCATAACTGGTAAACCGTAAAAAATATACTATGTAAAAATGTAAATCACGTTTAAACACGAAATTTAAGTCGTAGGTATACATTTTATTGTGAAGTTAACCATCTTCGAGATATTCCTTGTTATTGGGTTAAAAGTTTAATAGTTTTAATGGGATGTCGTCATTCGGCTTTCTTTTACTTTTTTAGTTCTGGCCAAACCAATCTAATGTATTTTCTAACTACCCTAGTATCTAAAGCAAATACAAGTAAAACCATTTCTGCTCATGTTTATTTCGACTTGGATGATAGATGAAATACTAAACTTGACAAAGAAAAGCTTATTTTAAAACACTTAGAGAAAGTTAAGTGAGAAAGCACATATATTTAATTTCTAAAAACAAAATTAGCTTTTGTTTGGTTACATCTTACGTATACTATTATACTTTACCGTACGTAAATATAAAATGAATAATGTATAGCATATCAAGATGTACACAACGTCGAAAGACACAATAATATTAATAACAGTAATAGTAATAATAATATTGCTTTCTCTACAAGTACTATGTACATAGTGTATAGAAATCCGATAGTGAGATTTCATTGGAAATACATCTTTTGGGTCCCACTGAATCCCAAAATCCCCCCCCCCAAAAAAAACATTTCTGGAAAAAAAGTCCATGTGTGTGCGTGTGTGTCTGTGAACAGCAAAGCTCAAAAACAAAAAGGTCGTTAAATACCAAACTTGGTATTTAAATTTGGTGTCTTGCAAGGATGCGATACAAGAATTTTCAAGAATATCCTCTCACCCTCCAAATATCCTTTACATGGAGAAGTTACCTCAAGAGAAGAAAAAGTGTAAAGAGGATAAAAAAAGTCTTGACAAAGCGGGTCCAACATTTGGTGCAGAGGAGTTATAGAAGTGGCAAGTATAAAAGCGCATTATAAACATTACTGTGAATTTTAATTGCTCATTTTTAAAAACTGAAGGCTTACGACGCTTTTGAGTCAAATATATAATTTAATAATACTAGCGCTAGGAACTTTATGCTTATATCAAATCATCAAGTAAGTGCTTGTTTTAAACAAACTGACGAACATTTATTTGAACATTGTGTTTGTTAGAGGAAATTATAATATTTATTTCTTGTATTCATTATTAAATATTTCAAAAAAAGATTGTCTGCTAGGAAAATGATGTTGCATAAGCTATTTTGCTTCAGAATAATACAAGTATTACTGCTGCCAATTTAGTGACAAAATAAATGTGTATTTTTGCTAGAATTTAAAAATTGCATATTTTGACTGTAGTACATTATTTCGAAAAATACACAAACGTAATTTAAAGAATATGATCACACAATTTTCATAGTTTAACGGCAATTTAGGTAAAAAAATCCAAAATTTTAGTCAAAAACTGTGGATTGTTCCTTCTTTTTTTTCTTTTCTTTTTTTTTTTTGGTGAAAACATGTATGAAGATCTTAACATTTCTATTTGAGCGTCCGTATGAAATGAAGTGAATGGTTTTACTTTATCTGCCATCTTGCTCTACTATGTAGAAGAATTATGTATTATATCCAAAAATTCGATGTAGAGATTCTGCTGGGAATACTTGTTTCACGGTCCCTAAATTCAAATTTGCATTTTTATTAAAGCTCTCTGTGAATGTCTGAAATATCATAAACTACAAAAAATATCGCAAAAGGACTCATGGTTTAGTGCCAAATTTTGTATTAAATCTACCATCCTCCAAAGATGTGACACGAAGATTTACAAAAAAAATCGCTTATACCAAATTACCCTATACATGGAACTATTCTCGTTATTTCTCATTCTCTCTAAAATGCCACTCAACAATGTTGATTGAAATACCATATGCTTAAGATAATTTGCATAGCAAATAAATTATATATCTTGAAGTTCTTGGCAATATCCTTTCATCTTCATTCTGAATGAATTGCAGTAGATATAACAACTCTTACGACACGAACAAATCTGATGTGATTCATTCACATGACTTTCTCTACATCTCTGCAATCAATTATTGTTAACAAGTTTATTCTTCTATTTACTTAATGCTAATCGAGAAAAAATTGACATAAAAGGTATTTTACCTGCTTTCTTAGTATCAGAAGGGAAATTATGGAGTACCATAGGCTAAATGACAGTCAAATATTTTAAAAGCTGGTTGCTATGTGATTGAAGTACCTTTGTTTGTATAGACAGAAGTTGACAGTTCCGTATGAGAAAAGTGTATTTTAAATCTGAAGTTAATAACAAGGAATATCTGAAAAACCCTCAATCTCAAGAAAAAAATGTATAAAACATAAATTTTGAAGTTTAAAGAGCTCTATCTTATGTGTGTGGTAAGCGTATGTCTATCTTTTACGGTTTACAGTGATGCAAAATTTCGCAAAATTCATCCAGAATCAACAGAAGATTCAAGGTATAAAATTTATTTGTCATGTGAATAGCTTAAATATAAGAAATTTACCAAAATCGTTACAGCAATTTTTGAGAAAATCAAAATTTTCCAAATTCTTTCCATGCAAAAGGTAGTTGGAGGAGTTAGGATTTTCGTGAAAATCTTCGTGTCACATCCTTAGAAGTTAGCAAACTTAAATACCAAGTTTGGGTTTTAACAGTCTTTTCCTTTTTGAGCTATGCTGCCCACAGACACACACACATACACAGACGGACATTTTTCAACAACAAAATTTGATCCAGGGGGTCTGAAAACATGTATTTCCGGTGAAACTCGCTATCGAATTTTTGGGTGCAATACAATACCTTCTCTATAAACAATGTACATAATACGTGTAGAGAAAGTAAAAATATAATAACTGTGATTGTAAGGAAACAAATAATTTTACTATTTTGCTCAAAAAGTGGAGTTTGAATCTTGCAATTCAGTGATTTTGTCTAACTTTTCTTTTACAACACTCGAACATATTGCTTGTGCAATTGCTTCCGAGAAAGTAGTTTATTGTTTTAAAGAATTATTAAATATGCCAGGAAAGGTCGTTCTTTAGGATAATCTCAATCAAATATCAACCTGAAGCAGAACTGGTGATAGCGGAGAACTTATTTTTTCAAAGTGGCAACTGATTGACCAATAGAGAAATATCTCTTCCTTATTAATCCCGACAGTTCAGAATTTAATATTGATATGCTCTAAAAACCATAAAGTTCTAAATTGTGTTTGATGTTGAGAAAAATGCACGCATTGCGTTCACAATAAAATTGTACCAGCTATATTCAAATGCTTAGTTATAGAGCCATGGCTTTCAAATTAAGCAGCAAACCGATGTGGAAAGGTAGAGGAGATTTAAAAATTCAGTGCCACAACCTGAATTTGAACTACGGATCTCCTGGTTTCTGTCCAGTTGCTCTAACCACTAAGCCACAATAGTAATATGCCGATACCGCAATAAATTCCCCAACTGACTCACGTTTTTTCCCCGCTAAACCACACATGAGATGACATTCCCCCAATTATGAATCACAATATTGTAATAAAATAAGTCATTTTGTCTCGGGTCTCATAATTTAATCATCGATTAGGTCAATCAATCTCACTCTATCTTTCAAACTCGTGCCCTACATATAGCTAGTGTGGATGAAACAATAATTTCACACTAAAACGATGTGTTACATTCAAATGCCTTTCTCTACGACAAATCATTATTACAAAATAATGTATTCTTCTATGTACTTCATCAAAGATATATGATACAATTACTTATTTGCCTGTAGGTGCAAGGTTACACTGGGCTAAAGCATGCAAGCAAAAAACAAACAAACGAATGACGACTTATACCTAATTTATACAATTTATACAATAAAAGCACTAAATTCCAATGTATGTAATTCAACAAAATGTTTAAGGACTGGCAGATGTAAACCAGTAAAAGAAATACTTTGATAACGGCTAACCCTACAAAAGATATAATTGACATAAACTGTGTACTTTAATTATTTCTACATTTTAGCGCAGAAATGTATTGTCTATAAATTTAAAAGTTATGCTAAAGTCTTCCAAATTAAGAGACCATTTTCAAAAAACTGATGTGTTCTATTCACATGACTTTCTCTAAATCGCTGTAACAAATTATTCTTAAAAAGCATATTCTTCTATCTACTTTATGATAGTCGAGACAAACGTTAGTAGAAATGAATATAAGCATTTGCTTCCTTGTGAATAGAATGAAAATAAGGGAATACACTAGGCTAAAACAAATATCAAATCTCTTAAAAGCTGTTTTCCCTTTCTGTGCAGGACTAGGAGTTTACAACTTATCGTGTGAGAAAAGTGTAGATATTTTAAATCTGAAACAAATAACAAGGAATATCTCAAAAATGGTCAATTCTACGAAAAAAACGTAAATGACATAAATTGTGTGTTTTAACGTGATATGCATTTTATGTGGAGTAAGTTTCTGTCTAACTCTTACGGTTTATCAGTAATGCAAAATTCAGAGAAATTCATTCAGAATAAAGAGGTCTTTAGAGGCTATTCTCAAAAAATTCAAGATATATATTTTATTTGCCATATAAATCTCTTCCATATACGGTATTTTAATCAAAATCATTAGAGCTATTTTTGAAAAATCACAAATTTTGAACATTTTTCCATGTAAGGGGTAGCTTAGGGCAGGATATTTTCTCAAAATCTTAGTGTCGCATCTCTGGATTATACTGTTCTTAAATACCTAGTTTAGTATTTTACCGACTAATCGTTTTTGAGTTATCGTGTTCATAGCCACACGGTTACAAGGGACACACACGCACACACACATGGGTATTTTTTCAAAAATGCATTTTTTGGTTACAGGGGACCCTAAAATGTATATTTCCGATGAAATATTGCATCTTCTTTGAGTGGAATGCAATATCTTCTCTATACACTATGCATATAGTGTGTAGAGAAA
Source organism: Hymenopus coronatus (assembly GCA_030762935.1). Classification (NCBI taxonomy): domain Eukaryota; kingdom Metazoa; phylum Arthropoda; class Insecta; order Mantodea; family Hymenopodidae; genus Hymenopus; species Hymenopus coronatus. The sequence continues at coordinate 119,231,433 of CM060881.1, read as the reverse complement.
ATAAAAATTCAAAATATACATTTTACTTATCATGGAAATATCTTAAATATATGACATTTTAAACAAAATGGTAGGCCATATTTTAGTAGATCAAAATTTTCGAAAATGTTCCTTGTAAAAGGGTAGTTTGAGGTAGGGAGGTTTTCTGAAAATCTTTGTGTCATATCCTTGGAAGAAACAAGACTTAACTATCAAGTTTGGTATTTAACCAACATTGTTTTTAATTATATAGTTCGCAGGCGCAGAATATATACACACACACACACACACACACACACACACACACAAAAGTATTTCTAAATTTGCTGTTTCGTATTGAGAGGATTACAAAACATACATTTATGTGAAATCTCGACATCGAATATCTGGTTTTATACAATATTTCCTCTGCTAATTATGCGTAGTAGACAAAGTAATAATTAGTACATGTTATTTTAAAAATGGTAACAATATTAACCTGTAAAATAGAAGGAAACGAAAAATGATTATTCTGCGATTAATATTCAATACCTAACTCAAATATTAGAATAATAATTATAAACTTTAAGTTTGTATTTAATTTTGAAAGTTACACTTTTTGACGTTCAACATACTTTTATTATTGCTTTAAATTTTCAAATATTCACATTTTTAGTGTCATAGTGCACTACTCACTTTTTCCCTTGACTATTTGAGAATAAAAAAAACCTGAATTTCAAAGCCGTCTCATAGAGGTCCAAGTTTTAAAAAACTATGAATTTTTATCCCGATTAGAATGTAGACAAAAGAATTAGATGTTATAAGTATAGTTTAAGCACAATAAGTAGAGAAGGCCATGTGAATACAACACAGCAGGTTTTGTAGAAAAAAATCTGATGTGTTCCATGAATTTCTCTACTTCTGTGTAAACATTTTTAATAAGCTTATGCTTCTATTTACTACATGCTAATCGAGAAACAATTAGCAGAAATAGTCTTATTACTCGCTTCCTTGTAAGTAGAAGTGAAATAAGGGAGTATCATAGGTTAAAGTGAATTCAAAAGCTGGTTACTATGTGACTGAAATTCCTTTGTTTGTATGGACACGAGTTGAGAAATTCATGTATGAGAAAAGTACAAGTTTTTTAAGCCTGAAACCAAAAACAAGAAACATCTCAAAAACGATCAACTCCTCGAAAAAAATGTATATAACATAAATTGTGTGTTTTAATGTGCTCTACATCTTCTGTGTGGTAAGTTTATGCCCATTTCTTACGGTTTAGCAGTTAAACAAAATTTCGTAAAATTCATCCAGAATAAAGTAGTCTTTAGGGGCTATTCCCAGATAATTCAAGAATTACATATTATTTGTCGGGTAAATATCTTTAATATACGATATTTTAATCAAAATTGTTAGAGTCAATTTTGAGGAAATCAAAATTTTCGAAAAAAGTGTCATAAAGGGTAGTTGGGGTGGGGGATCTTCTTGAAAATCTTCGCGTCGCATCCTTGGAAGATACCAAACTTAAGTACCAAGTTTGGTATTTAATGGTCTTATCGTTTTTTAGCTATGTTGTCCACAGACACACACACGCAAACACACACTCACTTATTTTTGTATTCAGGTGAACCCAAAACATGTATTTCCGGTGAAATCTTGGTATCGAATTTTTCGGTGCATTACAATATCTTTTCTATACACTATGTGCATAGAACGTGTAGAGAAGGTAAAAAATGGCATGCCATTTCTCCGATGAATTATTTTATTTTCCCTTTTACTCAATGATGAATTTCATTTGGCGTTTTCTTATATTCTCAATTCAGCAATATACATTTCAGAATGCTGCACTATACAGAGTTAGTCTATTACTTTTATAATACAAAATTGAGCAGCAGTTTTACCTTCTCTACACGAACTACGTACATAGTGTATAACGAAGGTATTTTATGCCACCCAAAAATTCGATACCGAATACATGTTTAGAAACCACCTGAATTAAAAAAATCTGATGTGTACCATTCACATGACTTTCTCTATACCCTTGCAACAAATTATTCTTAAAAAGCTTATATTCCTATTAACTTCATGCTAGTGAGTAAAACATTAGCAGAAATAGCCATATTACTTGCTTCCTTGTCAGTAGAGGTGAAATAAGGGAGTACCATAGGTTAAAGTGATAATCAAAAGCTGAGTGCTATGTCACTGAAGTTCCTTTGTTTGTATGGACAGCAGCTGACAAATTCCTGTATGAGAAATGTGTAAGTTTTTCATAGCAGAAACCAAAAATAAGGAGTGTCACAAAAACGACGAACTCCACGAAAAAAATGTATATAACATATCATGCTAGTGAGTAAAACATTAGCAGAAATAGCCATATTACTTGCTTCCTTGTCAGTAGAGGTGAAATAAGGGAGTACCATAGGTTAAAGTGATAATCAAAAGCTGAGTGCTATGTCACTGAAGTTCCTTTGTTTGTATGGACAGCAGCTGACAAATTCCTGTATGAGAAATGTGTAAGTTCTTCATAGCAGAAACCAAAAATAAGGAGTGTCACAAAAACGACGAACTCCACGAAAAAAATGTATATAACATAGATTGTGTGTTTTAACGTGCTGTTCATTTTTTGTGTAGTAAGTTCTTGTCCACCTCTTACGGTTTAGCTGTTATTCAAAATTTAGTAAAATTCATCCAGAATAAACTACTCTTCAAAGGCTATTCAAAGAATATCCAAGATATACAATTTATTTGTCAGGTAAATATTTTGAATATACGAAATGTTAATCAAAATCGTTAGAGCCATTTTTGAGAAAATCAAAATTTTTGAAAAAAGTTCCATGTAAACGGTAGTATGGGGTGGGGGGATTTTTCTCAAAATCTTCGTGTCGCATCTCTGGAAGATACTAAACTTAAATACCAAGTTTGGTATTTTAACTACTTTTCGTTTTTGAGTTATCGTGTTCACAGACACACGGACACACGCACACACGGACACACACATACTCACACGGACCTTTTTCCGAATATATTTCTGGTGAAATCTCGGTATCGAATTTTTGGGTGGAGTGCAATACATTCTCTATACACTATGTACATAGTGTCTATAGAGAAGGTAAAAATCTGACGTATTCCATCCACATAACTTTCTCTATATCTCTGTAATAAATTATTGTTAAAATGCTTAAGCTTCTATTTACTTAATTCTAATCAGCAAAAATTAGAAGAAATAGTCTTATTACTTGCTTCCTTGTGAGTAGAAGCGAAATAAGGGAGCACCATAGGTTAAAGTGCTAGTCAAAAGCTGGTTGCTATGTGACTGAATTTCCAATGCTTGTATGGACCGAGTTGACAAATTCCTGCATGAGAAAAATATAAGTTTTTCAAAGCTAAAATCAAAAACAAGGAATATCTCAAAAACCATCAACTGCACGAAAATATATTATATATATACATATATAACATAACATAAATTGTGTGTTTTAACGTGCTCTGCATTTGTTGTATAGTAAGTTTTTGTCCAACTCTTAGCTGTTATGCAAAGTTGTGTAAAATGCATCCACAATAAAGTATTCTTCAGAGGCTATTCCCAGAAAATTCAACATATGCATTTTATTTGTCAGGTAAATATCTTGAACATACAATATTTGAATCTAAATCGTTAGAGCCATTTTTTAACAAATCAAAATTTTCGAAAAAAGTTCCATGTAAGGTGTAATTGGGGGTGAGAGGATTTTCTTGAAAATCTTCGTGTTCTACCTTGGATGATACCAAACCTAAATACCAAGTTTGGTTTTTAACGCTATTTTCGTTTTTGAGCTCAGCTGCCCACAGGCACACACACATACACACAGAGACACACAGACAGACACACACACGGACATATTTCTGAAAACGCTTTTTTTTAGATTCAGGGTGTCTCAAAACATGTAGTTTCGGTGAAATCTCGGTATCAAAATTTTGGGTGCATTATTATACTTTCTATATACACTATACACATGGTGCGTAGAGAGAAAGTAAAAACAATCTGATGTTTTCCATTCACATGACTTTCTCTACATCTCTGCGACAAATTTTAGTTATAATGTGTATGCCTCTATTTACTTCATGCTAATCGAGAAACGTTGGCAGAAGTAGTTTTATTATTTGATTCCTTGTAAGTAGAATCGAAATGAGGGAGTACCATAGGTTAAAATGATAGTCAAAAGCTGGTTGCTATGTGACTGACGTTCCTTTGTTTGTATGGACACGAGTTCACAAAGCCCTGTATAAGAAATGTATATTTTTTATAGCTGAAACAAAAAATAAGGAATATCTCTAAAACAATCAACTCCACGAAAAAAGTATACAACATATTTTAGTCAAAATCGTTAGAGCCATTTTTAACAAAATCAAAATTTTTGAAACTTTTTCCATGTCAAGGTTAGTGTGGGGTGGGGGGATTTTCTTGAAAACTTCTTGTCGCATCCTTGGAAGATACCAAACTTAAATACCAAGTTTGGTCTTTAGTGGTCCTTTCGTTTTTGTGCTATGCTGCCCGAAGACACACACACACATACACACAGACAGACAGACAGATACACACACGGACATTTTTCTAAAAAAACTTTTTTGGATTCAGGGAGTCACAAAACATGTATTTCCAGGGAAAATTCGGTATCGAATTTTTGGGTACAATACAATACCTTCTCTATACACTATGTACATGGTTCGTATTAAGAAAGTGAAAAAGTAGTTTTAAAAAATGTCGGTGTGTGTGTCTGTGAGCAGCATTGGTATTTATGTGCAGTACCTGCCAAAGATGTGACACGAAGGTTTTGAGAAATACCCCCCACCACCACCAACTAGGCTTTACATCGAAAAATATTGAACATTTTTATTTTCTTAAAAATGGCTCAAACGATTTTCATTAATATACCTATATTAAAAATATTTAAATGACAAATAAAATGTATATTTTGAATTTTCTAGGAATTTTTCCTGAAGACCTCTTCATTCTGCATGACTTTTGACAACTATAAACCATGAAAGATAGGCAAAACTTGTGGCACACGAAAATTAGGTCTCTTTAAAATACACAATTTATTCATATATAATTTTTTTTTACCGTTTCCGAGATATTCCTTGATATTAGTTTCAGCTTTTTAAATTGTTTACATACGCATTCTTGTCAACTCCAGGGTATGCAAAGAAACGGATTTCAATACCATAGCAACCAGCTTTTAAAAGATTTGACTATCGCTGTGGTCTATTGTATTCCCTTATTTCACTTTTACTTACAAGAAAGCAAGTATTAAGTACATTTTTGACCCACCTGGGTAGTGTGGTGTTAGCGTGTCTGCTTCACATTCAAAAGGTCTGAGTTCGAATCTCGCTTAGGGTAAGTTGCCCGGATAAGTTTTTTTCAGGGTTTTCCCTTATCCTGAAAAGACGAATGTCGAGTAACTTTAAGTTCAATGAACCCTGAGATCATTTGAGCATTATTTCACCAATTTCATTCATCGTCCGATATGACCAACCAGGTTAAATGACGTTAAACTACCAAAAAAAAAAAAAAAAAAGTCCATTTCTGGTAACGTTTATCTCAATTAGAATGAAGAGGATAGTATATTACGTTTTTAACTATAATTTGTAGCAGTGATTATAGACAGTCATCTGAATGGAAGACAGATTTTTTCCTAAAATATATCCAGATCTCTAAGCAAAGAAGATGCTGTTTAAGGTTTCTGAAGTTTATAGCCAATGCATTTAAATAATTCATTGCACCTTAAGTTGCGTGTTTAGTGTGTTCAACAGTAAAACACTTGAATACCTCACGAAGGCTATACGATTCTTTCAGAACGCGGAAATGTATGTCCCCTTAGATGCTATAAATTTATTTTCCTTATACGGTCTTACATTTACAAGAAGAGCAACGTTAACCGGTTCGAGAGCAAGGAAGATTTTTTTCTTCTTGAAATGCAACATAAGAGAGAGACGAAGGCATGTTGTCGATGCATTGCAATGCCAAACGTTTAAAAGTTTAGTAATTATGTTCATGATTTACACCTCAACACGATGAAAGTATGCGTAACCTTCTGGCGGAGAGTTATGTATCTCTCTGGTAATGGTGTACATGAAATAAGAAAATATATGGTAGAATACTGACTTTGTATCACTAACTCACCAGCTTCCCGTCATGTGCACATGTTCCCATATCAAGAAATATTACTGAGCATGAATATCTCCGAAAGTCCGTTTATTTATTTTTCAAATATGTTATTACTTTCTCTACACGTATACTATGTACATATTCTATAGAGAAGGTATAGCAATGCACCCAAAATTTTGATACCGAGATTTCACGGGAGAGAGATACATATTTTAGGACCTCCTTAATCCAAAAAAAGCATTTTTAGAAAAATGTCCGTGTGTGTCTGTCTGGCCGTCTGTGTGTGTGTGTGTGTGTGTGTGTGTGTGTGTGTGTGTGTGTGTGTGTGTGTGTGTGTGTGTGTCTGTGGGCAGCATAGCTCAAAACCGAAAAGATCGTTAAATCCCAAACTTGTATTTAAGTTTAATGTCTTCCAGGGATGTGACACGAAGATTTTGAGAAAAATCGCCAGCCCAAACCACCTTTACTTGGAAACATTTTCGAGTTTTTTTTCTCCAAAAATGGCTCGAATGATTTTGATTAAAATGCCGTATATTAAAGATACTTATATGGGAAATAAAATGTATGTCTTGAATTTTCTGGGAATAGAATCTGAAGAATATTTTATTTTGGATGAATTTTACGGAATTTTCATAACTGGTAAACCGTAAGAGACAGAAACTTACTGAATAAAACGTGTGCAGAACACGTTAAAACACACAATTTTTATCATACACTTTTTTTTTTATGGTGGAATTGACCATTTCTGAAATATTCCCTAGCATTGTTTTCAGATTTAAAATACCGAAGCTTTTCTCAGACGGAAAGTTGTAAACTCCTGGGCCTGCATAGAAACGGATTTCAAATGGATGACAACAAGCTTTTAAAAGATTTGACATTCGTTTTAGCCTAGTGGATTCCCTTAATTCCCTTCTACTTACAAGGAAGCAAGTAATTCAGACAATTTCTGCTAATGTTTATCTCGATTATCATAAAGAAAGTAGCAGAATATGTTTTTAACAATAATTTGTAACAATAATGTAGAGAAAGTCATGTGAGTGGAACATATCAGATTTTTTTCACTTTCACTCATTGTATCATGTGTGGAAAGTAAAAATTCATGCACTTCGTGCATTTTGTATTATTACTGTAGAACTAAAATGTATTTAATCGTCTAATTGTTCATATGCATATTAATTATTGCGTATTGTTGCATTTGATAGTTGAATTTTGCCATTTGAAACTTATCGTTTTTACCTCGCTTACTACTATTTACTTGCATTATATTTATACAACATTTAAATATAACTTTCGTCTTCGGTTGTTCACTAGCTTGCCCATCACTACCAAGTCTCATTAATCCATCACCAGTTTGCAGACTAGCATGCTCGACCTTGCTACTGCTTCTGAACAGCTGACAGTGATTCCTATTATTCTCTCTATAAAGTACTATTTACATAGCTACATAGTAGGTATAAACATTCTTATATACCACCCAGTAGTTTATACCGAGATTTCACTAGAAAAATATTTTGAAGACCCCTGAACATAAAAAAGTATTTTTAATAAAATACTAGTGTTTGGATCTGTGTGTGTTCTATTTCTGGACAGCATAATTCAAAAACGTAACTATTACTTATTTGCTTACAATAGCAGAGAAAATAAAAACAAACAAGGGCTTCCCATTTGATAATGTGTATGCTTTTAAAATTTAAACCAATAAAAGGATTATCTCAAATGTGGTGAAACTCTAAAAAAATTGTATTTGACATTAATTGTATTCTTTAAAGAAATCTATATTCTTTGTGTTGGAAGACCTTGTCTATATCTTTTGGTTTACTAAGCATGTAAAATTTGTTCAGAATAAAGAGAATTTCAGAATATTTTCCATAAAATATAACACATATTTTTTTCCGTAAATATACATATTTTATATCGAAATTATAAGTCATTTTTGAGAAAATACAAATTATTCAAACGTTTTCCATGTAAAGTTTAGTTTGGATTGGAAGATTTTATTGTAAATCTTTTTTACATCCTTAAAATTTAACCAGGTTTTCGTTTTTGAGTTATGCTGTTCCGAACTTGGACACACACATAGTCACATATGGACCTTTTTGTAAAAATACATTTTTTGGGTTGATAGGACCGCAGAACGTATTTCCTTTGTAGTATCGGTATTTAATTTTTAGTGAAATAAAATGTCTTCTTTACTCGTGCCTACTATATGGTAGAGAAAGTAATACCTATAGTATGTAGAGAAAGTCATGTAACTGTAACACATAAAAGTTTTAATCATTCGTCCTTTTATTCTCTTTTTCTGTAGCTTGTTATGTCGAAAAAAAATAGCCATAGTAGTAGATAAATTAAATTGAGTGTATTGAGTTTAACTATTGTGGCTCTCAGCGTCCCATTCTATACTGACCTGAAAGACCGCTTAATGTTGCTCAGAGGCCTCTTTATCAAGTTGAGGTTCTTTTACGTGAGGTTCTACGACATGCCAGCAACGGCTTTACTTTCCTTCCAAAGGAAGGCATGCAAAGGATTTTACGCCCAAAAAAATGCATCACCCTACACTGGGTTTGAACCTGCGACCTTGATAGCCAGACGTTAGCATGTCACTTCTAGATCACGAAGGACGACTGATAGTAGGTAGAGAAAATCAAAGTTTTAATTATTTTTCATTTCACCATCAGTCTATATTCGTTAATTGCTTATAGCTGCATGCTACTTAACTTCATGTCAATACAGTCCGCAAGGGACCAAGACCTGCCGCCCGGCCGCTGCATACCCCATCTCGACCCGAAGGCGTCATGAATGTGGTGCAGTGCTGGAGGGTGAGACGTACTCAGCGCCTCGAGTTCCTCCCGGCCGTTAATGTAGTCTTTTCGATCTGGAGCCGCTACTTCTCAATAAAATAGCTCTTCAAATGGCCCCTCAGGAACCTCACGAGACTGAGTGCACCCCGGATTGGGTCTCCCAGAGGAGGAAAATACCCCACGCCGGTATCGGGAATCGAACTCAGGTCTCCCGCCAAGGAGACTACCGCTTCAAACTACGCAGTGTGAATATTTGTACATTAGCCATTCAATTCCTTTCCTAGCCGCGCCGTGGCCGAGTGTTTAGAACACTCCCCTCTCACCTAGACGGCCCGGGTTCAATCCTAAACGACCGCATGTGGACAAGTGGTAGGTAGACAAAGCACCGCAGGAGCGGGTTTTCTCTGGTTTTCCGATACCCCCGCTATTGCATTCCACCGGCGCTCCATCTTTATTTGATGTACCATCAGTGACATCACCTGCGGTGTCATGGTAACAAAATCGGGCCCTAAACACTATAAAAAATATTCTTTTCACTGCACTGCAAAGCTACCAATATCTTGCCGCGCCCTTAGAGTTTGGAAAGTAAAATTTTTAAATCAATAAAGAATATGCAGTAGCTAAACAAATTGGGCCAAGTTTACCCCATTTTATTATTGTTTCTTTTGTGTTTTCCTCTTACTCTCGTTCATCTTCTGCATTTTGCTTTCGTTATCCCATCTCAAGACATCTGCTACGTGGTCGCAAATTGACCTATCTAAACTGCACGCACGTATTTTTATCACATTTCCCATGTGTATTTAGGAGAGAGGAACGTAAAATAGAAACGAATGTTAACGCAGGGCTACAATATCTCCTTACGACTACCACCAGCAGTAAATCTCTCAAAGCAAGGATATAAATTTTTATGTAGTCTCTTTGCTGGAATATTTACGATATTTCACCCCTCCACCCACGACACACGTATGCATGACTACAAATATCCTTCCGCTAGCGTGGGTGTGGTCACATATGGCTCACATGTCAAACACTGCCCCAGCAAGTGTTTTATGATTATCCGTAATGAACAGATACCATCTCTTGGAGATAGTCAACTATCGCTACCCTGGAGATGGAAGCTGCTATCCGCTCTTCGACGTTCCATCTCTGGTTATCGTTGGGCATTTTGAAGTGTTCCACATAAGAATTAAAATTTTGATGTATTCCAATGACATACCTTTCTCTACATCGCTGTAAGAAATTATTATTTATTTTTACTTTCTATACACGTACTATGCACATAGTGTATAGAGAAAGTATTCTATCCCACCCAAAATTCGATACCGAGATTTTACCGGTAAAACATGTTTTGGGTCCCTCTGAATTTAGAAAAAGCATTTTTGGAAAAAGGTCCGTGTGTCAGTGGACAGCATCGCTCAAAAACGAAAAGACCGTTAAATACCAAAATTGGTATTAGTTTGGTATCTTCCAAGGATACGATAAGAAGATTTTCATGAAAATCCCCCCGCGCCAAACTACCCTTTACATGGAAAAAGTTTCGAAATTTTTAATTTTCTCAAAAATGACTCTAACGATTTAAAATCTCTTATATTTAAGATATTTACATGACAAATAAAATGTATATCTTGAATTTTCTGGGAATAGCCTCACTTTATTCTGGATGCTTTTTATTGCATTTTGAATAGCTGGTAAACAGTAAGAGATAGACAAAGTCTTACTGCACCAAAAATGTAAATCACGATAAAACACACAATTTATGTCATATATACTTTTTTCGTGGAGTTGATCGTTGTTGAGATATTCCTTGTTATTGGTTTCTGCTTTGAAAAACTTATACTATTCTTATACAGAAATGTGTAAACTCCTGTCCATATAAACAAAGGAACTTAAGTCACATAGCAACTGGTTTTGACTATCACTTTAACCTATGCTACTCCCTTATTTCGTTTATAGTTACATTTTTTTTTTTTTTTTTTTTTTTTTTTTTTAACTGTTCCATTTATGTAGCCAGCTTTACATTTAAGGTCATATCGGGGGCTTTGCATTAGAAACAACTCGTTGTCTGTAAATTCTTTACGTTGGGTTTAATCAGTTTTATTCCCCCCCCCCCCCCACACACACACACATTCAGACTCACATACATACTTCGAGACTCTGGATAGGGAATAATTCTAATTAAAGAAAAATTTCCCTCCCCAGCTGGCAATCAAACCTGAGACCTCGGGACCATTTGACTACGGATGCAGTGTAACAAATTATTGTTAAACAGCTTATTCTTCTATCTCCTTTATGAGAATCAAGATACACATTAGCAGATATAATTGTATTATTTACTTGCTTCCTTGTAAGTAAAAGGTAATAAGGGAATACACTAGGCTATTACGATAGTCAAATTTCTAAAAGCTGGTTCCCATGTGGTTAAAATCAGTTTCTGTGGGTATCCAGAAGTTTAGAAATTTCTGTATGAGAAAAATATTTTAAATCGGAAACAAATAACAAGGAATATCTCAGAAATGGTCAACCACACGAGAAAAAAAAAAACGTATTTCACATAAATTGTGTGATTTAACGAGATTTACATTTTTTGTGAAGTAGGCTAGTCTTTAGAGGCTATTTCCAGAAAATTCAAGATATAAATTTAATTTGCCATGTCAATATATTTAATACGCCGCATTTTAAACATAATCGTTAGAGCCGCTTCTGAGAAAATTAAAACTTTCTACATTTTTTCCATGCAAAGGGTAATTTGGGTCGAGGAGATTTTCCTCAAAATCTTCGTGTAGCATCTTTGGAAGATACTAAACTTATGTACCAAGTTTGGTATTTACACACTTCTTTTTTGACATCGTGTTCACAACACACGGAAACAGGGACACACACACTGACCTTTTTCTAAAAATCTTTTTTGGATACAGAGGATCCTAAAACATCTATTACCGGTAAAATCTCGATATCCAATTTTTGGGTGGAATGCAATACCTTCTCTTTACATTATCCACAGGGTAGGTGTAGAGAAAGTAAAAAATGCATTGACGTTTAACTGTAGAATTTTCCATTTTACTTTCTCTACTTCTTACTTATAATTAGTAGAGGAATTATTGCGCTTCACCCAAATATATGCTACCGCCATTTCACCAGATATGCACGTTTTGAGACTCCTTGAATAAACAAAAACATTTTTAAAAATTCCTGTGTGAGTCTGTGTGTCTGTATGTATGTAAGCAGCATAAAACTTAAACAAAAATGTTGTTAAATACCAAACTTGATGCTTAAGTTCAGAATCCTCCACGAAGATTTTCAAGAAACTCTATCACTCTAAACTACTATTTACGTGGAAGATGTTTCAAAATGTCCCATTTTCACAAAAAATAATTGTAATGGTTTTGATTACAATACCATATATTAAAATATTTATATAACAAATAAAATGTATATTTTGAATATCATAGAAATAACCTGTAAAAAAGGAATTATGTATAGTCTTGAATAATTAGTAAACCAAAAGTGAGAGACTAAATGGCACTACTTACACAATATAAATTTCTTTAAAATAGAAGTTATCAAAAAAAATCTAATTCATTCTATTCAAATGACTTACTCTATATCTCTGCAACAAATTATTGTTAAAAAGCTTATGCTTCTATTTACTTCATTCTAATCAGGACAAAATTGGCAGAAACAGTCTTATTACTTGCCTCCTTGTAAGTGTAAGGGAAATAATGGAGCTCCGTGGTCTAAAACAATAGTCATAAGCTGGTTGCTTTGTGACTGAAATTCCTTTGTTTGTATGGACAGGAGTTGACAAATCTCAGTATAGTATAAGTACTTTAATGCTGGAACTAATAACAAGGAATATCTCAAAAACGATTAACTCCATGAAACAAATGCATTAATATAATATAAATTGTGTGTTTTAGCGAGGTCTACATTTTTTGTTAAGTAACTTTTTGTCTGTTTCTTATGATTTATCAGTTATGCAAAATTCCGTAAAATTCATTGAGAATAAGGTTGTCCTCAGAGGCTATTCCCGGAAAATACAAGACAGATGTTTCGTTTATCATTAAAGTATATTAAAATAATGTATTTTTATCAGAATCGTTAGATAAAATTCTTGAAAAAATCAAAATTTTCAAACAATTTTCCATGTAGAGTAGTTTGTGGAGGGTGTGGGTTTAGAAAATCTTCGTGTCGCATACTTGGAAGATACCAAACTTAAATACCAAGTTTGGTATTTAACGGTCTTTTCATTTTTGAGCCACGCTGTTCACAGACACTCGCACACATATACATGGATCTTTTTCTGAAAATGCCTTTTTTTGGATTCAGGGGACACTAACGGATATTTTCGATGAAATCTCGGTATCGCATTTTTGGGTGCATTACAATATTTTTTGTATTCACTATGTACATAGTACGTGTAGAAAAAGTAAAAATTATGCCGTTTCTGGAATACTGGATATTAATGGATCAAATATTTTGTACTTTATCATTATTTTCAACATCTCTTGATGTTCAATTGTTTCTCTCTTTTGCAGGAAAACAAGCATGGAATTTTAAGGCCAGTACAAAGTATCCAGTTCTGAAACATTGTAGCAGTATACATATATGCGTTGCTTTGAGGTTGGCACCGCCACGTCAGTATGACTGGCATTTCAATTCTTTCCCCTCCTCTTCACTATGCTAGCCAGCTTTGGTACGACAAGCGGCAGAGCGTCTGAGACCCCGAGAGACAAGGAGTGACAACAGTCGACAGTCGCCGACCACCTGGCGAGGCATAAACTTGTCTGGCTTTCTGCCAGTCCATAACTTCGAAATTATAGTGAAACCAAGTTTAATGCAATGTAACTTTAAGTTATGGTTGTGAATCCAGCTTTTTCTATTTGTTCCCCACTGAGAGTATTTATTTAGGGTCTTTAGATTTATTCCACCTTTGCCGTCAGTGCTTTGTCCGGGCATGAAGATTCTAGATTGCGATTTTATCACATTGCCTCTTAAGAGGACTAGCGAACGACGGGTAGAAGGGGTGGATGTCAACAGTTTTGAGGTTACTTTAAAGAAATGGGACTTGTATAATTCATATCAAATATTTATATTTAGAACATTCGCTTACATCTCATAAACTCGCAAACGCAGCATTTATGCTGATAGGTAACGCACTCATTCTGTTCGGAAGTAGCATTCAAGCATGAAAATTCTGTGACCTGTGATCACGTACATCTTGTGGGAAAAAAATCTTATATGCTCCATTTACATGACTTTCTCTACCTCTCTATAATAAATACGCTTATTCTTCTATCTACTTCATACTAATCGAGATAAACATAAGCAGAAACGGTTTTATTACTTTGTTTCTTATAGGTGAAGGGAAATAAAGGAATACACTAGGCTAAACCGACAGACAAATGCTTTAAAATGTGGCGCTATGGTATAAAAAGTAAAGTGCGGTAAAGTGTTGATAATTCCCATGTGAGAAAAGTATTATTTTAAAACTGAAATCAATAACAAAGAATATCTTAAAAACGGTAAACTCCAGGCAAAAAAATGCACACAACATAAATTGTGTGTTTTGGCGAACTCTACATTTTTATATTGTGACTTTATTTAGCTCTTACGGTTTGCCAGTTATGCAAAATTCCGCAAAATGCATTCAGAATAAAGATGTCTTCAGAGGCTATTCCCAAAAAATTCAAAATATACATTTTATTTGTCATGTAGGTAAATATCTTTAATACAGGTACGATATTTTAATCAGAATCGTTAGAGCCATTTTTGAGAAAATCAACATTTTCGAAAACATTTTCATGTGAAGGGTAATTGTGGGTGGGGGGATTTTCTTGAAAATCTTCGTGTCGCATCCTTGGAAGATACCAAACTTAAACACCAAGTTTAGTAATTTAATGGATTTTTCGTTTCTGAGTTGGTCTGTCCACACACACACACACACACACACACACACACACACAGACCTTTTTTAAAAATGTTTTTTGGATTCAGGAGGTCCCAAAACATATATTTTCGGAGAAATCTCGGTATCGAATTTTTGGGTGGAATACAATATCTTCTCTATACTCTATGTATGTACTACTTGTAGAGAAAGTAAAAAGGCACAAAATGTCCTGGTTGAATGCAATTCTGCACCGTTCAGTGCATCAAATTGTTCACGAAGTCAACAATGCATGCAGTCCAAGGTTCAATTCCGCACCTCCCCTTTAAGACAAATGACTCAGTTGAACTAATAATGACGTCATACATTAAAGCTAAATGCCGAATAAATCCAAAGATATTTTATAAGTGTGGGATTTCTTCTACTTCTTCTTCTTCTTATTATTATTATTATTATTATTATTATTATTATTATTATTATTATCCAATCCATGGTTCAGGTTTACTACCGCATTCCGGCTTCACAGATTCCACCGTCGTTTCCTGGTCTTCCTCATTCTCTTTTTCTTGTCGACGCATATTCAAGTGCTGCTTTTGGAAATCCTCCCCCTCCCTCTATTCTTTTTAAGTTGTCCATCCATGTTTACTTTCAATTTTTTATTATTTAACAGCTGTATAGTGTTTTTCAAATGGGAAGAATTCTACGCTGCAGTGAATGAGATGCGTTATCGTGCTCTGCGATGCCAGGTCGCTACCCCCACTCTTTTCATATTTCCCTCTCACTCGCACACTGAGCATGCAAATCTGCCTGGTGACATAATATTTATTCGTGAGTATTATGAAAACTATTTGAGCTAAAAATCTTTAGTTTTAAGTTTGTGCTACGAACATTAATCTCTCTCTTCCTCGTGAATTATTTTTTGCAAAATTAGAATATTTAGTGTTAGCGCAAGTAGTATTTATGAGATACGGAATCACTTAGCACGCTACTCCCAGTTAAGCGTTAATACAATTTTTCAACACAGCAGCACTTCGAATGGCTGACGGCCTGGTGGCGTTCAAGGACAAACCTCATGCCATTCAAAAGTCACTTTTTAGGAATTTCGTTTTAGAAGACTATATTTTACTTCATTGTCTTTAAGTTGGTATCCAGGTTTCATGTCCATATGTCAATGTCTGCATTTCCATTGCATTAGGAAATCTCATATTAGTCTCCTCTCTTAATTTATTACTTTCTCTACACGTACTATGTATATAGTGTATAGAGAAGGTATTACACTACAGCCAAAAATGCGATACCGAGCTTTTACCGGAAATATACGTTTTAGGGTCTCCTGTATCCAAAAAGAAGTATTTTCAGAAAAAGCCCACGTGTGTTCGTATGTCTGTGAACACGATAACACAAAAGCGAAAATTCGGTAAACTACCAAACTTGGTATATAAGTTTTGTATCTTCCAGGGATGCGACACGAAGATTTTGAGAAAAATCCCCCACCACAAACTACCCTTTATATGGAACCTTTTTTCGAAAAGTTTGATTTTCGCAAAAATGGTTTTAACGATTTTGATTAAAATTTCGTATATATAAAGTCATGTGAATGGAACACGTCAGTTTTTTCTAAATTATTTTTGAATTCTTGAAATATATTTTGTTTCTTTACTACATATTTAAATATCAAAATCAAAACATATATAACCTAGATATTTAAAATGTGATATCTGTTCCAAAATGTTGTTTTGTGATACTGGTTTAGATCGTATTGATTATGTTATGTTTTCCAAGTGACGTTCTAAATTTTAAATTCTGTAAACCCCATTGCTGCTAAAATTAACAAAGCCTCCAATGTTGTAGCAGATATAGAATATAGTAACTGGGCCACATAGTTACAAAATTGCGCCGTAAGTGCAGTGCACTGTTGTTAATTCCAAAGTATCACCCACATTTGTGTATGTCTTCAAGGCCGAGTTGAGGAAAAGTCATCATGTATATTTTATTATCACTCGCGCAACTGTAATTTAACTTTTCTTAGTTCCTGGCAACGGAGTTGAGTGGGTTAGTTAATTACGTTTAGATTAAATGTTAAATGTAGAACTGATCGTTTTTTTAGAGATATTACTTGTTTTTAGTTTGTTTTCACATTTCATTCAAGAATTTGTCAACTTCTGTTCATAAAATCAAAAGATCATCAGTCACATAGCAATCAGCTTTTGACTATCACTTTAACCTATGGTACTCACTTTTTTCGCTTCTACTTTCAAGGAAGCAAAAAATAAAACTATTTCGGCCCGGCTGGGTAGTGTGGTGGTAGCGTGTTCTGCTTCACATTCAAAAGGTCATGAGTTCGATTCTCGCTTAGGCTGAGTTACCCAGATAAGGTTTTTTTTTCAGGGTTTTCGCTTATCCTGAGAAGACGAATGTTGAGTAACTTTAAGCTCCATGGACCCCGAGATCATTTGAGCGTCATTTCACCAATTTCATTCATCGTCCAATATGACCAACCAGGTTAAAGCACGTTAAGCTACAAAAAACAAAAACAAAAATTCTGTTAATTTTGTTTCAGTTAGCATGAATCTTTTTAACAACAATTTGTTGCATAAATGTAGAGAAATTCTTGTGAAGGGAACACACCAAAATTGTTAGTTATGTTATCCACAGATACACACACTCACACACGAACCTTTTTAAAAAATTCAGTCCTAAAAATGTTCCCGTTAAAATCCCGGTGTCGAAAATACTATGTGCATTGTACATACATTCTAGAGAAAGTAATGAAGTGTATGCTGCTAATCCGAACACGCTTGAGGAACTTAAAATGTTCTAAGTTCGGTCCATTAGAATTGAAGAGCTGATACTGCTTCGTGTGATGATGTGATATATTTACATATGTATGTATAAATATATGACAAGATGGAGAGCATACTGTTTATATACCTAATCTCTTGTGTGTAATTTCTGCTAAGCGCACCACGGATCAGAAGTTATCCCACCAACGTTCATGGAGAAACAATGTAACACACTGTACAGCATTTTTCGAATTATACCTATAGCTTTGGAACAGCCTGGCAACAGTATATTAGTCAAATGAAAGGCAACTTCACATATAAGGTTGAAAAGAAAATAACCACATTATTTCTTAACAAGTGACACAGAGGACTTCTGCAAATAGTTACTATAAAATTTATAATCATGTTCTTTCATTTTTTTTACCTTCTCTACACATACTATGTACATAGTGTATAGAGAAGGTATTGTAATGCACCCAAAAATTCAATACCGAGATTTCACCGGAAATACAGTTGTGGGTCCCCCTGAATCCAAAAAAACACAGTTTTTTTAAAAAAAAAAACGTGTGTGTGCGTGTGTGTATTTGTGGACAGCATAGCTCAAAAACTAACTTGGTATTTAAGTTCATTATCTTCCAAAGATGTAACAGAAAGATCTTCAAAAAAATTCTCCCAGCCCCCATTATTCTTTACATGGAAAAATTTCGAAAATTTTGATTTTCCTAAAAATGACTCTAACGATTTTGATTAAAATGTCATATATTAAAAATATTTACCTGACAAATAAAATGTATATTTTGAATTTTCTGGAAATAGTCTCTGAAGTCTACCTTATTCTGGATGAATTTTACGGAATTTTGTATAACTGCCAAACTGTAAGAGATAGGCAAATACTTACCATACAAAAATGTAGAACACATTAAAACATACAATTTATATACATTTGTTTCGTGGAGTCGATCGTTTTTGAGATATTCCTTGTTTTTGGTTTCAGCTTTGAAAAAATGTAAATGAGGTGTTATTTATGGACGCTCTTTAACTACTGTGTTTCACAGCGTCCCATTCTATGCTGGGCATGAAAGACAGCATAGTTTTGCTCAGAGGCCTCTCTATCAGGCTTGAGGTTCTTTTACGTGCCGTAAATCTACGACACGGGACCAATGGCTTTACTTGCCTTCCTAAGTAAGCCATGCTAAAGATTTTTACACCCGAAACATCCATCGTCCTCCGCCAGGTTTGAGCCCCTCGACCTTGGGTACACGAAGTTAGCATGGAGGGCGACTTCAGCTTTGAAAAGTTTACTTTATTCACATTGGAATTTGTCAACTCGTGTCCATACAGACAAAGGAGCTTCAGTCACATAGCAACAAGCTTTTGACTATCACTTTAACTTATGGTATTCCCTTATTTCACTTCTACTTACAAGGAAGCAAGTAATAAGAATATTTCTGCTAATTTTTTTCTCGATGAGCATGAAGTAATAGAAGTATAAGCTTTCTAACAATAATTTATTGCAGAGAAAGTGATTTGGAAAGTCTAGAAATCCTTTTCTTGGATTAAGAAGGTTCCAATACATGTATTTTTGGTGAAATCTCGGTATCAAATATTTGGGTGCAATACTATACCTTCTCTATATACTATTTGCATAGTACTACGTATAGAAAAAGTAAAAATAGTTAACAATCCCTTGTGTCTCAATACTTTTTCCATTAAGAATTTCTTTGCTAAAAATAAAATAAATAATAATATTATACAGCGATACTACAAAAGGCCGGCCCTAGCAATGAGGTGTTCATTTGTCTTTTTGTTGGCTTCACTTCGTCAGGGAAGACCCACGGAGTGGATTGCTTTTACACACATTCTTGCTTGTAACATCAGATTCTGTTTCCTCAACCTGTTACAGTATTATGCTTGTTACACATTTTCTTGCAACAGTCGGTAAATCTGCGTTATTACTTTCTCTAGCACGTATATACAATGTACAAGTACGTAGAGATGGTATTGTATTCTATTAGAAATTCTATGCCGAGATTTCACTGGAAATACATGTTTTATGGTACCCTGAATAAAACAACATAAGGCATTTTTAGAAAAAGGTCAGGGTGTGAGTGTACGTGTGAGTGCGTCTGTGGACAGCAAACTCAAAAACGAAAAATTGGTTAAATACCACCAAGTTAAGTACCTTTCAAGGATGCGACGTAAAGACTTTCAGGTAATCCTCAACCAGCAACTTCGAATTGTTTTATTTTTTTATCTTTTTATTTTCTCAACTTTGATTGAAATACGATATGTTTAAAATCTTTTTATGTCAAACGAACTGTATATCTCGAATTTTCTGGGAAAAGCCTCTGAATGACTTTTATATAGCTGTCAAAAATAGAAGATAGACAAAAACTTACTACACAAATAATGTAGATATTGTTATAACAAACAATTTATGTCATCTACTTTTTTTTCAGACTTAACTGTTTCCGAGATATTCTTTATCATTAGTTTCAATGTTAAATTACTTTAAATTTAAGAATTTAAACATACAATTTTTCTCAAACAGGAAGTCATCTTTCGTTTCATATCTCGTTTGTGTTACTCCTGGTTCTTGCAAAGAGAACCAATTTTCAATTGTTTCAGTTTCGACGAGCGTTGACTATCGGTTTAGTCTAATGTATACCCTTATCTCCCTTTTGCTTACAAGGAAACAAGTAATAAGACCATTCCTGTTAATGTTTATCTGGAGTATAATGATGTAGAAAAATAATGATTTTTTGAAAGAACATTGTGTTTGTGGAACAGATGATGCGAATGGAATAGTCCTATGGTAAACTATTCGTAATGCACGACACGGATAGGAATGCAAGGCCCTCTAAAGCCACCACCTCTCTTATACTTGGTTAACCAGTAATAAATGGCTATGCACATAGAAACTGCAACATTAACGCTAGAAAATAACGTAAGACATGCACATATGATCGCCTTACTATTCATTCCAAAGGCAGAAAACTTACTGTTTTTGCCATAAAGATAACGCTTTTCAAATAAATTATTTAATTCCCCATCAAATGACTCAAATTTCGTCGTTTCCGATTCTATGCAGTTAACGCAAACATGAAAGCTTCACGATTGCGAGGTTTGGCATCAGTGTCTGGTGAAAGTGTTGCTGTTAAGAAAACCAATTTAAATAGCCCCCCATGTGTTAACCTGGTTACAAAAGTTTCTATTCTTGCTGCATTTGCATTATCGTCTTTGTGTTAATAGGACTAGCTGAAGTTAAACACATACTTTTTGCATTAATAACGCTATTAATTACCAGATTCATAACATCGCCGCCGGTGTGCCGGAATTCCATTACGCACGAGTGTGTTAGATGCCAGTAAATCTGGCCTTGGGCACACTTAAAAATCTTTGATCTGAGCCGAAATTTGCATCCGCGACCTTGAGATCTGTAAGCCAGCACTTAATCAACTGAGCCACCCACTCCGACATAGCTGGTATATTGAGGCAGATTTGCAACTTTAATAGAATAATAAACAAAATTTATAATACATCTATTTAACAGCAATTTTAACTCAAAATGCCTAAATAAATACTTAAATAATAAACATATCGGCCCAATAATGAGTTATTCTAAATTTTACATGTATATTGTTTACGTATATTTTCTTGTATTAATGTCTATCCTTTTAACTTTTCCTACTGCCTAGGTCATAGGTAATGTATTGCATTCCACCTAACAATTCGACGTCGAAATGTTAGCTGAAATATGTTTTAAGATCTGAATCGTAAAGAGCATTTTTAGAAAAAGATGTTATAAACTTTACTGAAAATTGAAAAGTTGGTTAAATACTTATCTTGATATTAAGTTCAGCATCTTCCAAAATTGACACGAAGGTGTTCAAGAAAGTTCCCTCATTTAAAACATTTCTCAAAAAGTTGATTTTCTCTAAAATGTTGTTTAGGATTTTGACCAATATTTAAGATATTCTTATGACACATGAAACCTATAAATTTGAATGGTCTCTGGTGTCCTCTTCATTCTGGACGTGTTTTACAGAACTGGTAAACTGCAATGTAGATCTCGTTAAAACACACTAATCAAGCCCAATACATTAATAATTTACGAGATATTCATTGATATTGGTATCCAAACTTATGCTTGTCTCATATTGGTAATCGTTATTAGGATTTTTTTCTGATGGTCATGCAGGCAGAAGAAACTTCAAAGTCATCATAATATAGCTACCCGCTCTTAAAACAACCCGCTTTTTACAAAAACGTATAAATCATCATTAGAATATTTTTATTAATATCATTAGAATAAATTTAGTAAAATTAAATATCTGGATGATGTTCCATCTAAAGAACAGACTATGGGAAGTAAATGTATTATTTTACCTTCTTTATTATTAGTTACGTTTTTTGAGGGCAAAAACTGAATTCTTTCTAAAATATATTTTATAGTTATTACTTGTAATTAAAGGGCTTTAAAAGGTCCATATACCTAACATTTCCACGTAAAATTGTTATTTCTCGAACCCATTACTCGAATCCACTGTCTTATGTAAGCAGTGTAGAGAGTGGAAATGAAAAAAATTACAATTAAGGATGTAAGGTTTTACTTTTCGTTTCCCATGCGATGCTCATTTGTGAGTCGTGTTTCTTAAGGTTAACCTATGTCCTCAGTTGATCTTCATTAGCCGTTGTACAAAGCAATAAAAAGGTATGCCCTAACCTAATAAAATAAAAAAGAAAACTGGATCTTAAATCCGGTTAGCCCCTGTGTTGTCAGAGTCCTGTTCTGAATGCATGCCGCTGTTTTCAGCTCATTCTGCGTCAGAGAACTCCTGTGAAATTTCTCTGTACTCCTTTTCAAGCCACATCCGCCCTCTTTCTTTTCTCTGCCATTGTATCTTTCTGCATGGCTCGCAGTGCAACCACGTGACTTTCATGATAAATGAATCACGAGTTGAAATGCAAGGTAATTTGCTGTCACAACTAG
The DNA here is from genome assembly GCA_030762935.1 of Hymenopus coronatus. NCBI lineage: Eukaryota > Metazoa > Arthropoda > Insecta > Mantodea > Hymenopodidae > Hymenopus > Hymenopus coronatus. The sequence continues at coordinate 119,208,872 of CM060881.1, read as the reverse complement.
CAATTCACTCGATACTTAGGAATCTTCTAACTTGCAAAGTTAAATTTGATTGTGAAAACTGGCTGAGATTTTCTTGAACTTTTTCTGCTTGAACAAGGGGAAGGAAATGAAGTGAAATGACAAAGTAGAACAGCAACTTTCCTTTTTTCTTTCTCCCTAACATTCCTGGCGTACTTATTTACACAAACAGAAAGACCGTGGCCGGAAAAATTTAAAACAGGGTTGTTAAAGTAAAAGAAATTAAAAAGAGTAACTTGATTTTAGTTACAGCTTTGCGGCTTTGTAGAACTGGGGGAAAATGTGTAATTGGAAGGAAACCCTTGGATGGCGATGGAAGCGTATGTCTCTGCATCATAAAGGCAAAATAGGATATGAGATCAAGCCCAACTTTCTTAAACATGTGATAGATTATGTATATTTGACTCTAATACAAATAACTCGATAATTTGAGTTTAGTATGTACGAATTTTATACACTTAAAATAATAGGCAAAGCTTTAAATACGTTTTTTGACATTAAGAAGTTACCAAATATTTTATTTCATGATTTTCATTTTACACTACATTACTATGTGCCTTTGAAGCGCTTAGCTCCCATTCTTTTGTTTCTCGTGATGTCATGATGCTTTGAGGTTGCTCTTGAATATGAAACATACATCTTTTTCCATAACCATGATTATTATCCTAATCATTTTGTAATTTTAGAAATAGTAAACTCTCAACAATACTGTAAATATGAACAAGTAAATGATATTAACATTATAAATATTTCATTTAGCAGTACGAGTTAAAGAAACCAAATAAACTACCAGTATCATTGAAGAAGCGATTTAATTCTTTCTAACTTTATCTACAATCAATTTAATTTTTTTTTCACAGAAGCTGTGTGTAGAGCAGGACTTGGATAGGTAAAGTCAGACTGTAACATGCAATAGCCGGAATTTGAACATGGATATCCTGGTCTCCAGCCGGTTGATGTACCATTGAGCTAACAAAGTAACATGCCGGCGTAGCATTGCATTTCTGAATTGACTCGCATGCTCGCCGGTAAACCAAAAGGTGATCCTCAAATGATTTTGAGATGACAATCCCAATGGCGACTTACAATGTTGTAAGTACTTTAAGTTCCAGGATTCATAGTATAGCCAACTATTGCGGTCAATTAATATTGACTTAATCGTTTTTACACACAAGCCGTGTATAGGACAGGAGTTAGATAGGTAGAGTCAGACTGAATCTTCATTCCTTTGGTAGTATTCTGATACTACCAAGCTTTAGCTTTTGCTTCAGTCCATTAGCTTGCTAATCTGAATTTCCTCGGAAATAGCTATTTACGTTACAGATGAGTAGAGTTATCAGCTTTTTAATCGAGTGCGGATTTTATAAAACGAGGGTATCCCAGAATCGAAAAAACTCTTTGATAGCGGAATCAAACGATGTTGTTGCATGCAGTATGAAATTAAAACAAAATAAAATTTAGAAAGGAGTTAGCATTTTCATGGATATAAACAACAGTGATTATTTATGTGGTCATATGTGTTTAAATAACTGAAGAAAGACAGCCGTGAGAATGCTACAGCCAGAGAACAATTGTTATGCCTGATTACTTTTTCAATAAACATTGAATAATTAAAACATCTGATGTCCTCCCTTCTCTAGGTATTCCACACATGCAAATTTTACTTACAAAGATCATTATTCTGTTATCTACATCATAATAATTGAATTAAACATTAGCAGAAATGGTCGTACTAATTGCTTCTTTGTAAGTAGAAGAGAAATATAGGTATTATTAGACTAAATCGACAGTCAAATTTTATAATAGCTATCCCTATGTGAACAAATTGAGATTCCGTTCTCGTTTACATTTCCAAGAGTAGAACAAAACAGATGAAACGAAAGTATGACATCCTACATAAGAAAAATTAAGTAATTTAAAATTCAAACCAAAACAAAAAATCTCATGTGTTCCATTCACATGATTTTCTCTACATCTCTGCAACAAATGACTCTTAAAAAACTTATACTTCTATTTACTTCATGCTAATCAGTAAAAAATTAGCAGAAATAGACATATTACTTTCTTCCTTGTAAGTAGAAGCGAACTAAGGGACTACCATAGATTAAAGTGATAATCTAAAGCTGGTTTCTATGTCACTGAAGTTCCTTTGTTTGTAGGACAGCAGTTGACAAATTCCTCTATGAAAAAAGTATGTTTTTCATAGCAGAAACCAAAAATAAGGAATGTCTCAAAAACGACGAACTCCACGAAAAAAATTATATAACATAAAGTGTGTGTTTTAAAGGGCTGTATATTTTTTGTGCAGTAAGTTTTTGTCCATCTCTTATGGTTTAGCAGTTGTTCAAAATTCAGTAAAATTCATTCAGAATAAACTACTCTTCAAAGGCTATTCCTATAAAATTCGAGATATACAATTTATTTGTCAGGTAAATATCTTTAATATACGAAATATTAATCAAAATCGTTAGAGCCATTTTTGAGAAAATCAAAATTTTCGAAAAAAGATCCATGTAAAGGGTAGTTGGAAGTGGGGGGATTTTTCTCAAAATCTTCAGGTCGCATCCGATACTAAACTTATATACCAAGTTTGGTATTTTACCTACTTTTCGTTTTCGAGTTTTGTGTTCACAGACACACTTACACACGGACACACATACACACGGACCTTTTTTCGAAAATTCTTTTTTTTAGATAAAGGGGACCTTAAAACATATATTTCCGGTGAAATCTCGGTATCGAATTTTTGAGTGGAGTGCAATACCTTCTCTATACACTTATGTACATAGTGTGTATAGAGAAAGTAAAAATACCTCGCAAACATTTAACTTTACAAAAAAAGACTTATATTGCATGCTTTAATGAGATCTACATTTATGTGTAGTAAGTTTTTGCCTGTCTCTCACGGTTTACGAGTCATTCAAAAGTCATCCAGAATAAATATATCTTCAAAGACTATACCTAGTTATTTCAATGTGCATTTCGTTTATCGTGAAAATATCTAAAAAATATGGCATTTTAATCAGAATCGTTACAGCAATTTTTGAGAAAATCAAATTTTCATATATATTTCCATATAAAGGGTTGTTAGGGGACATGTGCATTGCACATACGTGCTGGAGAAAGTAAAGAAATACCTCACTTAGAAGAATGTGCATCGTGCATTACAGTTTATAGGAAACTTGTACTTGCTATAGGAGATTTGCTACCTAAAAAGGTCTAAAAGTACTTATAATGGTAAAATGGTAATTTCAAAAAGAGGTAAGAGAAGGAAAACAAAACATGAATACAGAGAAAACATTTTTCTTGCATATTGCTGTGAAGAATCCAAGAAACTGTAATCTTGTATACCAAATAATCTTATTTGCTATGATAGCGAATCATTGTTAAGGTTTTATTAAAATATATAAATAATAATTTCAATGTTTAATAAGCACTATATGTTACATTTGCATTTTTTCACAATACTGCGCACCATTACAACTTGCTATCTATACGCGTACTGTAATAAAACTTTACTTTAGCCTTTGACAAGGTTAAAAGGCTTTCCTCAGACTGTATCACTTAACCACTGCATGTCGGTATGTTTACGAAAACCTGCTGAAGTACGCGCTTGGTGATTTCCAACCTATCTACTTTATTCCTGGGTAATTGCCTAATGCACGCTGACCGTGAGGCTTTTACGTACCTCCATTGACTTACAAACTATATTTTTGTATCACATAGGATCTGATAATCGTCCTCATCTTGATTCAGTGTTGTTTTAAAACACCCTATGTACATTATGACACATACATAAACGCTACATCGGTAGCGCATTATCAAAGACGCTGAAAACCTAAATTTGATTGTAATTTACGTATTGGCATTAAGAGGAACCATCTATTTGTTAATATTGACTGAGAATATATTACCAGGATATTTTATCCTTTTTACATTGTAGTACATTGTAGTAGAATACAGGAAATTAAAATCTTGTTCTATAAAACGCCTTCCTGGCACTGACACTGCCGCCTTCTACGACGTTATCATTTTTACATAATTTAAACCATAATTATTTATCCAATAACTTTCCTGCGACAGCCTCGTGGCTGCACCGTTTAGTTTGACCGTATTCCAAAAACGTTCTTTGTATCTTCTTATTCAACATGAATTCCTAGCGACTGTCACTAAGGAAAACCTGCACATGCGCAGAGATCTCAATTCGGGCAGTGCTTAGAAATTCCAAGTAAGATACTACATCCCTCGCCCTCCGTAGAAAATGATGACCAAGTTGCTTCAAAGTAGTCATTTGTGAGCAAGAAAAAAATAAAAAGACACAAAAAAATAATAGTCCTCTTATAGATAAATAGGAAAATATCACAATAACTAATATATCTTAAATCTTCTGTTTTTCCTATACAACATATTATCAACCTTATAATGTTCGTAATGTTTTTGATTACTTTTTTGTGACTTAATATTCTTGTTATCTCTCGTTGTGGAAATCTAAAGCAGTGGTTTTAATTTATTTTATGATTTAACTGTAGGAGTTAGAAGAGAAATACGGAAATGCTCTATTTATTAAAGATTGTCTGAAAATATATTACCACGTTATTTTGCCTTTTTCTTGCAGTACATTGTACTAGAAGATAGGAAATGAAAATCTCGGTGTAAATCTTGGTGCCGAGACCATCGCCTTCTACCACATCGCCATTTTCACAAATTTTAAATATACGATTAACATTTAACCATTATCTTCATTTTGTCACAAATCACAGTAAGTACATATTAAGGATTTTACTTGGATTGATTTGTAACTTTAAAACAGCAATTGCAATATTAAGAAAGGTTTACATGCTAATTTTCAGACTTTTGTTCAAAATAGTTCCTGTAATATTAACATATTTGTAGTATTTTATTGTCATTTAATTAAATCATTCCACATGATGCAATTTCAGTTACAGAAATTATAATAGTTTGCAGTTATATTGATAAATGCAGTAATAGTAAATTGGTGGGATGAAATTTTATCTGGCTTTTGTTTATTGGCCAAATGTTATTGGTGAAAACCAAATTTTGGATTTTTAGCAACCCACACCCACTTAAAGTCAGGCATTTAAATCGTCACGTGATACGGTTTAAAGCGCCACATGGTAATAAAAACAACAGCAAATTGAACTACAGGAATTACATTACTTAATTAGGCAAAAGTTTTTTTGTTTTTTCATTTTTTACAATTTTTGGTTAATTTTCACAGATGGGTATCCTTAAATAGATTAATATATAGGATGCAGTGTTGATGTTGATCAAAACTAGAGTTGTCTCGATTTTGCACTACACGCCTCGTTTACCGATTATGTAGAAGTTAATCTCCATTTAATTGTAACGTCCTGCTGTTTACTTTGCCGGGAAACTGTTCTGGTAAAGCCTCAAGAAGGCGCGTCTTTATAATCAATTCTCTTTATTAGACAAGTTGAAATTGCAAGTTATCTGGAGATGTTGCCTGCTAAGATAAATTGGCACTCGGGTCGCTTGTTTCATGTTCGAGTGCCATGTAATTTTCCTCTCCAACGAGCTCCATTGGTCACCAACTGATGACCCGCGCTATCCAATTTATCAAAGTCATCGCCGTGATATCCTTCCTGGCCACCGCATACAATTGTCACAATATTGGTTTTTGTTGGTACTCTCTGGATTATCGTTTTGGCCGTTACTAGCGTTTCCTCCTTCGCTTTCACTAAAAGAGACACGGCTTTCAAGTACTTGATTGCTTTTTATTCATTCCAGTTGTTTCTGTCCAAATTAATGTTGAGTGAAATGAGTTATAGCAGAAGTTAAACATTTATAATGGTAATGGATTACAAATAGTATGATGTTGATAGAAAGTCAGAAGTATTTAATGTAGATAAAAATGTTGCTGTATCTATAAATGATATCCTAGTGAATTGAAGTATATCTGTGGTGTATCAATGCATTATAAGTTATGAATAAATATATATTTATACATAGATTAAAGAAAATTAATATATACATTTTATATATATATAATGAGATAATGTTGGGTGCCAAAAATTTTCTGTTTGATACTAGTAGAAGCATTTAGCAAATAGTATTTTAGATATATAGTAAATAATATCAGTTATTATGCATACTAGGTGACAGTATTAATAATACGTTATTAATATCTTTTCAAATAGTAATTTCTTTGTAATTTGTTTTAGCTTATCTTGTATTAATGTTTAATTTATTTGAATTTAATTTATTCATGTAAATATTTTTGTTAGTGGTTCATTTATTTAAGTGCCTTTGTTAGAAGTTAGTTAAATTTGTACAAATATATAGCATAAATTACTAAGAATGTGTAAATAAAAATCTGATATGTTGCATTCACATGACCTTCTCTACATCGCTGTAACATATTATTGTTAAAATTCATAACCTCTAACTACTTTATGGTAATTGAGATAAACTTTAGCAGAAATTGTATTAATTGCTTACTTCCTTGTACGTAGAAGCAAAATAAGACAACACACTAAATTAAAACGAAAGTAAAATCTTTAAAAAGCCGATACTATGTAGATGAAATCCATTTTTATGCAGGGCCAAACGTTTATAACTTGAGAAAAGTTTAAGTATTTTATATCTGAAACAAATAACAATGAATATCTCAACGAAGAACAACATATATGATATAAATTGCGTGTTTTAACGTCACCTATATTATCTGTGAAGTAAGTTTTTGTTTATCGCTTACTGTTAACCAGGTACGCAAGAAAATTCATTCAAAATAAAGAGGTATTTAGAGGTTATTCATTGAAAATTCAAATTTAAATTTCATTAGCCATATAAATATCTCTAATATAGGGTATTTTAATCAAAGTCATTAGAGTCATTTTTAAGAAAATAAAATTTTTCCAAATTTTTTCTATGTAAAGAGTAGTTCTGGGTGGGGTGATTTTTCTCAAAATCTTCGTGTTGCATCCCTGCAAGATATTTAACTTAAATACCAAGTTTGGTATTTTATTGAGTTTTTGTTTTTGAGTTAATGTGTTCACAGATACAAGGACACACGGACCTTTTTCTGAAAATACTTTTTTTTTTTAGATAAAAGGGACTCTAGAACGTGTATTTCAGGTGAAATATCGGTATCGAATTTTGGGTGGAATGGAATACCTTCTCTATACACTATGCATATAGCACGTGTAGAGAAAGTAATAAAAAATTGCTGACATACGTCCTGGTGTAGCCAATTACATACTATTATTTTTATTGCAGTATTTTTTTTTTTTTTTTTTTTTTTTTTGTAAATCGAGATGCACTTTCATTATGCATTCTGTTAAAAATATAAGAAGAATAAGTTAAAATGATTGTCAGAGTTTTTAAAAATCGAGTGGTTATGTGATAGCTTTGAAATTGCTTGGCCATGAGAAAAATAACGCGACTTACCACTTGTAAAAAGAAAGAATGAGTATTTGAAAATTCCACAATAACAAAGAATACATATATAAAAGAAAACATTAACGAAGAAAATAATTTTAACACAAATTGTGTGTTTTCATGTGATCTAGGGCTTTCGTTCACTAAGATTTAGTCTATATGTTTTAGTTTGACTTTTTTTTTTTTTTTTTTTTTTTTTGTTATTTGTCTTCGTATAGGGACTTAAAGCCAGGGCCTAAAGTCAAATGCCTGTTGAGGACTAGACGGACTCTGGATCAGACAGTTTCCTAGCGCACAAGCCCAGCATACTATCAGATATACTACTGAGAGATAACCACCATCATCTGGAATTTTCCATTCTCCTCGGCTTTCGAACATTCTGCAACCTGTTTCTCGGTAAACCACATTGTAATTCACCATTAGGGAATGATATCTTAAAGTATTGGAGATCATCTTGTAGTTTACTGGGAAACATGCGAGTCAGTTGAGAAATTGAATGCTATGTCGGCATGTTGCCATGGTAACTCAGTGGTAGAGCAACCGCCTAGAGACTAGGAGACCCGTGGTTCAAATTTCGGCTATGGTATTGAATTTTTCAGTGTGACTCTAACAATCCAACTCCTGTCCTACACACAACTTGTGTGAAAAAACAATTAAATAAATACAAGTTGACCATAAGTTGGCTATGCCTTGAATCCAGGGACATAAAATACTTACAACATTGTAAGTCGCCATTGGTGTATGTCATCTCAAAATATTTAAAATCACCGTGTGGTTTATCGGAAAACGTATGAGTCAGTTGAGAAAGTTAATGTTATACCGGTATGTTGCCATGGTAGCTCAATGGTAAAACGCCCGGCAAGAGGCCGGGAGATCCATGGTTCAAATTTCGGCTATGGCATCGAATTTTTCAGTCTGACTCTGCTGTCCAACTCCTGTCTTCGTTTTCATACCTCCACTCCTACACATTTCCATTTGCTCATTTCTTTCATTTCTGTTTCACCCAATACTCATAAAGCTGTCTAAATTAGCATCTCGTGATTTCAAATAATATTTTCTCTGCGTGACTTTTTTCAGAGCGTTTCTACTTTGTTCTCGTCAAAAACACATTTCACCGTTAGTAGTAGCCATTTATATCGGAAACAAAGTTATCCGTAAAGAATGGGTTCCGCATGGCCATTCAATATGCCACGATCCAGCGACAAAAGATCCATGCTAGACCAATTTATCGTTTTTCTTGTTGTTCGTATCTTAATATCGGCCCTAGAATTCATAAGTACGGCAACGGAGCAGGAGGAGGAGAGACATCTGTTATTTAAATCGTGCGCCAACGTAATCGAAAACGTTCCGAGTGGTAAATTAATTTTGTCGCAGCGAAACGAAAGTGCGTCTTTTGTTTATGACAGCAAAGTCTTATTAGAATGGGCGTAGGAACAGCTGACATCTGCAACGGGGCAAAATAGTGGCAATTTCTCATCCATTTCCATGAGCATTACAACTTGTTTTCCAAAGAATGAAGTCTTTCACCAGTTGTTGGACTTTAACAAGAAAACCATGATATTATCTTCTTCAAAAGGATCTGAAGTTATCCAAATATGCATATCTGAAAGCAATAGTTAATTAATACAAATAAATAATTGTAATTGTTCTTTGTTTATCTTTAGCACGTATGTAAAATGTACATTCTCTAACATGCATGTATAATAAACAAGGTATTGTATTCCACCCAAAAATTCCATATCGAGATTTCACCGGAAATTTTAAGACACCCTGAATCTTAAAGAAGCATCTTTATAAAATGTCCGTGTGTGCGTATGTGTATGTGTAAGTGTGTGTGTGTCTTTGGGCAGCACGTTAAATACCAAACCTGGTATTTCAGTTCCGTATCTTCCAAGAATGCAACTCGAACATTTTTAAGAAGATTTGTTTCTTGTCTTGCTGAAGCAAATTGTAGACCATTTGATTTTGCTGATGAGGATCTGAATCTGTTTCAGGATTTAATGTTGAATAAGGAAGAGGTGGATTTGAATGTTGAATGTTCTGGTTCCGGATGGGAGGATTTTTCTCCCACTCGGAACTACACGGAACATGTTTAGAAAATTTTAATTTTCTCAAAAATGCCCATTTTGTTTAAAATTCCATAGATATAATTTATTTTCATAACAACCGTAATGTATATGTGAATTTTCTGGGAATAACCTCAGAAGCCATTTCATTCTGGGTGATTTGTGTATAACGGGTAAACCGTAAAAGATAGACAACAACTTGCTGCACAAAAACATCTATATCTCATTAATACACACAATTGAACTAGAAACAGAGTGAACCGTTTCCGAGATATTTCTTGTTATTAGTTTCAATTTTAAACTACTTAAACTTTTCTTTAATTCATAGATCCTCAAAATATGCATTTTCGGACGAAATGATGGTATCGAGTTTTGGGGTGGAATGCTATACCTTCTCTACCAGTTTTCTATGTGCATAGTCCTGGTAGATCAAGTAAAATATGTTCTATAATAAAATAAAATTAAAATTGAACATTAACTACCGTACTATTGTCACCAAATTATATGCATTGTTTCTTCCATTTCTTTCAATTAAATTGCTATTGCTAATTTTAGTTAATTCAATATAATTAATTATGTGGCAGATTTAGCATTAGTTTACAGTTGTATGTTTAGATCGTTAAGTTAATTTCTGAATGTGTTAAATTTGTAAAATACTGCTGCATTGTGCCAAACTTCTAATTCATTGTCTTAAATCGTTTTTGAGACTTAAATCAAACTTCAGTTCCACCACAGTCACAAACATGAACTTCAAACTACCAACCGTCATAAATATCTGTAATTTTTACTTTCTCTATATGTACTGTGTACATAGTGCACAGAAAAGGTAATTGCAATGCACCCAAAAATGGCATACCGAAATTTCACCGAAAATACATGTTTTGGATCACTCTGAATAAAAAAAAATTAATTTTAGAAAAAGGTACGCATGTGTGTGTCTGTGTGTTTGTGCTTGTGGACAGCATAGCTCAAAACCGAAAAGATCGTTAAATACCAAACCTGGTATTTATGTTTGGTATCTTCCAAGCACGCGACGCGAATATTTTCAAGAATAACCCCTACACTTTACATGTAACACTTTTAGAAAATTTTGATTGAAATACCTCATTGCTAAGATATTTTTAAGACAAACAAAATGTATTTCCTGAATTTTCTGGGAATAGCCTCTTAACACCTCTTCATAATGGATGACTTTTAAATAAGCGGCCAAACGTAAGAGATATACAAAAACGTACTATACACAAAAAATGTAGATATCATTAAAGCACACAATTTATGTCATATACATTTTTTGTAGTATTAACCGTTTTCGCTATATTCTGGACTATTGGTTTCAAGTTTAGCCACTTAAATTTTTTTCAAACGGAAGACATCTTTCTTCCCGTTTCTCGTTTGTTATTCCTGGCAAGCAAAGAGATTGGAATTTCAATTGTTTCACATAGCGAGCGTCATTTATGGGACTACACAATGCTTTAGCCCGAACATTTTCTTATTTCTCTTATACTTACATGGAAGCTAGTAATACGAATAATTATGCTTATTTTTATCTGGACTAGCATGATGTAGATAACAGGTTAATGTTTTGAATAAAAGGTTTGTTTATCGTACAGATAGAGGACATCATGTGAATGGAACACCAAACAATATGGACAATTTCTGCTACTACTTATTTCGATTATTATTATTACTGTTATTATTATTATTATTATTGTGTAGATATAAGAATAAGTTTTTTAACAATAAGTTGTCACAGAGATGTAGACAAAGTCATGTGAAAGAAACACGTCAGATTTTTAATTCCTTTATTTTATTTGCTGAAATATTCCTTTTAGAACTCATTTAAAAACTCAGTGTAAATAAGTTAACAACCAAAAAGTTGCAAATTGTAATGGGAACAGTTAATCTCTCAAGAAATCTGCCGAAAGTATCTGAAAAGTCGCCGATTGTTACAGGCATCACATCAAAGACGCCGCAAAGAAGTTGTATGCTAACGACGCCCACACCATTCGTTTACAATGTTCGTTTCGACATTTTGGATCGTTGTCAAAGCATGCTGCAATAAACATTGAGAGCTTGTCACGCGAACTAGTCTTTGTTGTTTTTGTTGCAAGTCGACAGAGCTGCTGCATGCTGGCACCAAGCGGAAAAGCAGTCAATGGAATATTTGCGATGCCTCGTGGTCGTGCAACTGTCTCGACTTTCCACTTGCTTCGTTGCATGTAAATAGACTTTAGATGCGCGCGCATGCCCCATTTCGACTGTCTTTTCCTATACTAGAATTCTTTGCGTTGTTAACACTCGTGCCAAAATTGCTGCAAGGTTAAAGAAGCATTCCAAAGAGGTTGAACGAAGACGTGGTTGACGTCCATAAAAGCTGTCCATAATGGAGATAAACTTAGTACTCACAAGTTAGTAGCGTGACCACTGTTTTCCTGGCATAATTCTAGTCACTGTATTGCTAAGGCCCTTTCGTCCCGTGTCGTAATCGGCTTACCCTCCCGTAATTTTAGTACTGACAATGCCTAGGGGTCAGAATCCTGTCGGGGAAGATGAATGGAAAACCTGTTACGAGGGGTCAGCCCGTAACCAGGCATAAGTATGAGTTAGTGGATAATATTAAATGTAAGAGAAATTGATAATTGGACAAGTGATGATGGAGCAATTGGTGGAATGACTGGTGGGGAAATTTGGAGGACCCGGAGAAAACCCACCTACACGAACACGAGCCACCCACGGCTCCACCAAAAGAGTGGTCGATGCCAACGGCACGTGGTGTTCTCAAGTGGTCACCCATCCAAGTACTGACCACGCCCAATGCTGCTTAACAGCGGTGGTCGGACGAGAACCCGTGTTTTCAGAATGGTATGGCCGTTGGCTAGGGTCCTTTACCTCCTCTAAAGTATGGGCAAACTGCCCGAGGGTAACACCACAACTTATATATTATATTTTCATGTCATACTTTCGTTTTCTTTACATCGATTATCTTAATGCCGTTTATAGGTGCCATTAAATTTAACCTTAGTCACCATTTCTGATGAAAGGTCTCATATTTAAATGTCATATCTGTCATATAGTTTATCCTCTTCTTCATTAAGGAATTGCTCTCCTTTGTCTATTTTCTGCCTTGAGTCAGACGCCATTCGAGGTGCAGCGAACTCTGGATCATAGCATATCCAGGATGAGTGATCAACCAATGTCTGGTATGGGAGAGAGGAAGGAAATTAAATGTAGTGTAAAAGGGATGATAGGATAATTCGTGGATTAAATTATCCAATCCGAGTAAAATCGTGAAAAGAACCTTCAGTCAGGTCGATCAGCCCAGAGGTTTCACCAAGGCACCTCCCAATACAGTTAATGAAAGCTTTTTGACAGGACATCAACAATAATAAACTAGAAAATATTCTAGGAAAAGTAAATCTGTGAATTCAAATCATTACATTAATGCAAAAGAAAACAAAACATAGTAATATCAGACGGCATCTCACAATTATAAACCTTATTATAATCAAATGGGTGCTACAAGAAGCTCCTGCTATTCATAATGGCAGCCGATAATATGATAAGGAAAATAGGAGAACAATAATATGCTCGGATCACAGATATAAGTAAACTTCAGAACAACTTAACAACAACAGAAAACTGGTGCAAATACAATATCTTCTACATTAACGCCTCAAAACAGAAATGCTGTTCAGAAACGGTGGAAAAGTCCCCGGCACAACAGAAATAAAACTAGACAGAAATAAAATAAAAACAGAAAATAATCTAAATATCTATCAATAACTTTGGAACTAGCGGCAGATGTTTCACAAAACATTAGCAGAAAGATTCACACAAGCTATAATAGCGAAAAATAAAATCAAGCAATATACAAGCTTTAACTCTGGAAACAGATGAAAGTATTAAAAGCTAAGATTCTCCCAATAATGAACTACGGCAGGCAGGCAACTTCACCTCGCTTGTTACCATGTTCCAAGCCACTTCCGCCCCACCCCTTCTGACGTGTTGTTTGCACACATAACCAAGCGTTCCACTCAGTGATAGAACACTGAAATAATTTCCACATAAACAAAACATAATAAACAAATAAATGCATAATTGAAATTGTAATGAATATAAATAATAAATAACTGTTAACAATTTTAGAATAATATAAAACTTCATCTAATAAACAAACATATACATGGTCTTTATCGAAAATACTCGAATTTGCGTATAAATAATCTTTTTGTGCAAAATGATGCAAAAACCACGTAATTGTGACTCTGTCTGGAATTGGTAAGCCGAGAACATCAAATGAAGCAAGATGATATTTATTTACTGTAAAAACTTCATGTTTCTTGTAATCTTAAAAGAGCAATTATATTTATTTTTTTAATTTGTTAAGAAGTATGACATATTCTGAGCTTGCTAACCTTAATTAATAAGTAATAATGAATAAAGCAGTTTTGTCATTTGATGAATATCTTGTTTTAATAGACTCCATTTTAAACTAATAATCGCATTACGCCAATGTTCCGTACGAGGGATAACTGCGTTACGTCGCACTACCCTTTGTCGGCCTCCGTGGAGTAATGGTTATCATGCTATACCAAGGGTGCGGATTGAAACCCGGAGGAGGACGATGGATTTTTTCGGGCAAAAATATCCTTAGGATTGTTTCCTTCGGAAGGATAAATCATTGGCAGAGTAACTGCCTAGAGATCGGGAGATCCATGGTTCAAATCCCGGCTGAGGCATTGAATTTTTCAGTTTGACTTTACCTATGCAACTCCTGTCCTACACACAGAGTTCGAATGAAAAAACAATCCCAGGTAGAGCTTGTTAAAACCATATATATATTTCGTGGAGTTGATCGTTTTTGAGATATTCCTTTATTGATGTCAGCTTTCAAAAACTTATACTTTTCTCATAGAGGAATTTGTCAACTCGTGTCCATACAAACAAAGGAACTTCAGTCACATAGCAACCAGCTTTTGACTATCACTTTAACCTATGGCACTACTTACAAGGAAACAAGTAATAATACTATTTCTGCTAGTTTTTTCTCGATTAGCATGAAGTAAATAGAAGCATAAGTTTGTTAACAATAATTGCTGCAGAGATGTAGAGAAAGTCATGTGAATAGAACACATCAGATTTTTTTTTTCTTTCTTTCCTTTCTACATTATTTCTTCTGTCGTTTAAGGTCCAGTTTTAAAGTGGAACTTCAGATACAATACCAATCAAGCAAAAGAATTGAGAAATGGGATAACTTTAAAATGTCTATAAACAGATTAGGCAGTTTGCGGAATCCCATTGCTGGAGAGTGATAGTCTATAAGGCGGCAGTTAGTCGCGCCCTCACGTTGCCCTATTTGGCAATTACTTGCCTTGGTGTTCAGAAGAGGCTCTTCAGGGGCCGCACGAGGCGACGGCAAGTGCTGTGGTGGAATGCATTAGTGCGCCGACCTACTCTGTTCAAGTCCTTCCAATAGGTATTTGAAAACTTATTATTTCTCTAAGGACAAAGGAGCTTGCATTTAGGAGTCTTTTTACTTTCACCACCTCATAGTGTGCACTGTCTTTCACAAAAGTAAATACACGCCACGCAATGGGTCACCTAATTCTCAGGTTTTTGTTTGTTTTTGAGTTTAGCGTCCTTTAACCTGGTTGGTCATATCGGACGATGAATGAATGAAATTGGTGAAATGATCTCGGGGTCCATGGAGCTTAAAGTTACTCGACATTCGTCTTCTCAGGATAAGGGAAACCCACCCCCCAAAAAAAAAAAACCTTATCCGGGTAACTCTGCCTAAGCGAGATTCGAACTCACAACCTTATGAATGTGACGCAGACACGCTACCAACACACTACCCAGGCGGGTTCAGTCATTCATGTAAGGGAATAAAATCTACCTTATATTTCCCTTTGTGTTCAAGGGAGCATGGCAGCTATTCACTCGTCTTAATGAAAACTTGAAAAAAGACAATGTTACCTATTCATTATAAACAAGATTTCATCTGGAGCTCTAGTTTGTAAAGCTCCGTCTCAATGAAAACTTGAAAAAAGACAATGTTACCTATTCATTATAAACAAGATTTCATCTGGAGCTGTAGTTTGTAAAGCTCCACTCTGTTGCTAAATCACGGCGGAGAGTTTGATTATGAATTTAACATTATTAAACTAGAATACTTATTAGATAAATCATACTTTTAAGTTTAATACAACATGCAGCAGGAAAACCACCATGTATTTAATGTTCAAAGGGAACATGTAATAATAATTGTTATATTGTTTTAAGCATTTAATCTTCATTTGTCTGTCATTAACGAAAGCAAAAAGCAAACTTCTGTTAGTGCATTTCAAGTTACTTTGAGACAAATAAATGTTGTCGCCTCACAAAACAAATGATATGTAAATACTGTTTAAAAGAATGTTAGTACATTTGAGGTTATTTAATGATAAACAAATTTTGAGGACTTTGCTAATTGTCAATTTACAACTGATTTGAGACAAACACATTTTGTGTCCTTACAAAACAAATGATATATAAGTATTGTTTAGAGGAATATTAGTACATTTCGGGCTATTTTTTGATAAACAAATTTTGAGGACTTAGAAAATTATAAATTTAAAACTGATAAATAATACTTGTAGGAATGATTATTACTTGATATAGATGAATGAAAGAACAAATTGTTAAAACTATTTCCTCATATGATAAAGAAACTTATATGAATGGTTATATACTTGTTCTATACTGTTTACATATTTAGCTAGAGAATGTTTTGCATTTATGCTAGCAGTTCATTAGAAATTTTCACATACACTCATATAAGCACAAAAGGGACATTGTGGAACACGATCTAGCATTACGGACCAATAGCCATGTTTATTTCATGATTTATTTTTGTTTCTTATAGCCTTCTTTGCAAGAATACGTCATTTTGTGATTCTAAGTTATTTACTTTCTCTACACGTACTAAGTACATAGTGTATAAAGAAGCTGTTGCATTCCACCCAAAATTCGATACCGAGATTTCACCAGAAATACATGTTTGGATCCCCCTGAATCCATTTTCAGAAAAAGGTCCGTGTGTGTGTCTGTGGACAGCATAGCTCAGAAACGAAAAGACTGTTCAAGATTTTCAAGAAAATTCACCCACCCCCAACTACCCATTACATGGAACTGTTTTCGAAAATTTTGATTTTCTTAAAAATGGCTCTAACGATTTCGATTAAAATATCGTATATTGAAAATATTTACCATGACTTCCTCTAGCTGGTCTCCAAACTTTTTACATAAGATTATTCTTCTATCTACACAATGCTAATCGAGATAATCATTCGCAGATTGTTCTTATTATTTAGTTCGTTTTAAGAGGGAGGAGGGAACTAAGGGAAAGCATTAGAGTAAACCGATAGTCAAATGTAAAAGCTGTCGTTATTCGATTGTCATTGCAAATCGCTTCTTTGCTTGACCAGGAGCAGAAAAAATGAAAATCGGACACTTCCTATTCGAGAAAAGTGTAAGTAATTTACAACTGAAACCAATAGGAAACGGTTACCTCCCCAACAAAAATGTAAATTGTGTGTTTTGACGAGATCTACATTTTTTGTATACAAAGTTTTGTCTATCTGTTACGGTTTACAATTTATGTAAAGTTCCACTAAATTCATTCAGAATAAAGACGTCTTCAGAGACTATTCCCAGAAACTTCAAGATATGCATTTTATTTATAATGGAAATGGCTTTCATATGTAGTATCTTAATCAAAATCATTAGAGCCATTTTTAGGAAAAGCAAAATTTTCGAAAATTTTTCCATGTAAAGAGTAGTTAGGGGTGGCAGGAATTTTCTTGAAAATCTTCGTGTTGCATCCTTGGAAGATACCAAACTTAAATACCAAGTTTGGTATTCAACCGTCTTTTCGTTTTTGAGCTGTGTTGTCCATAGGCACACAGTCAGACATACACACACGGAACTTTTTCTGAAAATGCTTTTTGTGGATTCAGGGAGTCCTAACACAGGTATTCCGGCGACATTTTTGGGTTGAATGCAATACCTTCTCTATCCACTATGTACATGTACATAGAGAAAGGGAAAAAAAAAAAAGACAACAAAAAATCTGGGCGAATGTGATAGATTTTTGAAACTGCCGAACGGGAGTGCTTAATCTGCACACCTCTAGGCAATCGGTCTACCTACAGCTTTACATGTATAAGCTTGGAGGGTTGCCACAATCCCTGTAGCACTGTGTAATCTAGGAAACCTCCCGCTCTCCTGCATTATGTAAATATTTTAGTTGGACGCTTCTCACCTACGCAAGTGCTGTATATACTGCTCAGAGTTGCAATAAATAAATTATTGGTTCGATAAACGTACCTGGCGACCACTACTATTACAAAAAAGACATTATGGCTATCGGTATCTTAAAGGCTTCTTTGAATTTTGAAAACCCACAGTATACAGGATGCTTCAAAACGACACCCAACGAAGATGTGGGCCTTGTTGGTCATACCGTACGTGATACGTAAATATAATTTTCAGTTCTAAATTCGGTAGGGGAGAGTAGGACAAAACAGGGTACTTAAATAAATTACGATATCACATGAACTAAATATAATTCTAAGTCAATGTTTTAATGAACAAGAGCCTAGTGTATTTGCTTCAAAGTGATAATAGCAAAACTTAATTCTATGGAATACAAACAGAGATAATTGGTTTTTTTCTGATGTCAGGTCAAGTACCCCGTTTTATCAAACCAGTCTGATAAAACAGTGATGTAGATTTTAAAAAGGATATTAAAATCAAGCAACATTATTCTAATTCTATTCACAAAAATCACATTATATGGTTGAATTTCTACATCGTCTACAATAGCACCTCTTCATGAGCACATCCACTACATTTTAAACACTTTATCCACCCTTCCCCGGAATTCGAATTTGAAAAAAGTTCGTTGCAGTAAATGTAAGCTGTCTTCATCTTCTGACGGAGACTCACAGACCAGTGTTACAGCAGGTTTATTTGGTTTCTTCTTCTTCTTCTCCTCGCCATTTCTATTTTCAATATCACCAGCAGAATTCCGAGTATGGTTAGAGTCCATCGGAAAGTTCCGTTAGGCAGTCTTTCCGTTAGGCAAAAATGTCTTTTGGAGATACTTGGAATGCTGAAGTGGATGGGTACCCCGTTCTTTCCAACTCAGTAGTACCCTGTTTTACCGGACTGCGCCATTTTATAAAGACAAGGACCTCACCACAAAGGTAACGCCATGTTTACTTTGAAACATACAACCTTGTGTGGAGCAAACAATGCTTAATTTATGGTGTACTTATTTTTAAATCTACAAATGATAGTCTTCTAGATATACTCACAGACGCCACAGCCAAAAATTATACCACAACACACTAAAAACCAAATTTTAAATACAGAAAACGAGCACGTTCTCGACGTCGGTTGCTACTACTGCTCGAATGACTGTAAGAAGCCGGCAAAGAAGTTAGTGTAATAAACAGAAGATGGTAGCACACACCAACGAAGAAAATCTCAGTACCCCGTTTTATCAGACCACCCTGTTTTATCCAACTCTCCCATACATAAAAACTGCCATAAAATCACTATGGATTAGGTAGTCGTACATAACCAAAATGACACGTACCTGTCCTTCTACAAGAGAGTTGCCGGCTGGAAGCGAAGGTCCCAGTCGCGTGGTTTGATAAACACGCCGGCGCGGCACAGGTCACCTTAGTAATGGAAAACGTAGCATGTGAGTTTTGCTATGTGTTTTGTATAACACGTTCTGATATTGTTTACGTGGCGTATTACAACTGTTGTTCCTTCGCTGCCTAATCCCAAATGTGTGCGATTTTAAACACACATAAAACTTAAAATAGAAGAGTTTGAAAGTTGCGACATCAAGTTGCGGACAAGTCAAAATGTAAGCTAATCGACTGCTATCTTCGTTTGGTGTCGTTTTGAAACATCCTGTATAAGATATTTTGTATAAATTTATATCAGTTATTAACCTAATAACAATGCTTTTTTTTTTTGACATGTTTCAAAATTATAGCCTGTAGAGTTATTTAAATAATAATATACATTGGAGCGATAGAGTCAATATCAGTATTTGGTCTCTGTCCAGTTGCCCTAACTACTAAATTACCATAGCAACTACCGACACTATATTTTTTGTTTTGAGATCTTTGTGGTTTACCGCAAAAAAACTCGTATATTTTAGTGAATTGAAGTTCGTGTCGGAAGTTGCCACGGTAGCTCGGTATTTAGAGCAACTGGACGGAAGCTAGGAGATCCATGGTAAAAATCCTGGCTATGGCATTGAATATTTTAAAGTAACTCTACCTTTCCAGCTCCTGCCCTACACACGGATAGTAAGAAAGAAATTAACTTTATTATCTAAATCATTATTGTGATAAAATTGCTCCAAAGAGGCCTTTTTAATAATATTCACATTAACAATTCCATTTTTACAATAGATTGGTTTACAAATAAATATATTACACCTTACTTCCTTATAGCCACCCTTTATTATTGTTACTTTTTGTACTGAGAAAATTCTTGAAATTTCAAAAATTACCACATTTTCATAATTGGAGCATTATTCGCAAAAGGTGTATAAGATTTTTAATTTATTTTTGAGGCAGTCATTTTTTAAAAATCTAGTAAAAAATGTTTCGCATGGAGCATTTTGAGTACGAAAAAGTCTGATGTATTCCTTTCACAAGACTTTCTCTGCATCTCTGTAACAAATTATTGCTAAAAAGCTTATTCTTCTATCTACATCATGCTAATCCAGATAAACATTATTAGAAATTATTCTTATTACTTGGTCCCTTGTTAGTAGAAAGGAAAGAGTCTAATGCGTTCCATTCACAAGATGTTCTCTTGCTGATCGGCAAACCAACTTTTATTCAAAATATTGATCTGTTATCTTCACCATGCTAATCAAGATAAACATATGCAGAGTTAGTTAGTATTATTATTAGCTTCCTTGTAAGTATAAGGGAAATATGAAAATGCACAGGCTAAAGCGAGAGTCTCGTCCTTTCAAAGCCAGTCACTATGTGGCACAATTGAAATTGCAATATCTTTGCTTTACAGGAGTAAACAAACGAGTAACGAGAAGAAAGATATCTTCCGTTTGAGAAAAGTTTAAGCGGCTAAAATTGAAACTAATAATTCGAAAAATCTTTAAAACTGTTATCTCTACAAAAAATTTATATAACATACATTTGTGTTTTAATGAGATCTATATTTTTGTGTAGTAAGTTTTTGTCTATATCCTGTGGTTTACCAGTTATACAAAAGTCATCCAGAATGAACCGGTCTTCAGAGGCTATTCCCAGAAAATCTAAGATATGCATTTCGTTTGCCATAAAAATATATTACACATAGGTATTTTAATCAAAATTGTTAGAGCCATTGTGTAGAAGATCAAAATTTTCGAAAAATGTTCCTGTAAAGTGTAGTTGGGGGTGTGGAATTTTCTTGAAAATACAAGTTTGGTAGTTAACGGTCTCTTCGTTTTTGAGGTATTTTTCTAAAAATATTTTTTGTTTGGATTGAAGGGGTCTAAAAACAGTCCTGGTGAAATCACAGTATCGAATTTTTGGGTGCAATACAGTACCTTCTCTATACACGAGGTACATGGCACGTGTAGAGAAAGTAAAAATACAGATACTTCATAAGTAACTGGGCACTGAAAAAATTGTTTTAATTAAGTTCAGATACGTTATGCATATTTATTAATGAAAGCATTTCCCGGTGCTAATGTGACCGCCAAACCCACTAAAGAGCATATTTTTGCAATGAGAATTGCTGCCGTAAAAGAGAAGAGAAGAAGATCATGTGAAGAAATGTTCGCAGTGCTTTCGTTAACAGTCCAAAAACATCAATCTCCAAAACTGCTCAGGAATTGAGCATTTCTCCCACACTTCTGTATGGTGTATTTTACGGAAATAGAGCATATAGGGCTCTTCATGTAAACGATTATAGGAAACGGTAGATATTTTGTGAAGTTCTAGATGAAATGGTAATAATGGATCCAGAACCACCAAACAAACCTGTCTGGTCTGACGAGATGTCCTTCAAATATCGGGGAAACTGATTAAATGCTGCTGCATTTGGGGCCAAGAACCTACTGCTGCAAGGGAACATGACAGGACCACTCCCGAGGTAAGATAATTTTTAATCAATGTAGAACTTGCATAACAAATTACAAAGATTTTAGTATCTGTACGGCAACCTAAAAATAACATTGGGAAAGAAACTAAGAAAGGAAACACATACAACATGTTATAAATTGTTGGCTGTGCCTGCATAATTATATGGCTCAGAAATATGGGCTCTGTGTAAACAAACATTCAAAAGAATAGAAACTGCAGAAATGAAAAATTTACAATTTGTGACAGGATATATATTAGTGTACAAAAAACGAAGTGAAGGTATTCGTAAAGAATTGGAAACCTTTAGCCTTACAAATAAAATAGAAGAGTATAGGAGACAATGGCATGGACGTGTCTGTAGGATTGATTTCAAAGCAATGTCCTGGATATGTTTTAACTATCAACCGAGAAGTGGAAAAAGAGTCCAGGGACGTCCACGGAAAAGATGGATTCAACATCTTTAATAATTGTAGCCAGAACAAATAAGGTATAATCTTTGAAAGTAGAAGTAGAAGAACTTGCATAAGAGTAACTAAGGAAATGAAGGCTTTAACAGAGATCGGTGTGTGTGTTTTCCCAGAATTGGCAAGACGTATCATTTTGATCTGTGTAACACTTTTCCAACAAGATGGGGTTCCTCTCATTAAACAAGGAGCATTTGTGATTTCCTTGATGCATTTTCCCTAATATGTGGATTGGTCGCACAAACGCAATTGTTTGTCTCCGCAATCTCCCAACCAAGCTTTATTAGACTTTTCCTATGGGGATTCATTAAGGTACTGTATTACACACAAAAATTCGATACTGAGATCACCGAAAATATATGTTTTGAGACCCCCTGAATCCAAAAAACGCATTTTTAGAAAAATGTTCGTGTGTGTCTGAGAGTGTCTGTGTATGTGTGTGTGTGTGTGTGTGTGTGTGTGTCTGAGAGTGTCTGTGTATGTGTGTGTGTGTGTGTGTCTGTGAGCAGCATAGCTCAAAAATGAAATGATCGTTAAATACCAAACTTAGTATTTAAGTTTGATATCTTCCAAAGATGCGACAGGAAGATTTTCAAGAAAATCTCCCCGCCCCAAACTACCCTTTACATGGACAAACATTTCGAAACTTTTTATTTTCTTAAAAATGTCTCTAACGATTTTTATTAAAATCTCGTGTATATAAGATATTTATTTGACAAATAGAATGTATATCTTGAGTTTTCTGGGAATAAAGACTAGTTTATTCTGAATGAATTTTCCGGATTTTTGCATAACTGCTATACCGTAAGAGATGGACAAAAACTTACCACACAGAAAATGTAGAGCACATTAAAACACACAATTTATGATATATACCTTTTTTCGAGTTGATCGTTTTTAAGATATTCCTTGTTTTTGGTTTCAGGTTTGAAAAACAAAGTTTTCTCATACAGGATTTTTTCAACTGCTGTCCATACAGACAAGGAACTTCACTCAAATAGCAACCAGCTTTTGACCACCACTTTAACCTATAAGTACTCCCTTATTTCGCTTCTACTTACAAGGAAGCAATTAATAAGACTATTTCTGATAATGTTTTCTCAATTAGTATGAAGTAAATAGAAGCCTGAGCTTTTTAACAATAAGTTGTTGCAGATATGCAGAGAAAGCTATGTGAATGGAACACATCAGACTTTTTTTAGTTAATTATTTAAGAGCACGTGTGCTTCTATGGATATAGTTTGCGGTGTCTACCTTTGTCTACTAGAAGTTGGTCAGTTGACTAGCACGCAATTAAGCGTAAATAGCGTTACCTATCTACCTTTTTACTTTTTCTAGCCCGTATGTACAATGTACATAGGGATAGAGAAGTATTGTATTCCACCCAAAAATTTGTTGTCGAATTTTCACCGGAAATATATGTTTTAGGACCCACTGAATCCAAAAAAAAAACATTTTTCGAAACGGTCTATGTGTGCGGGGGGGGGGGTCTGTGCATAGCATAACTCAAAAACGAAAAGACGGTTGAATACAAAACTTTGTATTTAAGTTTGGTCTCTTCCGATGAGGCGACACGAAGATTTCAAGAAAATCCCCCCCAACACTAACTACCCTTTATATGGCCATATATTCGAAAATTTTGCTTTTCTTAAAAATGGCTCTAACGACTTTGATTAAAATACCACATATTAAAGCCATTTCTATCACAAATAAAATGTATATCTTGAATTTTCTGAGAATTGTTTCTAAAGATCTGTTTATTCGGGATAAGTTTTGCTTAATTTGGCTTAACTAGTAAACCGTAAGAGATAGACAAAAAGTTGCAATACAACAAATGTAGATCTTGTTAAAGTACACAAGTTACGTTATACACAACTCTTTCATGTGTTTTCATGTATTGCTTGTTATTAGTTTCAATTATGAAATACTTATACTTTTCTCAGTCGAAAGTGTCCGTTTTTCTTTTGTTCTACTCCTGGCCAAGCAAGCAATGACAATCGGATAACGACAGCATTTTAAAACATCTGACTATCACTTTAGCATAGTGCATTTCCTTAGTTCCATTCTGCTTATAAGGAACTAAGGAATAAAATTCTGCTAATGTTTATCTCAACTAGTATGGTATGGAAAGAAAAATTATCTTTCGTAAGAAGTTTGTAGAGCAGCTAGAGAAACTAATGTGAGTGTAACACTCAGATTTTTTCTCGTAGTGTGCGCCGACAGCATCAATCTGCTCTTCAGCAAATTTGACTGTTTCAGGTGGGCAGAAACGACGAGATTAAAGGTAACGTAGAGGTCAATAGGGAATATAGGTCTAGGAAAACTTCCAGGAAATAAGTATCGCACATGTCACAGTACATTTTCATTTCGGCCCGCCTGGTCACACTCGGCAAGAATGGTTCTGCTGCCGGTTCTAGAAAGCTTGGGGTTCACTGACCATGTGGGTTGACTGGGGTGCTAACATCTGCGGCTCCCTATTCCGGAGAACCTGTGTTCAAACCCCGGCGACTACCCAGTTTGTAGTCCTGGCTGGGCAGATGAATTTTGGGGTTGATTCATCTTCTACCACGACTTTCCTGTCCAGCATTTCCTGTATCCATCTCTCCTTTGTTCTTGTTTCAAGATTGAAGGACCAGCGGTGTTTTGCGGTTTGTCTCTGGACATCTCTATGCAATTCCGTCGTTGCGGGACACTCAGATAGACCCGGCTTCGGGTTCTTTCAGCGGATGCCTTTGCGGGGGATCTCCGAAATCTCAGGATCTGTGGACAGAGCTCGGTTAGTGCAGGGTGCGTTCAACCTGGAAATGTTAGGGACCCCCTCCATTGCTCCCGTCCTCATCCGGATTTGATCGCCCTTTGTGTCTCTAACTTTAACCTTCCTCCTATCTTGGCCTACGTTCAGTGCTCTGCACAATGACTGAGGGTACCCTCCGCGATAATCCAAATTTAATCCTCGGCTTCGAAATTGTATACCTAATTAAGTTTTAAATTACAGTTCTTTAAATATGTTGGTGATTCCATTCTAATGTTACCTTCCATTGTCTTAACACTCTGCAAATTAGGTTCAACAAACTGCCTAAATTGCCCGCCTGGGTGGTGTGATGGTAGTGTGTCTGCTGCACATTCAAAAGGTCCTGAGTTCGAATCTCGCTTAGGGTGAGTTACCCAGATAAGGTTTTTTCGGGGTTTCCCTTATCCTGAAAAGACGAATGCCGAGTAAATTTAAGCTCCATGATCCCCGAGATCATTTGAGCATCAGTTCACCAATGACATACATCGTCCGATATGACCAACCAGGTTAAAGGACGTTAAGCTAAAAAAAAAAAAAAAAAAACCCTAAAGTGTTTCTACAGAGCAATGATTACACCTAGTAATCGTTTGCATGTTTAACCCTTTTTTAAACCAAATTCGTGCTGTTTAAATACAAATCGTAATACGTAATAATACTGTTTCACGAAGCAACTTTTTCAGGTGGCTTACCAACCTCGTGTTTAGCGTGTGCAAATATCCCTTCGTGCATTAAGAGTAGTATACCTCAACGGGGATATTATTTCAAATTAAAGCCGGTAATTGAGAAACTGATTACGGCGCTTCTCACCTAGGCGACCCAGGTCCGATTCCAAATGCCCGCACCAATTGCTCCATAACCACCAGTTCATCAATTTCGTTTACATATCATAGCATTCACTTCCTCATGTTCATGCCCGGCTCCGAGCCGACTCCTCGTAACAGGTTGTCTATTCTGTGGTTTCGCCGACAGGTTTCTAACCCCTAGACATTGGCTTGTATGGGGGTGTCAGTCCTGCAAATACAGCGAGGGTAAACCGATTACGAATCGAATTGAGAAACTGATGTTTTACCATCTTGCTTATCAGCGGAAAAGCTGAGCGGGTCTCAGTCATTGAGAGGGATAAAACGCCAGTTCCTCACTGAGTGGATTTTAATTGAAATAGCCCCGTTGAATTCTGCAACTCTTTTAAAGCCCACAGGCACTATATAGTCATATACGGCAATTGAGCCACTTGGTAACCGACTATGCTGACTCAGTCGTTTTGCAACACTTCTAAAAGAATGATTTGCCAGTTATCTTCTCTCTATATATCATATCTACTAGTACATCCGTAAAGATGTACAATTAAAACTATAGACCGAATGGGAATTTAGATAACAGTTTTATAATAGTCCTGCAACAAGTATATAGTTTCCATAGATTATAAACAAAAACAATCTTAGCTGACCCGGAGGTTCCGGGTTCGATTCCCAGCTGGGGCGGGGAATTTTTCTTTAACCAGAATTATTTCCTATCCTCCACAGAGTCTGGAAGTATGAATGTGAGAGTAGATATAAAATTAATTAACCAAATGTTCTAAGCCTGCAGTAATACCAGTTGTTTTACAAGTCAAAGTTATGACCATTGAAGTTAAAAGGGGGCTATACAAATGAAGCAATTAAAAAAAAAATCTTAGCCTAAAATGGATGGTTGCCAAGTTTTTTCTATAGTAATTCAAGCAGGCATTTGGCCTTATTAGGTTGAAACGAACTTAATTCCTTGACCTTTAATTACAATTACATATATATCACATTTCAATGCTGCAGACCATTTGGGAGTATTATTGTTTGCCCTAAATTGTAATTAAAGGTCAAGGAATTAAGTTCGTTTCAACCTCATAAGGCCAAATGCCTGCTTGGCAACTATCCATTTTAGGCTAAGATTTTTTTATATATATTCAGGTACCCTAAGGCTAAACTCGTAAAGAGTTATTTGAAAACGTGAATCTTAAAGGAACAAAAATGCTACAAATGCTTCTCGAGTATTCCTTTTTCCACCTCATTATAAGCAGCAGAGTCGCTTTCAACAACTGCCTCTATACCCGAAGTATATTGACACAATGGTGAGGAAATACGCAGTTCAAGTGAAGCGAGAGAGAGGGAGAGAGAGAGAGAGAGAGGAGGGGGAGAGAAAGCTTCGTTCTTGGTTTTCCTTTACGTCGAGGGTTTTGTCTTTCAGCTGCGTCTCTCCCTCCCTTCCTCAGCGGATATCTTGAAGATCGATTTGGAGCACGAGAAGGAATACGAACCTCTTCTCAACGCATTAAAATAAAAGAAAGCTGCCTCGCTTTCAAAATAATAAGATAAACCAAATCCAATGAACAGAGATGACGCTATGTTAACTAAACAAAGGAAACGCGCTGAAGAAATTTACCGCGTTCTGAATGGCGCCTAATACAGGGAAAATTGACTCCCGCCCTTTCTTCTAGGTATATCCATGCCACAAAGATGTTTAGTTTTTATGTCCTATATTTTTTTAAATCATGGCTTTCTAAAGCAGGCTGTTCCAGCTTGGCTGAACTCCAAAGAGCAGCGAGTTACACACAACTCACAGGAGTCTGCCTGCAATATGCAGTACACCTAAGCATTCAGGTTAAATTAGGTCAGGTGTTCAAATGGAAGAGCAAGAATTGTGATATACTACCACCTTCCAATCACAGTCGGGCTACGAAGTCTATGGTTGAGTATGTACGAATATTCCAATTAAGTTGACTATTTCATTTTCATAGCTTACGTTATCGTAAGGGTGCCTAATGGACAGAGCTTGAACAAGCTGCTCTGAAAAGGCACTAAAAATAGAGCCATTCACTCGAACCACTTATGTTAGAAATTGAAGATTATAATATTCAATAGAATAACATTTTATAGTTTTATTTCTTGCACTGGAAATCACATGTAGCTTAGATCATGTATCAATTAATGTTTTTTCTTTGCTTTGCCTACTTGAGTTTAAGGTCATCTCACCTTATCGACAAAGATGTATTGAATTGAGTGATATGGTCAAATAAGCACGGGTCTATAGATCTTAGTTATCCGATATCCATCTCCTCAGCATGACGGAAAATCCCAAAAAAAAAAAAAAAAAAAAAAAAAAAAACCTTATCCGAGTAACTCACCCATACCAAGACCTCTTGAATGTTTGGCAGTTATTTCCATATCAAGAGGCGGCCTTGTATCGATTAATGATTCCACAGAAACGCATTCAGCTGAACTAAAAGAAACTATGGAAGCAGCGGAGACCGTAACGTTAGAGAAGTACAGGAAACACTAAGACATTATATAACACAGATTTTTACTTTCTCTAGCCCCGTATGTACAATGTAGTACTATATTCCACCCAAAAATTCGATGTCGAGATTTCACCGGAAATACATATTTTAGGACCCCCTAAGTACAAAAAAAGCATTTTCAGAAACAGGTTCCCCGTGTGTGTGTCTGTCTGTCTGTATGTGTGTGTATGTCTGTGGACAGCATAGCCCAAAAACGAAAAGACGGTTAAATTCCAAACTTGGTATTCAAGTTTGGCGTCTTCTAAGAATGCAACACGAAAATGCCCCCAACCCGAACTATCCTTTACATGGAAAAAAGTTTCGTTTTTTAAAAAAATAACTGTGACGATTTTAATTAAAGTACCACATATTAAAGCTATTTCTATCACAAATAAAATGTATATCTTGAATTTTCTGGGAATAACTTCTAAAGACCTGTTTATTTTGGATGAATTTTGCTTTATTTGGCATAACTAGTAAATCGTAAGAGATATATAAAAACTTACCATACTAAACATGTAGATCTTGTTAAAACACACAAATTATACCATATACATTTTTTTCCCGGAGCTTACCGTTTTCGAGGTATACTTTTCTCAGACGGGAGTGTCCGTTTTACGTTTTTTCTACTCCTGGCCAAGCATAGAAGCGATTTGCAAAGACAGTCGCATTATGACAGCTTTTAAAACATTTGACTATCACCTTAGCCTAGTGATTTTATATTTATCAAATCAAAGGAGAACAGTCAAACCTGCATTTTAATACTCACAATTAAAACATTCTCCTATAATAGCATTCTACATATTAATGGGATGTTATATTGTGAAATTGAAGCTCTCAGTACTAATGCTATAAAGGTCAAACAATAAAGGCCAGAAAACAATAGACTACAGGTCACAATTGCCGTGTCCGATATACTCTTATTTCGAAGTAGAATCACTCCGTAATATTTTTTTTTATTGTTTCATTTATACAGCCCCTTTAACATCTAAGGTCATATCGGGGGTTTTGCACTTTTATTTTCCTCAAACACACACAGATTCACTCTCACATACATACTTCCAGACTCTGTGGGGGACAGAAAATGGCTAAAGAAAAATGGCCCGTCCCAGCCGGGAATCGTACCCCGGACCTCCGAGTGAGACTGACCACTCGAGTACGGAGGCAGTCCGTGTACACACTAATAACGATTTGAGCTATAAAACCGCGCAATTGGTAACAGCTAAATAATAAAAGCAAATCATATAAATAATAAAAGGATGTTAAAGTAAAAGGAGATAAACAGATAAAGGAGAAAGACCCGAGATAGGAAAATCTTCAACTCAGATAGCCTAGACTTTAAATACAAAGACCTAACGACTAGAGGAAGCCTAGTAAAAATTCTTAAGTATGTGCAAATTTCTTAAGCAATGAAGGAATATGCCCGTAAACAAAAAACAGGTATTGATAACCATAGATTCTTAAAAGAGTTTAAACTAAAACTACAGTTGGAAATTAATTTATTGAGAGTAAGAAGAGTGACGGTTAAACAAGGAAGCAAGACGGATAAAGCGAAGGAGGTTCTCGCCAGTTCTCCAATTGACGCTTTAACTTGAAATAGCCCGTTTAGTACTGCAACTCGTTTAACGTATTAGGGAATATCTGCAAGCGTCAAATACAGGGCAGTTGGGCAGGTATCTCAGCGCAACTGTCGGATAGGCGCGTTCGCTCCTTATATTAAACAATACTAATAATTAGGTATGATTAATAAAGGAGTAGGGGTAAAGAGTGGAAGGGTCGTAGTGGCAAGATTATAGATGATAATAACATTAAGATGTACACATGTGCTGATGTTAATATGTTAATATTTCTAATAGCTCCAATTGAGAGATTTTCATATCCTAACCTCAAAACACAGACACAAATGAAACCTGAGGACACCATCCCACAGCAAATGACAATAAGCGACAGTTACCGCCAATCTCAGCTATATATTTTATAATTTAATAATCTGAAAATAGTATATGACAATATTTGTGATCAGTTTTTACTTTTATTACTTTCTCTACTCGTACTATGTATATAATGTATAGAGAAAGCATTGTATTGCACCCGAAAATTTGATACCAAGATTTCACTGGAAATACATGTTTCGGATCCTCCTGAATCCAAAAGAAGCATTTTTGGAAAAAGGTCGTGTGTTTGCGTGTGTGTGTGCGGACAGCATAGCTCAAAAGCAAAAAGACTATTAAATACCAAACTTGGTAGCTTCCGAGGATGTGACGCGAAGATTTTCAAGAACATTCCCCCAACCCAAACTATCCTTTACATTGAAAAAATTTCGAAAATTTTGATTTTCTCAAAAATGACTCACGATTTTGATTAAAATCTCTTATATTTAAGATTTTTAGATAGCAAATAATATGTATATCTTGAATGTTATGGAATAGCCTCTAAAGACCTCTTTATTCTGGATGAGTTTTACTGAATTTTGCATAACTGGTAAACCGTAAGAAATAGACAAAAACCTAGTTCTCAAGAAATGTAGATCATGATGCAACGCCCAGTTTATGTCATATAACATTTTTTCATATAGTTGGCGTTTTCGAGGTATTCCTTTTTATTGATTTCAATATGAAAATATTTAAAATGTTCTCATATAGGAACTTTTTAGCACTTGGCCATATTAAGAAATGGATTTAAATCCCATAGCAACTACATTTTAAAAAATTTAATGTCGGTTTAGCCTAGTGTATTCTCTTATTTCCCTTCTACTTATAAGGAACTAAGTAATAAGACCATTTCTGCTAATGTTTTAGCATTAAATAGATAGAAGAATAAGCTTATTTGCAATAATTTGTCACATATATGTGGAGAAAGTCATGTGAATGGGCCACATCGGATTTTTTTCTCAAAGAATTGCGACATTCTTCTCTCAGCCTCGTTTCGCAAAGTTTCCTACACTAAAAAAACAAAACAAAACAAAAAAAACAATTTTAATAAATTTACAACGAATTTATTTAAAAGTAATATTTTTCTAAGGATAAATTAAAGCTTTCACAAGGTTAATTAAATAAAATATAAGATCTATTGCTTGTCAAGAAATAAAATATGCATAAAACCACAAAATTCAACTATTATTTGCACATATTAACGTCAATATAATTCCATCTGGATTCATATAACAAGGCCTCCAGTGTTGTTATGTGCCAAATTTGATTGAAGAGTAGTATCGAATTTCAGCGCAGCCTTTTGACAGGTGTTATATCAGATGTGATCTTGTTTAAGCATTTTATATATATAAACTGTTCACCCTTTCCGTTTATTTGTTTCCCTTTTTATAATATCAGAACATATCTGCAAAATGAATTTCAGTATAATTACCTATGTTCTTTGTTGCTCCTTCTTTACTGTAGCGTCAAAATGTGAGTTTATTATTAAATATTCTAAATAAATTCATTGGGGTATAACAGTTTGGCACAAATGTGAGAACGCTACCAGTTTTCTAATGGACTCATATGCCCCACTTCTACTACTCGAATAAATTGGTACCTGTCATAGCAGGTGGCCCAAACACCCCGCATTTGAAGTGTGTAGATATACTTTGTACGTTAAAAGAGTTGCAGAACTCAGCGGGAAAATCTAAAGTTAAAGGACTTCAATTTAATTGTTTTTTTATACAAGCGGTTTGTAGGACAGGAGTCGGTTAAGTAGTCAGACTGAAAAATTCAATAGTATAGCCGGAATATGAACCACGGATCTCCCGGTCTCTATCCGGTTCCCTACCACTGAGCTATTATGGCAACATACCCGCATAGCATTAAATTCCGCAATTCCCGGTAAACCATGAGGAGATCTCAAATTATTTTTAGATGGCATAAATCAACAAGTAATTTAAGTCCCGGGCCAACAATTAGTGATAATTTAGTTGTTTTTTCACACAAGCCGTGTGTAGGACAGAAGTTGGATAAGTAAAGTTAGGCTGAAAAATGCAATGCCATAGCCGGGACTTGAACCACGTATCTCCCGGTCTTTAGCGGGTTGCTCTACCTCTGAGCTACCATGGCAACATACCGGCATAACATTAAATCCCTCGACTGACACATGTTTCCCGGTAAACCACAAGGTGATCTCAAATTATTTTGAGATGACATACTTCAATGACGTCTTACAATGTCGTAACTACTTTAAGTCCCGGGCTTTATACTATAAGCAACTGTTAACGTCAATTAGTGCTAATTTAATTGGTTTTTCACACAAGCCGTGTGTAGGGCAGGAGTTGGATACTTTTTCATTTTGGCTTACCCAAAAGTTAAAGGAACTGGCTGAGCGACCTTAGGTTTACTCCTTTCGCTTAACAGCGGTGACGGTAGACGGGTTGCTCTCATTGAGAGTGGTAAAACCAGTTCCCCACTGGCAGTTTTTAACTTTAAATAGCCCCGTTGAGTTCTGCAACTCTTTGGGAACCTTAGTACACGCTACTACAGCTATTCTAGTGACATTGTGTGCTTGAAGCAATGGCTCTGTATAAACAATAAAAGCTGTTTTAAAATTAACTTGCTATGATGCGATACATCTGCCTCAATCAATTACACTTCTTGCATCAAAATTTCCTAAAAGTAATATTTAACAGAGAAAAGTTATGTTTTTCCTGGAGCATCACTGTTCTGGATAGTCAAGCTCTCATTCATGGTCGCCAGCAACTTAAAAAAAATTCGTATTGTGGACAAAAATTGAAGTAACGTTTTAGTCCCTGGTCCCAAATAACTTGCCACGCCTTCCCCTAAATGTTTTAAAGAAAAGAACTCTTCCGTGTATAGATACGCATTTGCCACAAACACACCTCAGGTGTTAGAATGTGTTAAATATGAACCGGAGTCATGATTCAGTGACATATATATGCTTTTCTTTGTCACTCTCTTTTAAGGTGATAGACTATATAGCCATTAGGTCCAGTCACAGCCGTGAATTTCTGTGCAGTGAATAATACTTTTACTGTCGTTAATACAATATTTAAAGAAAAATAGTGCGAGGAGAAGGTGGTGTAATTCCATTCAAAAATTTGATACCGAAATATCATTCCAAACATCCGAAACGAAGATTTTCAAGAAAATCTCTCCACACAAACTACCCTTTACATGGAAAAAGTTTTTGAAAATTTGTATTTTCTAAAAAAGGGCTCTAACAATTTTGATTGAAATACCATATATGAAACATATTTACATCCCAAATAAAACGTATATCTTAATTTTTCTGGGAATAGCCCGTGAATACCTGTTTATTCTGGATGAATTGTGCCGAAATTTACGTAACTGCTAAACCATAAGAGATAGACGTAAACGTACTACACAAAAATGCAGATCTTATCAAAACACACAACTTAGGTCCTTACGTTTTTGTTGTGGAGGTAATCGTTTCCGAGATATTCCCTGTTGTTGGATTCAATTGAAAAGTACTTATATTTTTCTCAGACAGGAAGTGTCCGCTTTTCTTTTGACTTCTCCTGATCATGCAAAGAAGCGATTTGCATTAACGATATTCTAACGCTAGCTTAAAACATTTGACTATCACTATAACACAGTGCATTCCTTTAGTTCCCCTCTACTTATAAGGAACTAAGTAATAAGAACATTCTGCTAATGTTTATCTCGATTAGTATTGTGTGTAAAGAAGAAGAATCTTTTTTAAGAATTTTGCAGAACAGCTAGAGAAAGTCACGTGAGTGTAATATATTATGCATTGTTTTACATCAGTAGGCCTCCCTCCCTTCAATAGAAAAAGTCACGTTTTGATATGCAATCGATATCTCTCGATCCTGCAGCAATGTTTCTATCACGTTATTCCTTTGGAAAAATTTAATCTGTGCCGCTATGAGGTTAATTCCTATAAATCTAATTCCACAAATGCCGTTCCGTGTTGATACAATGGAATTCGTTCAACTATAATTTCCATTGGCGATGATAATTTCCTTTAATTCAGTAAAAGTTATTTTCAGCCGTGGTTTAGCGCTGTTATTTTGAAATCCGAAATGCCTTCATTTCCTTTCGTGCGAGCGCACCAAACAGAAGAGAGTTATGAACGGTTGAAAAGCAGAAGAGCTGGCAATTAACTGAGTCGGAATCCTGCCTTTGTTGGGAAGTTAACTTGCTTGGAGGGATCCCATCCCGCTATATATATCGCATCAAGTTCCTTGCAAGAATCGCAAGTTCCCGAAACTAAAGAAACGCCAACAAAGCGATGTTGTTTCATTTATCTAGATTAGCAAGTGAGGGCGGGAGGAAAGGAGAGATGGGAGAAAAACATCCGACTACCACACGCGGAAACTGTCTGGTTTTACATTGTTCACTGGATAAATGTTACTCCAGCAGTGTTTGTTTAATGCGAACTCTGTTCTTGAACCGAAGAGATCTCTAGCTGATCTATGCTAACTTAGAAGGCTACGTCAGTGTCTGTTGCAGTATAGAGTCCCACCTCTGACACCAAGATGGAATTGCCTCTATGTCATTGCTATGTGCTTTTACTTTCCCTAATATATACTTAAGATAACTAGATTAAATATTGTAATCAATGTAAAAGTTTGATATCAAGATTTCATCGGGAATAATACATTTCGAGGTTTACTGAAGTTAAAAAGTCCATCCACATGACTTTCTCTACATATCTACAATAAAGTATTGTTAAAAAGCTTATTCTTCTGTTTACTTAATATAATCGAGAAAAATTAGCAGAAAAGGTCTTAGAAAGGAAATAAGGGGTACCATAGACTAAATCGATAGTTAAATCTTTCAAAAGCTGGTTGCTATGTGATTGAAGTACCTTTGTTTGTATGGACAGGATCGACAAATTTCCCTATGAGAAAAGTGTATTTTAAAGCTGAAATTAATAACAAAGAATATCTCAAAAACGAACAACCTCACGAAAAAAATGTATATAACATAAATTATGTGTTATAACGAGCTCTACATTTCTTGAGTGGTAAGTGTTTGTCAATCTCTTATGGTTCACCAGTTATGCAAAATACTGCAAAATCCATACAGAACAAACATATCTTCCGAGGCTATTCCCGGAAAATTGAAGATATACAGTTTATTTGGCAGTTAAAAATATTTAATATACAAAATTTTACTCAAAATCGTTAGAGCCATTTTTGAGAAAATCGAAATTTTCGAAAATGTTCCATGTAAAGGAATACCAAATTTGGTATTTAACAGACTTTTCTTTTTGGAACTATACTGTTTGTAGACACAAACACACGAACATTTTTCCAAAAATGATTTTTTGGGTTCAGGGAGACCCAAAACATGTATTTCCAGTGAAATCGTGGTTGAATTTTTGGGTGCATTACAATATCTTCTCTATACACTATGTACATATTACTTGTAGAGAAAGTAAAAATATGAATGCTCCACGAGAATGCGTTAGTGCCAGCATAAACCAAAATATTGATGTACTACTTTCTCTATGTATGCTGCATCAAACTGTTCTTACAAAAGCATATTGTTCTATCTATTTCACGCTTATTAGTATACACATTAACGCTATCCAAAATCACAAATGGTTTTAGATAGGCTAAATGGCTTGGATTTGAACCACTGATCTCTCAGCCTCTAATCATGCCAACGTAGCATTAAATTCATCAACATACTGGAATGTTTCCCGGTAAACCGCAAGGAGATCTTAAATTATTTTGAGATGAAAGTCCCGGGCATCAAAGTTGCCAACTATTAGGTCAATTAGTGTTAATTGGTTTTTCTACACAAGCCGTGTGTAGGAAGAAGTTGAATAGGTAGAATTAGACTGAAAAATTCAATTCCGTAGCCGGGATTTGAACCAAGGATCTCCGGATCTGTAACCGGTTTCCTTAACCACTGACAACATACTGACACGGCATTAATTTTCTCAAATTATTGAAATGTTTCCCGATAAACCACAAGGTGATCTTAAATTATTTTGAAATATACCACTTTGGCGACTACAATGGTTTAAGTACAGGGTTACTACAAAAGAAATAGACAACTTCAACTGTCTGTAAAACAAAAACTATTAGAGATAGCAACCTAATTATTTTGGAGGTATGTTGAGAAACTCTCAAAGTTTTGTTTGTTACTATTGGTAGAATGGGAATTAATTAGATTAAGATCTTCTTCTGGTATGAACCCACTAGCTTAAATTTAGCTTACTTAATTTTATTGATATATTAAAGACTTTAAGTTAAAAAAACTAATATCCTTCAAAGTTATAAATAGTATAGTGCTTTGTTTGTTGTTGCAGAAGCTGAAATGGCGGAAAATCCTGTGGAAATGGCATATTGCATGTTGGAAATTGCTAGAACGCAATCAGCAACGACTTTTAGAACACGTTACCACAAAACGCCACCGACTAGACAGTCAATCTACGACTGGTATAGAAAATTCGAGACAACGGGATGTTTGTGCAAAGAGAAGAGCTCGGGAAGACCAAGAATTTCGGAAGAAAACGATGAACGTGTTCGTTCTGCCTACATAAGAAGCCCACAGAAATCGACATCTAGGGCAAGCATGCAATTACAAATTCCACAGCAAACTGTATGGAAAATCTTGCGGAAGCGACTGCACATGATGCCTTACAGATTACAGATGTTGCAGTTTCTGAGTGAAGAAGATAAGGTCATACGGCGTGACTTTGCATCGACATGTTGCGACATGATGAAGACGATGCTGGTTTTTGTGAGAGCATCATTTCATTTTTGTGGTAACGTGTTCTAAAATGTCGTTGGACAACAGTAGCTGATTGCGTTCTAGCAAATCCCAACACGCAATATGCCTTTTCCACAGGATGTTCCGCCATTTCAGCTTCTGCAACAACAAACAAAACACTACAGCGTTACCAATAGTAACAAACAAAACCTTGAGAGTTTCTCAACATACCTCCAAAATAATTAGTTTGCTATCTCTAATAGTTTTTTGTTTTACAGGCAGTTGAAGTTGTCTATTTCTTTTGTAGTAACCCTGTACTTTAAGTCCCGGGTTTTATATTTTAACCAACTATTAAGTGAAGTAGGTTAATTAATTGTTTTCATTATGGAATGATGTAGCATTAAAAGTAGCATATCTAATAAACACTTAGCTGATAACTGAGATTTAAACGATATTTTACATGTTTTATTTGTGATGCCAGTAAATATTAGAAAGTTGGGATAAATAGAATTAAGGTTTTTACCTGTACCTCCGTTAAAATGAGGATTTTCTAAAAATCGCAATGACATCACAAAAACCACATACCTTTGAAACGTCACCCTATGAATATTACAGTGTTATACTTTATGCTTGCACCAGGACCAAATTTGATATCACAGTTTCGAATCTGTTTGAGGTATGTTTTTATGTAACATCGACAATTATATGAGATTGAGATTAATGAACACACGAGGCATTTGTTTGGGACACCCACCACATATGTACACTTCAGAGAATTTTTTTCAAAGCACATATTATGAAAATAATAGATTTCTTATCAGAAAGCCTGTCCTAGCTTTCAGGTAAGAGAACAAAGGGCAGCAAACTGAAAATATTGTGTATGAATCGGAGTTTTGGGGTAGTAAAATGAAAAACATACTTAACCACCAGAATCTTGCTTACTTTCAAACGTACAAATTTAATTTAGTATTACGCGTGATAAATAGTAAAATAAAATTCTTTCCCCGCTGTAAAAGAGTTATTTTTGTTTCATTTTATGTATAATTGTTTTGAGTGTTGTGAGTATTCTTACTTCTGTTGTTTTTATAAGTTCCTTGCCTCCGTCCTCAAGATTGACAGTATTAGCGATGTGTGTGTCCCAGATTATTTTCCCACTAATTTCCTGTGATTCACTGTCTATTATGATGAAATATGTTGGAAGAGTAAACAAATAAAGAGTAAAGAATTTAGCGGAACTTCTTAAGACTTGGAATCCGTTAATGTGAGCTAACTAATGCGCATGTCGGTATTTGAAGAAAATACTAGAAAGCACGTGATTACTCGAGGTACCGGCGTTGCTCCGTTAGCGGAGTCAGGCGCGGGGCTTTGTTCCAAGGTAGCTGCCTAAACCATAACCGCCTAATGAGGCGTTTTGACTATGTAGTTGTAATGGTGTTGAAAACCATATTTTTGTATCACATAGGATCTGAGCAACAATGTCATCATCTTAGTTCTGTGTCGTTTCAAAGCAGCTTGTATTCTTTCTAAGGTTTTAAAATATAAGTGTTTTAGCTAGAAATCACTCACTTTAGAGTTTCATCGGGATTATTAGCTAAATTACTTAAAAAAATCTGATGTGTTCCATTCACTTGACTTTCTCTACATCTCTAACACATTATTGTTAACAAGCTTATGCTTCTGTTTACTTCATGCTAATCGAGAAAGCATTAGCAGAAATAGTCTTATCACTTGCTTCCCTGTAAGAAGAAGCAAAATAAGGGAGTAGCAAAATAAGGATAGTCAAAAGCTGGTTGCTAAGTGACTGAAGTTCCTGTCTTTGTATGGACAAGAGTTGAAAAATTCCTGTAAGAGAAAGGTATAAGTTTTTTAAAGCTGTAACCAAAAACAAAGAATTTCTCAAAAACGATCAACTCCACGAAGAAAATGTATATTGCATAAATTGTTTGTTTTAACGTTCTCTACATATCTCATTTGATAAGTTTTTTTCCATCTCTTTCGGTTTAGCAGGTATACAAAATTCTGTAAAATTCATCTAGAATAAAGTAGTCTTCAAGAAAATTCCCATAAAATTCAAGATATACATATTATTTGTCAGGTAAATATCTTTAATATACAATATTTTAATCAAAATCGCTAGAGCCATTTTTGAGAAAATCAAAATGTTCTAAAAAGTTCCATGTAAAGGGTAACTTAGGGTGGGGGGTTTTTCCCAAAATCTCTATGTCGCATCCCTGGAAAATACTAAACTTAAATTCCAAGTTTGGTTTTTTACCGAATTTTCGTTTTTGAGTTATCGTGTTCACAGACACACGGACACACCCACACAGGGACCTTTTTCTGAAAATGCTTTCTTTGGATACAAGAGACCCTAAAACATATATTTACGGTGAAATCTCGGTATCGAATCTTTGGGTGGAACACAATACCTTCTCTATATACTATGTACGTAGAGTATAGAGAAAGTAAAAACATTGAAACGAATTTCTATTCTGAGTTACACCGGTTTCTCACCTCTCCTTCCTGGTTTTTGCTCTCTGGATTGAGATATATATAGATTGTTCTTGAAAGATACATCTGACGAGGGCACATACTACATCTTAATTTTGATGGGAATAGTGTGAAAGATGATTAGATATTTCCAAAGAACTGTATGAAGAATATTGCTGAAACATTACAATCTAAGGCGCTCGAGTATTATCATGTGAAACATTGACACCGAAACCAAAATTCAGAGCCGTTTTGTGATGCTGAGAAAGTGAACTTTTGCTAGGAACTGTATGCAGCATCTAGCATTGCCGTGAGAACAGTAATCACAATAAGGGATTTCCCCCGGCTCACACAAAAGCACATGTTAGAATAGGAATCCCCAGTTTACTACGTGTCAAAATCGATACCTCTAGGCTGTCCCTCGATTGTTCAGGCTGCTCTGTTCTCGGAATTGCGTTATCGGCCCATCTGACGGTACAGGCCTCTCCGTGTTTAAGCCATTCTAATAGATAGCACAGCAGCCATGTTGTTCTGATGAAAATAGCAGCACTGGCACTTTATTTGAGGGTGCACTGATTGCTACTAAATATGTTGAGTCTTCATTTAAAATATAAACTCTGAATTCAGTTGGAGTACACTGCTAAAATACTTTTCAAGAAGTTTGGAAGCTTTTTGTTCTATACATTTTATTTATTAGTCTGACTCATAAATGAGCTTACTTAGTGACACAAAATAAAATATATATTTAGGAATTTTTACAAAAAATGTTATAAGTGTGTATTACAAAAAATATTTTACCATACGTTATATAAAATTAAGCTATGGCAGAAAATTGTAACAAAGATTATTAAAGATATACAACAATAAAAGTTATAACAATAAAAAATACAAAAGTAAAGCGATTTATACACCATAATACATTTTACGTTCTATTTAAACTATACAAAAAATTTCGAAAAATGGCTACGGATATTTTCTATGATTGCTTGTTCCACACTTCTGTTAATCTTATACTCTGCCCTCCATTTCATAAACATATTTGTAGTTGTTCCTCAACATCCAAAAAAATAGGCCTACTATTGTTA
Source organism: Hymenopus coronatus (assembly GCA_030762935.1). Lineage (NCBI taxonomy): Eukaryota > Metazoa > Arthropoda > Insecta > Mantodea > Hymenopodidae > Hymenopus > Hymenopus coronatus. The sequence continues at coordinate 119,168,414 of CM060881.1, read as the reverse complement.
TTTCTCTGAGATTGTATTGTTCTTTAAAACATGGTAGGCTGATATATTTTCTGTTTTTCCAGATGAACTTCATCCTTGAACCGTTCTTTTTGTTAGCAGATTAATTTATTCATTATTTCTATGTATACTTTTTCATGTTTATCATAAAAGAATAGCAAAAGAGAGAATTAAATATTCTCGTTTGGTAACGTAATCATTAAAGATATTATATAATTTTCTTTACAATGTTTGATTCTGCTAACATTAGAGATTTGCTTATTTAATTTCGAAATATGTTCACGTGATCAAAGAAAAATGTAAAATTACTGGAAAATTTGTATATATATTTTTGTATGACTTTATATACATTAAAGCAAAAATTTACACAAAAAAGCAATGTAATATTTATCCGAAATTCTATTCAATTTCAACTAACTAGCACCTTTTATTCACCAGTTTTACTTCCTCTACTATACAATAAGTATGGAAATTATTGTATTTCAACTAAAAATTTTATGCCAAGATTTCACTGGAAATATATATTTTGAGCAGCCATGAATAAAACATTCAGATACTGCCTCCATTGTCGAGTGGTCAGCGAGCTGACTTTTCATCTGGGGGTAACGGGTTCGATTCCCGGCCGAGGTGGCGAATTTTTCTTTAACCAGAATTATCCCCTATCCCCCACAGAGTCTGAAAGTATGAACGTGTGTGTGTTTAGTAATATAAAAATGGTTAACCTAATGTTCTAAACCTACCATAATATGAGTTGTTTCACAAGCAAAAGTCCCGGATATGAACATTGAAGTTAACGGGGCCTATACAAATGAAGTAATTAAAAAAGCCTTTAGAAAAAGGTTTCATACAGCAGTATGTTTGTGTCTGCTCAAAACAAAAGAAAATCTTCCAACCCATACCAGCTTTTACATGGAAAATGTTTCGAAATGTAAGTTATTTAGTTTCTCAAAAACTACTTCAATTATATCGATTAAAATATTAAATACCTATATGTAGATGAGGAATAAAATACAGAGCTTGAAATTTCTGGGAATAGTCTGTGAAGCCTTCTTCATTCGGAAGGAATTCTCTCTAGTGTTGTTTAACTGATAAATTTGAACAACAGATGAAGAGTTACTTCGTAAAAATATAGTGTTCTACATAACTTACTCCGAATAACTTTTTCTGCGGCACATGTCTTTTCAAAGATATATGTTATTATTGGTTCTAATTGATCAATACTTTGTCATTCATTTTAAAGTTCTGTCGATCAATTGTTTCTCCATACATCATGGAAACAGGATGGATTTTTAAGGTCAGCAGACTGCATGCCGTTCTTAAATATTAAAGCATCGTTATTTAATTATCGCTTTGATTTCGATAGAACATATAGATAACAAAAAGATAACAATAACTTTAAATACATTAACATTTGAGGTTGACCATGTTGGCTCCTCTAAAATAAACAAAAATGGATTATTGGTACAGAAATCATAATATAACTTTACAAATAATGTTAGAATTGAATGAAAGTATAAGTACGAACAATAATAAGTTACAAAAAATGAAACTACATGATTATGAATTTTATGAATAAATATTAACAGGAGTCATCTGTGTCACTAGTTAAGAAATGTTGTGGTAGTTTTCTTTTCAGTCTTTTGTGTGGAGTTGTGATATGTAGGTTAAATGCTTGAGCACCAGTAACGTTAATTTGTTGAAGAATATTTTGGAGAGGTGTTTCATATACTGTTCTATTGGAAGGATGTTAAGTTCATGTTGAAGCTGCGTATTTCTTACAAGCCATGGTGCATTTGTAGCTCTGCGGAGAAACTTGTTTTGTACAACTTGCAATTTATGAACATTGGTTTTATTTGTTGTGGACCATATAGGAGCTGCATAAGTGAGAAAAGGTCGAATTAAAGACTTGTAAAGCAGAATGGAGCAGTCCAAGCCAATCTTCGAGCGTTTATTAAAGTTTGATGAGCCTTGAGTTAGCAAGCGTTGTGATGCGTGTAATGTGATCATTCCTTGTCATTTTTGTGTCCAGTAGAACGCCAAGATATTTAACTGAGATGGCAGCAGGTTAGCTGATTATTCTGTAAATGTCTGTTGATGTTAAGTGAAATGCGCCAAACTGTAAGCCATTCAGCGAATAGTGAAAGTGATGCTTGCAGTGTCTAATTGCTGTATTTAGTTTGGAGTGTGAATTAAAAAAGACAGTATCGTCTGCGTACATGGCAATGGAAGCTGGACGTAAATCAGGTATATCGTGAGTGAATATATTAAGCGGTGCAAGAACTGATCCTTGTGGTACTCCTGCGGCGATTATTCGTATAGTTGATTTGAAGGCATCTATGCGGACTAGAAATTGCCGTCCTGTTAAAAAGCTCCTTATTATCTGTATAAGATAATCTGGTATTCCTACTCCATATAATTTTACTAGTAGACCTTTGTGCTATACTTTATCGAAGGCTTGAGCAACGTCAAGGAAGATTGCAGTAGTAAACTGTTTCTTTTCAAATCCTGTTGCAATAGCATTTGTAACCCTCAATAACTGATGTGTAGTGGAATTTTTAGGGCGATAACCAAACTGAAAATCTGGAATTATGTGATTAGAGGTTAAAAATGTTGAAAAACGTTTTTGAATAATTTTTTCAAACAGTTTAGACATAGTAGGTAGCAGACTAATTGGTCCGTAGGTGGATGGTTGATGCTTCGGTTTATTAGGTTTATGAAAAACGACGATCTCTGCAAGTTTCCATGTTTGTGGAAAATAACCAAGCCTCAATGATGCGTTGTAAATGGTAACAAGATATACTAATGCTTTATTAGTGAGCTCTTTAATACTATATTTGGTATTAAGTCATCCCAGGTGACTTTTTGAGTGGAATAAAAAATATTTGATGTGTTCCACTCACATGACTTTCTCTACATATCTGCATTTAATGATTGTTAAAAAGCTTATTCTTTTATTTATTTCATGCTAATCGAGAACAAAATAGCAAAAATGGAGTCATTACTTGCTTCCTTGTAAGTAGATGAGAAATAAGGGAGTACCATAGGATAAAGCGATAGGGAAATCTTTTACAATCTGGTTTCTATGTCATTGAAGTTCCCTTGTATGGACAGGAGTTGACAAATTCCCGTATGAGAAAAGTATTAAGCATTTTAAAGCTGAAATCAATTATATGGAATATCTCAAAAATGGTCAACTCCACGAAAAAAAAAATATATGTATATATACATATATATCATAAATTGTGTGTTTTAGCGAGCTGTACATAGACGAGTTATTGTCTATATCTTATGGTTTACCAGTTATGCAGAATTCCGTAAAATTCATCCAGAATAAAGATGCATTCCGATGCTAGTTCCATAAAATTCAACAAATGCGCTTTATTTGTCAGCTAACATTTTTTAATATACGATATCAAAATTGTTAGAGGCATTTTTGAGAAATATAAAATTTATAATGTTTACACGTAAAAGGTAGTTGAGGTGGGGGATTTCCTTGAAAATATTCGTGTCACATCCTTGGAAGATATGAACTTAAATACCAAGTTTGGTATTTTACGGACTTTTCGTTTTTGAGCTATGCTGCCCACAGACACAAATACACACATAGACACTCACACAGAGAGACACACTTCCACTTAATTATTCTGTTACATCATACTACATTATAATATAATATTGAAATAAAAACAAAGCAGTTTACTTAAAGTCAGAAATTATGGCTTAGCAAATGCAAATGCTTGTAGATGTTGCGCGTTTTAATATAAAGGCGCGTTTCTTAGAGCGGATACAGTATATATGTATGTATATATATATATATATATATATAACTGATACTAAAAGGTAGAGATGCCAACGACAGCTAGAGCTAGGGTAGACTGGGGGAGTTTCCCAGGATAATAAAATAGGGTATTTGTGGTGGACTTCTAGTTTAGCTATTATATACGAAGATTGAGAATCATTACATATATATATATATATATATGTCAGAATATGTTATATATATATATATATATAACATATATATCTCCAGCCTTATAATATATCTGATTTGTTACATTCACATGACCTCTATTGTTTATTAGTGGCCATGCAAATTATTCCAACGAAAGATTATTACTTTCTCTACACGTGCTATGTACATAGTGCATAGAGAAGGTATTGTATTTCACCTAAAAATTTGATACCCAGATTTCACCGGAAATATATGTTTGAGACCCTTGAATCCAAAAAAGCATTTTTTGAAAACTGTCCGTGTATGTGTCTGTCTGTCTATCTATGTGAGTGTGTGTTGTCTGTGGACAGCATAGCTCAAAAACGAAAATACCGTTAAATACCAAACTTGGTATTTAATCTGGCATCTTCCAAAGATGCGACTCGAAGATTTTCAAGAAAATTCCCCACCCCCAACTATTCTTTACATGGAACATTTTTCGAAAATGTTGATTTTCTCAAAAATGGTTCTAAAGATTTTGATTAGAATCTCTTATACTTACGATATTTATATGAAAAAATGTATATATTTAATTTTCTGGGAATAATCCCTGAAGACATCTTTATTCTGCATGAACTTTGCGGAATTTTGCATAATTGGTAAACCGTGAGAGATGAACAAAAACTTACCACATAACAGATGTAAAGCTCGTTAAAACAAAAGTTATGCTACTTATTAATTTCAGCTTTAAAATACTTTTCTCACACGGTAATATGTCAACTTCTGTCCATGCAAACAAAGGTACTTAAATAACATAGTAACCAGTTTTTAAAAGATTTGACTATCGACTAAGTCTATGGTATTTCCTTATTTCCCTTCTACTTACAAGGAACTAATAAAGACCATTTCTGCTAATGTTTATCTCGATTAGTATGAAGTAGATAAGAGAATGAGCTTACTGACAATACATTATTTCTGATATGTAGAGAAAGTCGTGTGAATGGAACACGTCTGTTTTTTTTTCAATTGAAATTGTAACATATTCTACATTTACGATGAAAATTACTAATTTTATGGACATTAATCTGAAACATCAATACCAAAATGAGCCTTCTATTTTAATTAAAACATTCAAATCCTTTATGTTCTATTTCTTGGTATAAAGTAAGATATAGTTTCCCTTAGAGTTGGCTGTTTTCTGTAGGTCACGTGGTGAGGAAACAACCCCTCCCTCATCAAATTCCTTGCGAGCCAATATCGTAAACCTCAGCGAAAGGAAACTTCAGTGATCAACTCTGCCTCAAGGCACGATATTTTCCCTTTCTTCTTACTTCAAGGCTGTAATCTTAAAGCTCATGTTTTATTATGTACCAGCAGAAAGCGGGGCACTGCCCTGGGCTTTAAATGTTTAGGAAAACCATTTTCAAACTATTGTTGATTTGGACCGGAGAGGAATGATGGATATACAGCTGATCCAAGAAACATATGTGTATCCCCCAACGTATTTGGAATATCAGTGTAAAACAATTACTTTATTTTCAGCATATATTCTTGTGTCTATCCTTACATTTTCGCTTTTTAGTTTAATTAAAAAATATTGGCTTCTAAAATACTTTTCTAGATAAAGGACAAACATTTGATATATTTAAGTTATATTAAATCACAATCCAGATGAAGCAGAGACCTGTGGATTTTTCTCAACTTCGTATAGGGTACATAATCAGAGAAGGTATTACATTTCACCCAAACATTTGATACCGAGATTTTATTGGGAATTCACGTTTTAACCCCTGTGTTTAGAAAAAGCATTTTCATAAAAAGTTCTGCGCGCACCAGTATGTGTGTGTGTGCGTCAAAGAACTTGAAAACGAATAGTCGGTTAAATACCAAACTTAATATTTAAAGTTCACTATTTGCCAATGTTTCACTCTAATGATTTTTATTAAAATATAGAATATTAAAGATATTTACATAACAAATAAAGCGTAATATCTGTAATTTTCTGGAAATTGCCTCTGAAGTTCCCTATATTGGTAATGAAATTTGCATAACTGGGAAACGTAAGAGATACACTTGCCACCCAAAATGTATTCCTCTTGTTAAAACTCACAATTTTGTTGACATATTTGATTTGTCTACTTTGCTTTTTTATATGTTTATTTGCATTTGATTGTTTTTATTTAGTTAACGATTATCAAGCTATTCCTTGATCATAGTTTCAAAGTTCAAATACATAGTTTTCTCAAAATGAAGTTGTAAACCTTTCCTCAATTCTTTTAACCTGGTCATGTAAAGAATACCGAATTTCAAAATAAATTACATAGCGATAGCTTTTAAAGGATTTGAATATTTCTTTATTTCTCTTACGAGCTAAGCAATAAGACCATTTCGTTTATCTTGATTAGCATTAAATAGATGGAAGAGGACTCTTTTGTAAGAATAGTTTGTTTAGAGAACGGGTAGAAAATGGAACACCTCACATGGTTACTACAAATCATGACATTTAACTTCGGAAAATCGAGCTAAGATAAATCATGTGCTTGCCCGCCTGGGTAGTGTGGTGGTAGCGTGTCTGCTTCACATTCAAAATGTCGTGAGTTCGAATCTCGCTTAGGGTGTTACCCGGATAAGCTTTTTTTTCGGGATTTTCCCTTATCCTGAGAACACAAATGTCAAAAACCTTTAAGCTCTATGGACCCTGAGATCATTTGAGCATCATTTCATCATTTACATTCATCGTCCGATATAACCAATCTGATTAAAGTACGTTAAACTGCACAAAAAAAAATCATCTGCTAATACTATTTCTGGCTGTACTGGTTTCCTTTATTACTATTTCTACCACGCACTATATACATGGTAGGTAGAGAAGGTATTGCCTTACAACCAAACGTTTGAGGAGATTTCATCATAAATATATATTTTGAGGTTCCCAATTTCCATCCTCCCGAAAAAAAAACAGAAAAATATAGTGTGTTTGTATGTGTGTGCATGTGTCTGTCAACATCATAACTAAAAAAAAGTATTTTAAATATGAAACTTAGTATTTAAGTATCTTTCAAGGATTTAACAAGGATTTAATCAAAGCTAACATTTAGATTAAAATACCACGTGTGTAAAACATTTTTATCACAATTGAAATGCATACCTTGAGTTTTCTGGGAATAATATACAAAAGTTTAGATCACGTTAAATCTCAGAATTTATGTTATATGAAATGCTTTTGGAATTAATCATTTCTGGGTTATTCCTTGTTAGTTTTGTAATACTCCAACTTTTATCAACTGGGAAGTAGTCATTTGCTTTTATTTTCATTTTATAATCTAGTCATGCAAAAAGAACTTAATTTAATATGCTCAAATAGCGGCCAGCTATCTAAAACTGGATCATCTTATTAGGACAATGTAATTCCTCATTACTCTTCTACGTACAATAAAGAGATTGTATGAAAGAAATAGATGATTAAGCTGTTGCAAAATAGATAGTGAAAGTCATTTAAGAGTATCACATAAGGTTTTTCGAATAATTTATGTCCTATACATTTCTTCGCGGAGTTAATCATTTTTGACATATTCCTTGTTATTGGTTTCAAATTTAAAATACTTAAACCTTTCACAAATGGGAATTTATCAACTCCTGATAATGCAAAGAAACGGATTTCATCCAAATGGTAACCAGTTTTTGAAAGATTGACTATCGATTTAGCCTAGTGCATTCTATTAGTTCCCTTCTACTTATAAGAAAGCATTTCTGCTAATGTTTATCCTGATTAGCAGGAAGTGTAAAGAAGAATAAGCTTTTTCACAATAATTTATTACAGAGATGTAGAGCAAGTCATTTGAATGGAGCACATGTATTTTTACTTTCTCTAGTCCGTATGTACTCCTACAATGTCCATAGTGGATGGAGAAGATATTGTATTCCACCCAAAAATTTGTTACTGAGATTTCATAGGAAATAAATGTTTTGATACCTCCTGAATCCAAAACAAAGAGCATTTTTAGAAACATGTGCGAGTCTGACTATCTGCTGTGTGTATATGTGTGTCTGTGTGGGCATATGGGAGACTTAGCTTCAAAACGAAAAACCGGTTAAATACCAAACTTGGTGTTTAACTTCAGTATCTTCTAAGGATGCGACACGAATATTTTAAAGAAAATCCCTCCACTCCCAATTGCCTTTTACATGGATAATTTAGATTTTTTCAAAAATGACTCAAACTATTTTTATTAAAATGTCACCTATTTAAGATATTTAAATGACAAACTAAATGTATATCTTGAAATTTTTAGGAATAGCCTCTGAAGACTTCTTCAGTCTAGATGACTTTTGTATAACGGATAAACCGTAAGTTATAGACAAAAGTCTAATAATAAAAAATGTAGATTATTGGTTTCAGTTTTAAACCACTTAAAGTTTTCTCAAACGAGAGACATATTTCTTTTCACTTCTCGTTTGTTTACTCCTAGCAAGCAAAGAGAACCGAATTAAAATTGTTTCATTTAAAGTATCTGACTATCGATTTAACCTATTGTATTCCCTTAACAAGTAATAAGCCTAATTTAGCAATGTTTATCTGGATTAGCGTGACGTATATAAAATAACACTTTTTAGGAAATATTTTATGAATAGCCACCAGATTTATTTCTGCTGAAATGTGTTCAAAGACTAAAAGGGCATCATAATTTTTATTTCTTTGTGCTTTCTTACAGTAATTTTAACGTCACTTGTTATGTCACTATTAAGCATTAATGTTTGATATATTAGGATTTGAAATTTGCACTTGGAATTATGAGCTTGAAGGGAAATGTGTTTTTGGTATGGTTTGCTTTACTACTTCACACATAATATAGTCTCAAAACTGTTATATGAAACTAAATTATATGCTGCTGAAACAAAATGACGATGTTGAGTAAAATTTGATCAACGTATAACTGTAATTGAAGGCTAGAAAAACATTCACAGAATGAATAGAACACGAGAAAATAAAAATAGCTCTGTCGAATAATAAAACGAAACAACGTTGTCATGTAAATTAAAAACTAATAAACTCAAATAGTGTCAGATTTAATACGCTGGCATGAAGAACACGTCCACATTGGTAGAAAAATCTACAGAGAAATATTTCATATGGCAGAAGTAGACAAAGTTATGTAGGTGTACTTCTATTGCGTTGGTTTGACACGATTATGTATTTAATACTGCGTGATCAGTGTTCACAATTTATTAACCTCTAAGTGCAGTAACAAATTGTATATTTTGTATAGCAGAGATCGTCTTTTATTGTTTGTTTCTTTTGTGCTTCATTATCAAATACAAAGCCAATGGTTTGGATATACCTTTGACATCTGAAACTCGTATAGAGATACGAACAATGAAGAGTTGAAAAGTATGTAAAAATAGTGACTAATAGCAGATGTTTATTTTGCGTATAATGCTGAATTTATAGCAAAAGCAATGTAAAACAATCTATTGTGTTTCATTCACATGACTTTCTCTACATATCTGCTACAAATTATTGTTAAAAAGCTAATGTTTCTTTTTTAATTCATTCTAATCGAGAAAAAGTTAGCAGAAATAGTCTATTACTTGCTTCCTTGTAAGTAGAAGGGAAATAAGGGAGTATCATAGGTAAAAGTAGTAGTCAAAAGCTGGTTGCTATATAACTAAAGTTCCTTTGTTTGTATGGACAGGAGTTGACAAATTCCTGCATGAAAAAAGTATAAGTTTTTCACAGCTCAACCAAAAAAACAAGCAATATCTTAAAAACGATTAATTCCACGAATAAATGTATATAACATAAATTCTCTGTTTTATTGTACTCTACATTTTTTGTGTGGTAAGTTCTTGCCAATCTCTTATGGTTTAGTATTTGTGAAAAATTCTGTAAAATTCATCCAGATTAAAGTAGTCTTCAAAGGCTATTCCCAGAAAATTCAAATATACATTTTATTTGCCAGGTAAATATTTTTAATATACGAAATTTTAATCAAAATCGTTAAAGCCACTTTTGAGAAAGTTAGAATTTTTTACATGTAGAGGGTAAATACAGAGTTTGGTATTTCACCAACTTTTCGTTTTTTAGATATCGTGATCACAAACACACGGACACGCGGACACGCACACATGGACCTTTTTCTGAAAATACTTTTTTTGGATACAGGGGACCCTAAAACATATATCTCCGGTGAAATCTCGGTATCGAATTTTTGGAGGGAGTGCAATACCTTCTCTATACACTATGTACATAGTGCGTATAGAGAAAGTAAAATAGTTATATGTTCCATTCACAGGACTTTTTTATCCCTGCTGTAAACAAACTATTATTACAAAAAAGGTATTTTATCTACATCATGCTAATTGAGATAAGAGTTAACAAATATAGTCTAACTACTTGATTGATTATACTCAGAAGGGAAAATGACTGAAATGTTAGTCATATCTTTTAAATAATCCCGTTTGAGAAAAGCTGTTTTGGTTAAACTTGAAACCAATAATTTTATTACTTTCACTAAATTACTGTCCGTATTCTACATTTACTACATTTACCAGAATTAAATCTTAATCCTAAAATATCCAAAATTCGTGTGCGCCTTACACCAAATTGTAGCAAAGTAAGCTAAATTTAAGCTAATGGATTCATAGGGTTTTGAACATTCCTCAATTAGATAAAGAATTCGAATAGAAGGCAAGGAAATAAAAAGTTAAACTACTGAGGGTAAAATTGTTCAGAGAATTTCTCTACAACCAAAATGCATGTGACATAAATTGTGTTTTTTAACGAGATATGCGTCTTTTGGTGTAGTAAGTTTTTGTCTATTTCTTAGGATTTACTAGTAAATTGATCTAGGACGAACACATCTTTAGAAGTTATTCCAAGAAAATTCGAGATATACATTTTATTTGAAATATAAACAGCTATAATATATACTATATTTTAAATTACTATATAATGGTTAAAGACAGTTTTGAGAAAAAAATTCGAAAAAAAATGTCCATGTAAAAAGGAGGGTTTTCCTTAAAACCTTTATATCGCGTCCTTGAAAGTTAATAAACTTAAATTCCAAGTTTGATAATAGATGGTTTTAGTTATTAACTATGCTGTTCATAGACACACACCTATATACACGCACAAACACACATGTGTACCTTTTTATGATAATGCTTCTTTTGGACCTTAGATATATTATATTTCCAAGGAAATCTCGGTATTTATTTATTTGTTTATCCTGATTAGAGTTACAATTTTGGTGCAATAAAATACCTTCTCAATACACCATGTACATAGTATGTGCAGAAAAAGTAAAATTATGATGTGTTCCATTCACCTCTGTGTTCTCTACCTCTCTGCAACAAATTATTGTTAAAAAACTTATGCTTCTATTTACTTCATGCTAATCGAGAGAAAAAATTAGCACAAATAGTCTTATTACTTGCTTCCTTGTAAGCAGAGGGGAAATAAGGGAGTACTATAGGCTAAACTATTAACAATTTGTATGGACAGAAGTTCACAAATTCCTGTATGAGAAAAGTATGTTTTTCATTGCTGAAAACAAAAAGGAATATGTCAAAAACGATCAACTTCAAGAATAAAATAAATGTAAGATAAATTGTGCATTTTAAGGTGCTCTACATTTTTTGTGTTGTAAGTTTTTTCCATTTCTTACGGTTTAGCAGTTATGCAAAAATCCATAAAATTCATCCAGAATAAAGTAGTCTTCAGAGGCTATTCCCAGAAAATTCAAGATATACATTATATTTGCCAGGTAAATATCTTTAATAAACGAAATCTTAATCAAAATCGTTGGAGCCATTTTTGAGAAAATCAAAAGTTTGGTATTTTGGTATTTTATTTTGTTTTTGAGTTATGGTGTTCACAGACACATGGACACACACACACAAAACGGACCTTTTTCCGAAAATGCTTCTTTTAGATAAAGGGGACCCTAAAATATATATTTCCGGTGAAATCTCGGTATCGAATTTTTGGGTGGAGTGCTATACCTTCTCTATATACTATGTACATAGTGTGCATAGAGAAAGTAAAAATAAGTTAAATAAGGAAATAGGAATAAGAAAAAAAAAAATATATATATAAAATATTAAAACTCTTCACATAGAGTCTGATCAAGAAAACCAAAAAAATAATTATGTATAAAATTTAATAATTATCAATATGTATTATGGGTAACAAAAGGCGATGCGTAATGAAATAAGATAAATAGATAGCACTAAATAGATAATGGATTAAAAGTCGATATTATTGTTGATGAACTGTTCAGAGAGAAACAATTGACTAAATGACATAAAACGCTAAGAAAAGGAACGAAACGCAATTTGGTTGTTTATAGATAAATAATAATGCAGAGGCTTTATGAAAGCTGCATTCGTATCACGATTACTAATATTTACTGTGTCATCGTAAGAAAGAATTCGTACAAAAAAGATCTCAAATGTTACACTCACATGACTTTCTCTAGCTGGTGTACAAACTTCTTACATAAGATTATTCTTCTTTCGGCACCTTGCCAATCGAGGTACTCATTAGCACAATGCTCTTATTACTTAGTTCCTTATAAGTAGGGAAAAATAAGGGAATACACTAGGCTAAAGTCATAGTCAAATGTTTTAAAAGCTGTTGTTATTACAAATCGCTTCTTTTCTTGGCCAGGAGTAGAAGAAAAGAAAAACGTCTGAGAAAAGAATAAGTACTTCACAACTGAAATAAATAACAACGAATACCTCGAAAATGGTAAGATCCACGAAAAAATGTATATGGCATAACTTGTGTATTTTAACAAGACCTGCATTTTGTGTATAGTAAGTTTTGTCTATCTCTTACGGTTTACTAGTTATGCCAAATTAAGCAAAATTCATCCAGAATGTACAGGTCTTTAAAAGCTATTCCCAGAAAATTCAAGATATAAATTTTAATCAAACTCGTCAGAGTCATTTTTTATAAAATCAAAATTTTCGAAAAAATTCCATGTAAAGGGTAGTTGGGGGTGGGGGGATTTTTCTCAAAATTTTCGTGCCACATTCCTGGAAGATACTAAACTTAAATACCAAGTTTGGTATTTAACTACTTTTCGTTTTTGAGTTATCGTGTTCACAGACATACGGACACAGGGACACACGGACACATACACACACGGACTTTTTTCTAATTTTTTTTGATACAGGGGGTCCTAAATCATATATTTCCGGTGAAATCTTGGTACCGAATTTTTGGGTGGAGTACAATACTTCTCTATCCCTATGTAAATTGTACATACGGGACTAGAGAAACCAATAGATCTGACTTTCACTGACATGCTCTGTTCCTGCAACAAATTATTCTTACGAAAGGTTTTTTCCTTTATCAGCGTAATGCTAAGAGAGATAAAATTAGCAGAAATTTACTTTTTACATATTTCTGTAGGTGCTAGGTCAAGTGAATAAGCAAATACAATAAGATAAAGAAGTAATAAAATATTTTAAGACCTG